>BSYO01000007.1:5458485-5647521 GCA_033239525.1 Nepenthes gracilis | reverse complement strand
TATGCTTATTATTATTATTGTTGGCATTTAAAACTAAATATTCATTACGTGTATTAAATATTTAATTTTTTTTGCTTTGGCTATTATTACACGGGGTCAAAATATTATTGTATAATTTGGGGCGAAATATCATTTTTCAATTGGTATCAGAGACTTACCTCGATTCACGACCCCCGATATAGATGTATACAAGCGGATTGCTCTTCATACCTTCCTTCTTTGATGGGAGAAACTATGCCTATTAAAAGGTTCGGATGAGAGCCTTTCTCAAATTGATGGATGAGTGTGTGTGGCTTAGTACTCAAACTGGATGGACTCCACCCAAAAGTGGTAATAAACCAAAAGTTTTATTTTTGTAGTCAAAAGAAGGACTTGATGCTTATAATTGGAATAGTAAGGGATTACATGCTATTTTTATGGTCATATCTTCTGAAAAATTTAAACGCATATCTATATGTGAGACTGTAAAATATACATGGGATATACTTAAAATTACTTATGAAGAAACCAAACTTGTAAAATATTCAAAATTGTAAATGCTAACTACCAAATTTGAAGAAATTCGTATAGAAGATGATGAAACTTTTGATGAATTCTATACTTAGTTGAATGATATTGTAAATTCTACATTTAATTTAGGAAAAAAGATTCTTAAAAATTAAATTGATAGAAAAGTTCTTAGATCACTTCCTGAACGATTTAGACCTAAGGTCACTACTATCGAAGAAAGTAAAGACCTTGATAAAATGAAGATCGAAAAACTTATAGGATTCTTCTAAACTTATGAGCACACATGTAATATTTCAGATCCCATTTGAATTATTTTAATATTTATTGTTATTTTAGATTTTTCCCAGGTGGAGAAGGGAGAGGAGAGAGAGATTGGTGGAGACGATGGTGGTCGCGAGTGAGGCCGTAGTGGTAGCCGGCTGAGGCAGCAGTAGCGGCATGGTGACCGTGCGCAGAGGAGAGAGGAAGGGCAGTGCGTAGGCGTGCATGAGGCAGGAGAAAGAAAGGCCCAATTGGATATTTTGAGATATCTTTTCTTTAGATCTGCGGAGTATATGTTAAGGCAAGTATCCTCTAACTCTATTCTTGGTCTGATTTAATTTCTGATATATTTTGACCACTGTAGGAGATTTTACTAACATGTATATATTTTTGTATACCCCAAATTTATAAATTATGTACATGCATGCATGTTTTACTTATCGTGTGGTGATTTTACATTGGTGTTTATAATTTTAAGAATTTTTGGACACCCGGACAGTATATATATGTACATGTATTTATAATGTGAAACTATGAATTAGGCCTTGCATTGATCATGCATGCTGTAGGGGGCGGGGTCACTACGGGACCATGGTGGTCCGAGACCTGATGGGTCGTTATATGTGATCCGAGGCACGAGTTATTGGTATTGTTCCCGATGGGGAGGCTTAGTCCCGACGGAGACCTATATGATATGGCCACTTCTGCCGGAGGGAAGGTTGAGGCGTTTAGTAGCTGACCTACTCTACAGTATATTTAAATGAGAACTATCATAAGAAATTGATAAAAAACTAATATATTTAGACGTCTTAATATATAACTAAAATTTGAGGTTGCAGTCAAAATCTCGGGTGGTAAAAAATAGTGAGGAAATTCCTAATCTATGGAAGACAGAGTACATGAATAGCCTTGAGTTGCTGGCTTAAATCACAGTCGATATAGCCGTAGTTATCGAACAATGGTAACCCTTCCCCAAGTTGGTATTATTGGTCTTTGGTTCTCTAATTTCATGCATTCTTTATAGTTCTGCATATATTTGGGTGGAGGATAATTTTGAGATACACTGATTGGCCCACAGTTGAGCGCTAGGAATGTTTCATACGTATAAATACGTGATAAACCCGAAACATGTTTTGATTTATATTTTAGTTCCGACGGTCTTCTCTCGATTTTTACATTATGAGATTTAGATTAGGACGATGGTATGTGTCCCACACGGATGTGGTGACGGTCGCGACTATGTAATGTGACCTCGGATCTTATGATATGATATCGTCTATAATATTTGACCGGATCATTATTTATTACGATTATGTCCTCGAGGGACTGTTTGATACAGACGATGAATAATACGAGACATCTTCTTGATTTTCAGGGATTTTATGGACATTGTGTTTTATTTTACGTGACTGCTATACGATATCTCTACTTGTGATTTATGTGTACTATTTTATATGATGATACTTGCTAAACTCTCGACTCATATTTTCATATTTTATCCCTTCAGACTGATGGCATGGATACGCTTACGGGAGTTTGGACATGATCTGGCTTGGATATATCTTTCAGTGAGTGGAGATATTATATTGGGTATATCTCTGATTTCGGGGGTGTGTATAGTTATTGTTTATGGCCGGATGATGGCCTTGATCATTATATGAGAAATATTAGAGTCATATTATAATATTGATGAGTTGTTATGTTTAATACTTTCCTTGCCATTGTGGATAGTAGGTCGTGTATTATATTTATCTGGATTCATATCTGACGAGATCTTATGCGGGTTTTATTATCTTGGGTCATGTTTGTATATGACTGTCACACCCGTGTTGGGTTTTTATGGTTGATGAAAATATTTTATAGATTTTAGTTTTTGACCTGCGTATATTGTGTTCTTGGATCGTGATAGAGGAGGTATCAGAGAAAAGATCGTAAGGAGAGGTATTTTTGGATAATCTTAGGTAAAATATTGATTGAATATTTGACGCAATAAGTGCAGCTTATGGTGAAGAATGAAAGTTTGGTTGCGATGTGAAAGGTGGTCTGTTAGGGGCAAGATAGAGCGCCCTTCGAATGATTATAAGTGAGTCAGTTTGAAAAAGTTTTAGGATGTTTAATCCAATTAAGGCTAAAATTGAGTTTCAGGAAGTGGTGGGCGTGTTTGAAGTTTTTAATAGTTCAGATGAAACTCGATCTATTGTCCATAAGTTGGAGAGTGAGGCAAGCCAGTGATGGGCTTCTCAGTGCTGCATTCCACTTCTTATGATGTTTAGTGGAGGCAATTTTTGGAAGTCACTCACCATTTAGCATTCGGGATAGTAAGGAAGGTGAATTTGATTGATGAAAGCACGAAAATAAATCTGTAGCCTTTGAGCTTGTATGTAAATATTCTATACTTTTCTAATTTCTAAAAATAAGCTTTGAGGATGCTTATCTCTGATGGGTAAATATTTGATCTGTTAAGATTATGGACTCCGATGTCCGGTTTGGGTTTGTAAATATCAATGATTTGTTGATCTAATTTTATTTGATGAACTAGACTTTAATGTGATATTAGAAGTGACTTGGTTGGCAAGTCGTCATACTAGTCTAGATTATTCAGTAAGAATATTCAGATTTATAATATGGGTTGTGAATTTTGAGTTGAGGAAGAGTCGATCGAGAGGCGATGAAATTAATATCATTGTGCCTGTAAGTTAATTGATGAGAATGTGTGCCGAGTTTAGTTGGCATATGTGGCCACATCTGGGAGTCATTTTGTGGTCATTAAAAATTTTCTGATCGTATAATAATTCGAGACTATTTTTTATAGAAGATGAATAGCCTGAATTGTCTTTTGATCGGTATTTGAGGTTGTTGAGGTCGTGTCAGGAATTGGCATTGATTTTTAGGACCCTAAATAGAGTCGTGGAGGCATCAGTTAATTGTTTTACCGTAGGGTGCTTTAATGCCTTTTGGGATGAGTAAGATGAATCGATAAGGTTATCTGTGAGATATTAAAAATTTAATTTGTTTGGAAAATGAATCCTTTGATAACGAATGTTGAAAATTGATAGGTGATTTGGTTGATCATTGGTTTGGGCTCAATATTTTCTCTAATAGATCTGAATTCGGAGTATTGTCAAATTAAGGATAATCCGGAGAATATGCCTGAGATAGCCTTCAAGATCAAGGTACGGTCGTTATGAGTTTCGGTAATACTTTAGGTTTGTGGTTGTGTTGGCGTCTTTTATGGATCTTTTGAATCGGTTATTTTGGCCATATTTGAGTTTATTTGTGATGGATTCATTAATGATATTTTTATTTGTTCGAGAGAATTTATGTGGAGTATGAGGTTCGTTTGAGGACTGTACCATTGCTGTAAATGGTAGTTTGTGGTTTGCCCAATTGAGGAGATGTGAGTTTGGTTGGCAGTTGTGTTATCTGGGTGTATTGTTTCTTCGATGGCATGTTTTTGTATTTGTAGAAGATTGAAGTGGTGGTCGGTTGGGAAAGACCATCATTTGTTGCAAAGATGCGCGATCTCTAGGGTCTACTTAAATCTGTTATACGATTTGTCGAGGATTCCTTGAGAATTGCAGCGTTCGTGGGACATTTGACTTCGAAGCGATCGGTGATCATTGGGATAGTAATTGTAAGGGGAGCTTTCAAGAAATGAAAGGGCGGACTATCAACAAAATTGATTTGGTTGATCCCCAATGGATCAAGTTAATCTGTATTAAGTTGTGATGCTTTTGAGGAGGATTTGAGGTTGTGTTCTGATACAGCTTATTCAAGTAGTAGTGGCCTATGTGTTACGGCTGTTAAATGTCTATGATTAGAATTACTCTACTTATGGCTTGGAGTTAGCAGTTGAAGCCTTTGCTTTGATGACTTAGAAATGTTATTTGTATGGAGATAGTTGTGGATCAATTTGATCATGAAGGCTTGAAAATATTATTTCAGAAAAAAGGAGTTAATCATGTGGCAATGTAAGCGGGTGAATCGCTTAAGGGTTGTGATAATGAGTTTCGGTATTAGCCAATAAGGAGAATATTATTGGCGATATTATGGGTTGGAAGCCTTCAGATTTGATGTGCCATATGTTAATAAGATAAAGCGGAGCATGAGTAGCCTCACTGATTTTTGCTTCAGAATTGTCAAGGACGGTTAGAAATATGAAAGCAGTTTGGATATTTGTGAATTGGCTGTCGAGGTTGGCCTATTTATTATCAATTCAGATGATATATTTGGATGGAAAGTTATCTTGTCGGTATGCCAACGAGATAATGAGGTTGCAGGATATTCCAATTTGAGGTTTCGATTGTGATCAGATGTTGTGCTAAATTTTGACGCAGGTTTGTATTAGAAATTCAAGCACCGAGTTAAAATTTGATATGGCGATAATTCGTAGTCAGGTGATCAATCAGAGTAATGTAGTAGAAGCATGTGGGTCTATAGCCTTTGGTTGTAAGATTCGATATGGATTCTTAGATAGAGAATCTGATTTGAAATGTGGTTTGAGGACATTGATTAGGTGGAGGTTTCTGTTGAGTCTTGCGATTTTGGAGAAGTAGCGGCTTCGATTAGATCAGTCTGAAATCTCACAAGGTAGAAGGAGATTTTTACCGATAAAGTGGTAGGTAGATGGATCCATTCTCAGCCTATGCGTTTGCCGTTTAGGACTAAAGTTGCATTAGGAGTTTGTGCTGTAGTGTCTTCTATCTTCGTTTTGAGTGAAGAAGTTGTAGAGTTATCGATGAATAATCCGTGCCAGGATTGGGCTCCGAACGAAGTTCTTTTCTGCGGAAGAAGCTTTTGTGAAGATCAGAAGTGAAGTTCTTTTTGTTCGAGCCGTCATGAAGCTGGACGTGATCAAGCAAAGCCTCTATTGATGGATGAAAGCCCAGAGAGCAATTGAAGTTGTCAACAGCTTTTGTGGAGTTGGAGTGGTCTAAGTTTGTAAAGAACGTCAAATATTCTCTACCTAGCGGAGTGGCGGGCTGATCATATGTCTCGTGTCTAAATAAAGAAGCTAAAAAGAAGAAGCCTTCGATATTTTGTTTTTGGTCTGCTTTGGACGACGATGAATTTGGTGACGACTTGGATGATGATGGATAAGTTGATGAAGTCGACTCATTACTTACTAATCAGAATGTCATTCTTGAGTTTGGTAGTCAATACATTATCGAGATGAGAAGATTGCAAGGTATACTAATTTTGAAGCCTTTGATTGCGATTGGAAGCAGATGATCGATCAGAATTGTACAATGGAAGCGTGTGATTTCACGGTTATCGGTCACAAGATTTGATTCGATGATTGAAGCAAGAGAATAGATTTGCAGCTTGATTGGATGATCGAGAAGAGCGGTAGATATTTCTGAAAGCATCATAAAGAGAAGAGTTTCAAGTATCGGGGGCAAATGATAGATTAAGGTTAATGTTTGATAGACCTTTTGAGGTTTCGCAGCGAATTTGAGAGGTAGCCAACAGATTGGTGTTATCCGAGTTTGATGGAATCTCTATGATGTGTCTTATGTATGTATGTTGAGAGGAATATGGGTTGATCCTTGGCATGTATCAAGCATGAATTGTTACTAATTTCAAGTAGCTATTTTATATTAGGATTTTGATTCCGATATTGGGATAAAAAGATCAAGTGTTGAGAATCAGATTTTTGGAGGAATCTTTTGATCGAGGTTAAGTCAGGAAGAATTGTTCTAATTTGTTCAAGGATTGGTGTGCGTAAATTTTGAGGACGAAATTTTTATAATGAGGAGAGAGTATAATATTTCGGATCCTACTTGAATTATTTTAATATTTATTATCATTTTGGGTTATTCGTAGATGGAGGAGGAGAAGAGAGAGGAGAGAGAGATCGGTGGCGATGATGGTGGTCGCAGGTGAGGCCACAGTGGTAGCCGACTGAGGCGGTGGCGGCAGCGTGGTGGCCATGCACAGAGGAGAGAGGAAGGGCAATGCGCAGCGCGTGTGAGGCAGGAGAAAGAAAGGCCCATTGGGTACTTTGGGACATCTTTTCTTTAGATCAGCAAAGTATAATGTTAAAGCAAGTATCCTTTAACTTTATTATTACTCTAATTTAATTTTTGATATATTTTGACCACTATGAAAGATTTTATTAACATGCATATATTTTTGTATACCTCAAATTTATAAATTATGTACATACATGTATGTTTTTACCGGTCGTGCAGTGGTTTTACACTGGTGTTTATAATTTGAAGGATTTTTGAACACCCGGACAGTATATATATGTATATTTGTGTATCTATATATTGTGGAACCATAAATCAAACCTTGCATTGATCATGCTTGTTGCCGGGGGTGGGATCACTACGGGACCATGGTGGTCCAAGACCCGATGGGTCGTTATATGTGATTGGAGGCACGAGTTATTGGTACCGCTCCCGATGGGGAGGCTTAGTCCCGATAGGAACGTATATGATATGGCCACTTCCATCAGAAGAAATGTTGAGATGTTTAGTAGCTGACCTGTTCCACTGTTTATTTAAATGAGAACCATCGTAAGAAATTAACGAAAAACTAATATATTCGGATATCCTAATATATAATTAAAATTTGATATTGTACCCAAAATTACGGGTAGTAAAATATAGCGAGCAAGTTCCTAATCTATGGGAGATAGAGTACATGGAGAGCCTTGAGATGCTGGCTTAATTCGTAGCCGATATAGCCGTAGTTATTAGATGAGAGTAACCATTCTTCAAGTTGGTATTATTGGTCTTTGGTTATCTGATTTCGTGCATGTTTTGTAATTCTGCATGTATTTGGGTGGAGGATGATTTTGTGATACATTAATTGGCCGATAGTTGGACGATAGGAATGTCTCATACATATAAATAAGTGATAAACTAGAAAGTGTTTTGATTTATGTTTTAATTTCGGTGATCTTCTCTTGATTTCTGCATTATGAGACTTAGATTTGAATGATGATATGTGTCCCACACGGATGTGGTAACGGTCGCGACTATGTAATGTGATCTCGGATCATAATATATGATATCGTTTATGATATTTGATCGGATCATTATTTATTACGATTATGTCTCGGGGGGACTGTTTGATATGGACAATGATTTAGTACGAGACATCTCGATTTTCAGGGATTTCGCAGAAATTGTGTTTCATTTTACGTGATTGCTATGCGATATCCCTATTTCTAATTTACGTGTACTGTTTTATATGATGATACTTACTGAACTCTAAACTCATACTTTCATGTTTTATCCCTTCAGACTGGTGACATGGATATACTTGCTAAAGTTCAGACGTGATCTGGCTCGGATATATCTTTCGGTGAGTGGAGATGTTATATTTGGTATGTCTCTGATCTCGGCGGTGTGTATGGTTATTGTTTATAGTTGGATGATGGCACTGGTCATTATATGAGAAATATTGGAGTTATAGCATTATGTTGATGAGTTTTTATGTTCAATACATCTCTTGCAATTGTGGATAGCAAGTTGTGTATTATATTTGTTCGGATTTATATCCGACGAGATATTGTGCGAGTTTTATCATCTCGGGTCCTATTTGTGTATAACTGTCACCTCGGGTTGGGTTTTTATGGTTGATAAAAATATTATTATCGATTTTATTTTTTGATGTGCGTATATTGTGTTTTTTGGTCGTGACAACATACTTTCACAGTCAAGAAAAAATAAATCAATTGCTCTAAAATTTATTAGGGAATAGAGAGATCATGACTCCTATGAGGAGTCGAATAGCGATGAAGATTTTACCACATTTGTTAAAAATTTTAAAAAATTCTCAAAGAAAAATAAATCTTCATCTGACATACTAAGTATAGATTTAAAATAAACTCTTAAATATGACAAGAAAGGTCAACGTGAAATTAAAGAATCCAAATTGAAAAATACCCAAAGTGTTCAATATTACAAGTATAAAGGTTTTGGTCATTATTGTACTGAATGCTCAAACCTTAAATGTTAACAAGGTCAATCCGTTAAAGCTAATGTGACATTGAGCGATGACGAAGAAGAAGAGGTTGAAAAATACTCTGAAGATGGTCCTGTCAAGTATATGCTCTTATGACCTTGATGTGTGAGATTGATGAATACTTCAAAGAAAACCTTAAGCTATCTGATGACTCTGAGAACGAGTCAGAAGTTGAATTGTATGATCTTTAAGATGCTTATGATAAATTGTTCAAAGAATGCCTACAGATCAAGAAAATGAATGTGTCATTAAAGTACAAATTGACTAAAATTAAAAAAGAAAAATTAGCTCTTAAATATGAGTTAGGCACAAGAGTTTAAGAAGTTGAGAAACTGAAAAGTTCTTTTACCGAAAAAATCATGACTCTTGAATCTGATCTAGAGGTTACTCGAAATGACTTAAAACAATTTTCAAATGGGTCAAAAAAACTAAACGATATGCTCAGTTTGGAAAAAATATGAAGAAATAAAATCGGGTTGGGTTATTTTGAAAATAACTTGAAAGCTATTGTTAATTCTCAAATTATATTTGTCCAACCTACGTCCTTTCCAAGACAAAACAGCCCATCGTCTGCCTGTGTTGATCAATCGTCAAGTGGTTTTCTAAAGAAATATACTGATATACAAAACTAACAAAACTTAACAAGTATGAAATAGTTTGGCCTTGAATGCACTAGGAAGCAAATATACACTTCAGACGGCCATGCTAAATTTGTTCTAACATGCCATGGCTACGAAATTATTGGCCATATTCGCTCCTATTGCCCCGTATGGTCGCATCAAAATAATGTTCGACAAGGCTCAAAGATAAAGCACTTCACTCACTGCATCAATCGTTTAAATGATCAAGTGACACATTTAACCAACACTATTGACCGTGATAAGAAAATATGGATGAAGAAGAGTGAGCTCCATTACCCTTTAATAATTCGCAACAAAAAAGGGGAGTAGATTCCTCTTACTATTTTTATCGGGGGAGACGGTATTATTTATGTTAGGGGGAGATACTATTTTTGTGAGGGGGAGTTACTATTTTTGTAAGGGGGAATTCTTCTTAGATTTCTGTAATGCTTGTATGTCTTTTGTTGACTTTATACTATTTTTGTGCATTTGTACTATTTTTTATTGTTCCCGTCATATTATATCATTCTATACTATACCTATTTGTACTAACCATATTTGATCAGGCTACACAACTATAATATCGGCACGGCTATCACAGTATCGCCACAGCAGCTCTCATATAGATTTTTATGATTATTTGTTGTATTATTTTTATTTCTCACTAGGTATAGATTTTTATATATACGGTTTCTATCTTGAAAGTATCTGAACCAGTGCTTCACTTGTATTTTTTTACTTTGTGTATTTTGTCATGGAATTGTCAAAGAGGAGATTGTTAGGGTCATTTTTTATGATTGATATCTTCCGTGACTAAATTTAGTCATGTGTCAATATCAGGTTGTGTTTCATTGAAGTGTTGTATCAACAAATTTCCGTAACTGTTCGTTCTGACTTCCAGGAATATCGCACCTAACGGGAGCTCTCCACCCGCTTGAGCCCAACATTTCGAAGCTCTGCGTTAGCCGTGAGCTCTCCACCCGCTCGAGTTCAAATTTCCGAAACCCTGCACTCGTCGTGAGCTCACCACGAGCTCAAACGTAAAATCCTAAAATACCCCGCTCGCTACTCGCCTCCTTCTTGCTTGAGCGCATGTAGGATTTCTCATGAAACCCTCCGTGAGCCCGCCGTGCACTTGAGCCGCACTTGAGCGCTGCGGCAACGGACAGATTTTTTTTAAAGCCGCTTTTGAGCCATCTATAAATAATTGTCTTATGTCTTGAAACCTGAAAACCTCTTGCAGACTTGTGAAGAGCCTCATCTCTTGAAAAAAAAAAAACAATATTTTTGTATTGCATCTTAGAGAAAACTTTACGACTACGATTATGCTCATTGATAAAGTTTTCTCTCCGCATCGTGTTTTCTCATTTTCATTTCTTCTACCCTTCTACCTTCGTTGGTGACGTTGGTACATTGAAGAAGAGAATCCAGTCGTGTTTGGCAATTCAAGTGGTTCAGGAGGGAAGATTGACATGAAAATCGGAAGGCATCCGATTCCATTACCACGGGCAAATTCAATGAGTTCCTTGGTAGGAATCACAAGACGAGAGTAAATCGGTTAGATTAGCGCATCTGTACCACCCGATCTGTAAGTTGATTTTCATAATATATTTCTTCTCTGGCCGTTAAGCCTGAAGGGTTTTTCTCGATCACCGTGGTATTGAATTTTTTCTTCGTCATCAAAATTGAATCTTTTTATTATTGCTTATTCTTGTATATGTTTATACTTATTATTATTGTTGTTGGCATCTAGAATTAAATATTCATTACGTGTATTGAATATTTAATTTTTTTTGCTTCCGCTATTATTGCACGAGGTTGAAATATTATTATATAATTTGGGACGAAACATTCTTTTTTACTAATATTGTTGAATTTTTTATTTTGTATTTAATAGGGGAAACCATAAAATGGGGAAGATGAAAGAAAATGAGAAAAAACGAATTAGAAGGTCAAGGACGTTTATATCTCATTCCCAGTTATTACTACACGTAAAATGCATCCTTTTTTATACAAAGCTTTCACAACAAATATGTTACTAAATCTTAAATAATCAATTTTTTTGATAGTCAATATAGTGATAAATATAACAAATTATTATAATATTTTTGACGAGTTTTTTTAATTATAATATTTTATACTATAGGATGATTTAAATATTAAAAATATAAAAGATTTTAAAATTTGAAATGACCGTAAGCAAATTCATATTATTTTTAAGATATATATATATATATATATATATATATATATATAAGACTAGTCCTGACAAAAGCCAACTCATGATGGGAAATTTAAAGAATCATATAATTTCTAAGCTTTGTAAAAACTTACTGATGGCGCACTCTTAGACACTACCGCGATTAGCAGGAGCCTCGGTAGAAGAAGAAGACGACCAGCCTTTTCTCCAACATCTTCTCACCACCAGAAGTCGACCTATATGCCACAAGATGATGATACCAAAAACGGCAAAGAAAGTGGAGACTACCCATGGAGATATTTATTAAATGTATCGGTGTCAAATCCAGTAGCCTCTGTGTAGATGAGAAAACTGAACCCAGCGGCCACAATTGCTATCCACATTGCCACCATTAAAATCCCAGTACAGAACTTGTTGTTCAGTGGCAAACCACTCAGCAGCAGTAGGTAGACGTCGGCTGAGGTGAAGAATGCAGTCGCATTTGAAGCCGTCATTATCCCGTACTCTCTTGGGAAACTATCTGCCAGTATGGATCCGCCGGCAGAATGGTTAGAATTTGAGTCATCTTGCCAAAAGCCGCCGGCAGTGTTGGCTCCGGCATGGAAGGCTGGCGATGCAATCAGTGATGCAGCAATCATTATGGCGTTCCTGTAGCTTTCCAACCGGCCATTTCTTTCCTTTTGCTCATGCCATTCCTTCTGTTCACGAAGAAACTCATTCAGTTTACGAAGAAACCCATCCTCCAGTTTACTAAGAAACCTGTCCGGAGCTTCCTGTAGGGTCGAACCACCTGCAACAGTGCTCATCATATTCGTAGCAGCTCCGGTTGTTTCCGATGAAACATTGATTCTAGAATTAACGGCCCCGGCGTATTGGAGGAGTCGCGGTAATCACCGCCCGCGTCCTTCAGTCGTATTTCTAAGAGATCCAGTGCCGTGAGACCGAAGACACTCTTGGCATTGACATCTGTGCTTGCAATCTTCGTGAAAAAATCGATGGTCAGTAAAAAAATTTTAGTTATTTTTACAAATTTAAAAATTCTCAACCACTATAAGAAATTTTACCTCTAGTGATAAGAAATTAATAACAAAAATTAAATAATTACTATTAATAATTTATGATGGATCCACTAATTATTGGCCTAATAGGCCAGACTCCGTAGCAAGTCCACAATTCAATATAATTCTTTCAAAGCAAAAGTCTCATATTACTTTTTGAAGAACAATGTATTTGCAAATCTCATTATAGAAGCGGCACCCTCAAGTATTGAAGAACAAGATGGAAAAGTTTGAAGAAACTCAAAAAGCTCCATAAGGCTTCACATAGCTCGGAGAAGGGCGTAACCGTTGCTAGCCATTTTCCAACTAGAACAGACTGGCGGCCAGGAGACCCTCGGCCCTCATCTTATCCAGGAGACCCATCGTCCTCTGCCCGTCCGGGGTCCCTCGGCCACCCCCAATTGTTGAGGCTTTTTATCCTCCTCTTGTTTAGAAACTATCGGCCCTCCGCTGCCAGTAGGCCCTTAATCCTCCACTCGTCCAGGGGCCTTCAGCCCTCAGCCAATTAGGAGGCCACTAGCTCTCCGCCCATCCAGAGGCCGACAACCCTCCACCAGTCCCAAAGGCCACCAGCCCTCCTCTTGTCCGGAAGCCATCAGCTTTCCGCCAGCCCTCCGCCCATCCGGAGGCCGTCAGCTCTCCGCTAGTCCCGGAGGCCCTCAACCCTCCACTCGCCAAGTGGCCCTCCGCCAGTCCCGAAGGCTCTTAGACCTCCTCCCGTCCGTAGGCCTTCAACCCTTCGCCGCCAGGGGGCTCTCAGCTCTCCTTTCTTCTGGAGGCCTTCAACCCTCCATCTTAGAGCAACGATCTCTCCATCTTGGAGTCAGGAGCTCATTGTCCAGGAGTCAACTCTCCGCTCAGGCAATTAGAATATTGACTCATCAGTACAACTTAATCCTTCTCCTCAAAGTCGCCCTCTGATGGTGCACCTCTAAACTACCCATCCGCCGGACACACCTCTAAGCCGTCCCTCCAAGGGCACAATTCTAAATTGCACCTTTGTCCAACGCACCTCAAAGTCGCCCTCCGTGGGCGCACCTCTAAGACGTCCTTTGCGGGTGCACTTCTAAACCGCCTCCCTGCCGGGTGCATTCATGAAACTCAAGCCTCCCAATACATCCCTCTCACATTTTTCTCATTGCTCATCTTTACATTCTTACCACGTTTACCTTTAAACGTACATTTCTCCATTTATTGGGGAAGATTTCTGACTTAGACGTCGGAGTGTCACGGAGGATAGCCCCCCATTATCCTCTGATCTCTTATTTGTAGTTTATATTGTGCATGTTTCATGTTATCAATGATGGAGATTAGCCTTGATCCAAATCAACCGCAGTAGAAAATTAGAAGGCTCCCTAATCCGTACAATAATTGAAAACTCGGGACGCAACAATGTATATAAGTTAGTGATAAATTTATAAATATGTCTCTAATTATTAAATAAATATCCTATTTATCAAAATGCCTAAATTCGTTTGAAAAATACAAAAATTTACTATCTCTATATGCTTTGTATTAATTATTTTGAGTAGGAAGCTCTACTTTTAATTTAACTAGAAATCAAATTGCTCATCTTTTGTTTGTATGTGCTTGCAGGAATGGCGAAAGTAGGAAGTGGAGCTCAAAGATAAGGAAGCAAAACTCATACAGAGAAAACCTTTTGGTTAATAATCGAACAAACTTTAATAAGAAAAAGGGGATTTGTTCTCTATGCCCTCTAGGAACAAATAAGGGCCGATTTCATGATCTGTGATGATGATACATTTAATTAATATTTTTTGTACATGTAGGATGATGATATGTTCAAGAACCAAGCCTGGGGTGAAACCAAGCCTCATAAGCGCTTTATCAACAACACCATTCGGAATGACTTTTATTAAATTGACTAAAAAAATAATATTGTATAAAATTATTTATAAATTTGTTAGAAAGTATTAGAAATTTTTTAGAATTATTATAAGATAATTTTATTTTATTAAATGAATATTATTTGTATATTTTTTATCAATATAAATTTAATTTTTGTATAAAATTTAATAACTAAAGTATATGTTTTAGATGCAAAATTCTATATGTTTTATGACACAATTATTTGCCACTAAATATATATTTTAGTAACTTTTTTAATTGGTATTAATAGTAAAATTTATGGTCACTAAAAATATATTTTAATAATAAAATTATTTTTAATTATTATTAAGTATTATTTAGTGACGAATTATTTTCGTTACTAAAAAAATTTTTAGAGATAAAATAATAATTTATCATTAAAGTGTTTAGTGACGGCCTAATGACGAATTTATATTTTGTCAATAAATTTTTTTAGTAATAAATTTATTATTATTAGTGATAAAATATTTTATCACTAAAAATAAAATTAGTTATGGTGAGCGTATAGTGATGGTTTGCAAAAGTTTAACTCTATTTGTCATTGCAGATTGACAAGAGATTAATGATGATTTACTGTCACCATAGTAACATTATTGCAGACTGAAATTCAAAAAAACACCCCAAATCTTATTTTTTGATTTGATTTATCGAATTAATGATTTTTTTTAATGCTCCTATAGCAAATGTCATTGTAAATTATCAAGTTTTAAAAATATCTCACAATGCAACAGTTATTTTAAAATATTCTTAACATGCTTTTTTTTTTTTTTTTTTGTTATATTCTTCTTTAAGTATACATTTTGTGGTTACTTTTGACATAGTACTAACCACAATAAAAAAATTATTTTTTTAAGTAATTATTTTTTTAGTCATTTAATTTAAAATGAAAAAATTTTTATCTTTAAAAACATAAATGGTTATCGTTTGTCAAACTTAGTTCTTTAAGGCTATATCTAACTCTTATAATACAAACAGGTTTAGGTAAATTATCACGAAAATAAAATGTAGTCTACTTTTTTTTTTTTATGTACAAACAAAATCAATATATAGATCAATTTTAATTGGATATAGAAATATTTAAAACTTATAGAGATATCTGAAATTGTATGTAAATGACGGCTAGATGTAGGATGGTATTGCCATCACCATCCTTGAAATTCGAAAACTCTGTATCATCGCATATTAAAGTCTCGGCCAATAGGAGCTTTAAGGCTTCTAATTCATTGTGTTTCACACACAAGTGTAAAATAGTCTCGTGGTCACTTCCGTCGTCGATGGGAAAGCATGCCACATCGGATCTGACCCGAACCAACTCTCTCAACGCATTAACCCGGTCTTTCATAGCTACAACATGTAGCGGGTTCTATTTGCGTCTATCACGAGTATGACACATTTGAGAATTCACAGAAAGCAAGAGTTTTACTATCTCTATATCCTCCTTTGCCGATGCGAGATGAAGAGGCGTTGATTTCCTTGAATCAAGTTCACAGGCCAACTCCAGTTTCCATTTGAGGAGCTCCATAGCAAACTCTCAATGACCAAGCATGACAGCTGTATGCGAGGGAGTTTTTGCGAAATACACGGTTATATATCTGTTGAGTATAAGAGCATCTTGACCGAATAGGTTAAGCAGAGAAGTCACGCTACCTTCCATTGCAACTTTATATAGCTCTCTCTCCATTAGTATGATATCTCTCTCTCCATTAGTATGATATCTCTCTGTAAACTTTAATCATAGTAAAAGAAGTAAAGGGCTCTTTTTTATTATTATTGTTATTATTATTTTGCGGTTAATGTTTGACTATTGCTTCTCCCATTTAAAATAAAATGTGCTGCGAGTATGGAAGAAATTTCATGAAACTAACAATTGTCTTTGTCTTAGTTGAGTTAACGCCACTTAATTTAGTGGCCACAAATTTTTCATATTTTAGCATGAAAATGAATACTATTTAAGAAAAATAAATAGTAAAAATTAGTTTATTTTAATTAAAAAAAACAAAGGTATGACGGATAACACACGACATGTAGTGAAATTTTTATAAAATATGCGGTCGACTTTACCTTGACTGGATGCCCTAATCACAATTTAGTGGCAAAACATTTTCCATATTTTAACATAAAAATAAATACTATTTAAAAAAAATAAATAATCAAAATTAGTTTATTTAAACCCAGAAAAAAAAAAAGAAAGCACTTCATTTGATATGGAGTAATATTTAGAGCTTGCTTAATGTCTATAAAAAATAAAATAAAAATAAAATAATTATATTAAGATAATTTAAAAAATAGAAATAGAGTTACAAATTAATATTTTATTTTTTAGTTAATTATTTTAAATAGATAAAATCAAATTAAGAAGAAAAGCAACATTTTTTTAAGCAGGTGGTGTTTGATTGTTGCTTCGCCCAAATTAGTGGCCAACAATTTTCATATTTTAGCGGCCGACAACGTCTCTGTTGTCTTGATGCCCTATCACAATTTAGTAGCCAACAATGTTTCATATTTTAACGTAAAAATGAATACTATTAAAAAATAGTGAATAGCCCAAATTAGTTTATTTAAACCTAAAAAAACAAAGGGAGCACTTAGTTTTTTCAATCACATAAAATAAATTAAATTAAATTATGAGTTAATTTTATAGTAATAATAACAAGATAAATAACGAATGAATTCATTAAAATAATTTTTTCATCCCTCCTTAAAAAAATAATATTTCAGCATATTTTAGAAGGTTTAGGGTAAATATGTTTTAATTCAAGTCACCCAATTAGTCTATTCCTCCTGAGTTAAAATTTTATAGAATTTGGTGATATATATCAATACTATAGACAAATATAATCAAAAGATTAAGTCTAATTAATTTTTCAAGTTAAGTATGATCACAAATGAAAGTCACTCTTTCAAGTAGAGCATACCCAGACTATGAATTTTATTATAAATATATTTTTTTTATTTTTAATAAATATCAAGTTTAAAAAAATATTTTAATAGGTTATATTTTTATGTAATTAATAATATTGTCTAATAATTTTCTATTTGAATATATATTTAAGTAGTATTTTAATTTACATATTATAATTTTAAAAATATTTTATATTTTTAGACATTTTTACATAATTATAAATTTTTATAAAAAAATACTTATCTTACCCAACAAATACACCAGCAATGGCAGTAGCATGTAGAGTGATTTGGCACTCTTATTCTTGATGATCTGTGCAAATGTATTCATAGAGCTTTTGTATTTAGCAGCTTGTCCCTATGTCATCATCGTCCTTCTACGCACAGTGTCAATTGGATAAGAAGGAAACCCAGCAATAATTATGATACCAGATCCACAGAAGAAACTTGCCAGGAAACTATCTTGGAAAAAACAACAAAGAACAACTTATTGTGATTATACCATAATTTTCACATCCTACCAAAGATTTAGTATAATACATAAATATAACAGTCCAATGAAATCTCAATCTGCCAAGATCACTCTATACAAGAGTCGAACCAATTTGATACTATTGTTCCCGATCTTATTTAATATTATTATTTTGACAAGAAGATACAGTCCGATTATAAATCTCTTGCAAGATTTCATCAACAACTACTAAAATAACCTCTACTCTTCTTATTGCAGGATTCTAGGACACTGGTTTGAGAATTTCTTCAAGTTTGGAAATCCACTTGCTCTAGTTGCAAAATGCCCAGGCATTTTTCAAGCTCAATAGATATCTAAATGGAGGCAAATGACATGAAAAATTTAGGAGTTTAACATTAGCGTTAGCTAATTCAAATTAGCACATAGTGAAAGGAAGAACCTGAAGATAAAGTGGCACCATCCAAAATTGAGTTCAAACAACTGCTCACCCTCCTTCACCAAAGCAAAGCATAACATCCTATTCACACAGTTAACATTGCTCAAATTGTGATTGAGCCAGCAACAAGTTCTCAATTGCCTTTCTGAGAATGTGATTCATTAATTTCTATTCTGCACATAGTTTTAACAAAAATCTAGCATGACTCCCATGGACTTCAGACAAGAGACAACATATCACATGATCTACTATCCTTTCCTCTACACAAAGATTTCATCTGGAGTATGCCAGCTAATCAAATTGCTGAATGGAAATGAGACTATTGTTATGCATTTTGATAGCGTGAAAATATCAAGTTACTTTTTGCTGAAAGGTGTCCTTAGTGTACCATGATTCAATTATAATCTAATATTTGTTAAAAAGATAACAGAATCTCTCAATTGTTATATTGTTTACTTTTTTAATTACTGCTATATTTAGGACCATAGATTTTAGACTATGATTAAAAAGGATGAGATTAAATATGGTCATTATTATCTGATAGAAGCTGTTGCATTACTATCAAATATTTCAAAAAGATTGCTGAAACTTTTTGCAGGTGTCACTTTGAGCACTGCTACTGCAACAGTTGCTTCATGCTCCAGTTTGTGGTATGCTTGTTTGGGACACCTATCAAATTCAAGACTAAAATTGATAGATGATGATGTAATTAAAACAAGTATCACTAATGATAAAGAGAATATTTGTTTAGTTTGTCACTTGGACAAACTAAATCATCTTCCTTTATTCATCAAGAAACAGAGAATATTTTATTCTTTTAATTAATAGATTGTGATATTTGGGGTTATGTTCTAAAGAGAGCTATAATGTCAAAATCAAAGCCATGGTAGTTATAATAGGACGGAATCTCATATGAGACTTTTTATGCCAACAAATGGATAATATATCAAAGAATTTGTGTCAAGACCGTGGAGAAAAATAGTATGATGAAAAGTAAATATAGGCATTTACTGAATATTGTTTATGTACGTAAGATTCAATCTTATGAAGTTCTGTTTGTATCAAACCAATATATAATCACCTGAAGGGGCTTGGATTTCATTGCTTCTTTTGAAACCAAAGGGTATATGTTATTAGATCTTGATGCACATATAGTGTTTTTTTTTTTTTTTCAAAATGTTGAATTTTATGAGTCTAAATTTCCTTTCTATGCAAGATTAGCAAATATGGATAGAGATTTTGGCAATGCATCTGTTAGGTATGTTATGTGTTGGCATACTCCGTGATCACATTTGATCGTTCATTGGTAATTTTATATTGTGATGAAGATTTGTATCAAATTCATGCCCTATACTCTCTGATGTGCAACTTCAAGTTCCATGCCTACCTAGTGTCTGACTCGAGCACGAGCTCCATTTCTCGTAGGTTTGCACTCAATGCACGACCGAAGCACACTCGAGGCGCCCTTTTAAGAATGTGCACCCTCGAGGCATGCCCGAATCACCCTTTTACGAATGCGCGTGATCGAGCGCTGAGACACAAACCCTGTTCTAGCCTAGGCTCACCTGAGGGGCGCCTAAGCAGCACTCGAGTGTCGGGGCACACATTTCTACGATTATATTTTTTAACCTAATTTTTGAGTCTCTTTGTAAATAGCTACCTTCTTTTTGTGAAAAAATATTGGTGAAACGTGCTTATGGCTGCTCAGCGAACAAAGTTCTCACTTTCATGCTTATAATTTGTTCCTATTTGAGAGAACTCACCCTTGATTATTGTGCTTTAATTTTAAAGTTTTCTCATATTATTTACTTAATCCTACACACATTTTCCTACCTATTAACCTTCATAAAAAACATGGGTGGCACAGAAATTGGGATTCAATAGTGTGCAAAGATTCGACGGCTCATAAAAGAAACAGATAAAGAACTGGAAGGTATTTGGTTCCATTACTAAAAGAAAATCCAATAAGTTCCTTGGTAGGAGTTATAAGACGGGAGAAGCCAGCTAAGTGCGTTTATACTACTCGATTTATAAGTTAACTTTTTTAGTACATTTTTTTTCCTAGTTGTAAAATCCCGGAGGATTTTACTTAATAAATTAATATCAAAATATTTTCCCATCACCAAAATTTGATTTTGATTATTGTTAATTATTCTATTTATATGTTATATGCTCTCTATCATTTGATTCATTTAGATCTGAATATATTTTACGTGTATTATATATTAGTGTATTTTTTTTAACAATTTATAAAAGGGTCAAAATAAATTGTGATTAGGGATTCCCTAGTCCATTTTAGCATTAACATCTATTCCCATCCTTGATGAAGTCATCATTAGTTCATTTACTCCTCAACATGATCCACCTATAACACCAATTCTTGATCTAAAAGACCATCATCAACTATAGAATCCGGCACAGCAAACACAAAGAACATAGAGAATACAAAATCTGCTAATTCTAGTTGAATAAATGCCTGACATTTGTCAAGTGATGATTGCATTCTAATCTCTACTCACAGACCTCAAACACCTCAGTATCTCCAAGATTATCTTTGTCAACTTGCTCAAGGAGATAAATATACACAGCCCACGTATAGGTTAGCTACCTCATAATACTCTATTGCTATCTACTTGTCATATCAAAAGCTCTCACCATCCTATTGCGCTCTCCCCACATTGATATCCTTGCACTTAGAATTGACTATTTACAATGAGGCTCCTTAGGACCAAATACCGTGCCAGATGATTGAAGTAGAGTTGCAAGCCTTGGAAGAAAACAATACTTGGATCTTTACATATTTATAGATGGGAAAATAAGCCATTGATTATCATTATGCTATTTAAATTAAATGTAATTTGGATGGTACAATTGAGGTTACAAGGCATGACCGGTAGCTCAAGTCTATACCCCAACTGTTGGAATAGATTTTATGACTAAATTGATTATTATTAGATATTTACTTTTTGTTATAGTTGTAAAGGAAGGAAATATTTAATAATTTGATTTTCACAATACATTTTGACATGGCAATTTCAATGAAAAATTCTATATGAAGTAGCCTCCTGGTTATGAAAACGAAAATCTTTATTGAATTTGTAAGTTGTTTGAGAATTTGTATGGATTAAAATTGTAACGTTTTAATATTTTGACTCGGATTATATATTTATGGACTTAATATAATAATAAATAATAGTATTATTAATAATATGAAATAATATTATAATAAAATATTAATAAAATAGTAATAATAAATATAATAATAAATAAGTAAATAAGATATTATAATAATAATAATAGGAAGAAGGAGAAGAAGTGGGCTTTCAGAGAGAGAAGCAAACGAAGAAGAAGGAGAGGGAAAGAAGGAGGAAATGCCTGGCGATTTGTGCGGCAGCCACTTCTCCTTCTCCTGCCAATCAGCCATTTTCCCTTCTTTCTCTCAGTCACCAACCCCATTTCTCTCCTTTCAGTTTCTCTCATTCCCTTTTAAATCGTTACATCTATCTTCTTCTTCTGGGGTCGCTGGCGAAATCAGAAAGAGAGAAAGAGTGAGAACGAGGTGACTGGAAGCCTACCGCTAGTGCCTGCCGTCGCCACCAGAGTTGATGCCGGAGACACCGTTGTCAAGCCGCCATCGGAAGCCGCTTCAGACATGCCGAGGAAGATCGAAGGCATCAGGCAAGTTGATTTGAGATTTCGTTCGTAATCTTCCTATTTTGCACGTAATCTTTCATTTTCGCAAGTGAAATTCCTAATTTCTTCAAGTAAATCCTTATCTTCCCATTGATGGTGTTGATTTCTATCTACATGCCTTAATTTGTGTAAATCACCTGTATTTCGATTAAAAAGGGGAAAAAATCAGGAAAACAGAGCCTTGGCTCTGAACCGTAGAACCTCGAAAGGATGTATGCTGAAATTGACCATAATTACTAGTGGATTTTTGCTACAAAATTATTAAGTTACATGCCAAATATGAGAGCTGAACTTTTGAATTTATTTGTGGGAATTGAAATGTGGGCGAGAGAACAGAGCATCTCGCTCTACTGTGCGTCGGTGCAACCTCTGCGATAGAAATGGTGAGTAGTCGATTTGGAATTTAGGTGCGATAATGGGACATATGGAAACCTTGAGTGGGAGGATTTACAGAGGTGTACGTGTATGTATGGCCGTGTGTGTGGGTGTGAGCCGCAGAGTGTGGGTGTAGTATGTGTAGGTGTGTTGATGGCCACTAATTGTGTGTAGGTGTGAAGCCATGTGGTGAGAAAAGTGCGTGTGTACTGTTGATGCTACGACTGTGTGTGTAGCCATGTGCGTGTGAGAGTGTGTACGTGAAATTAAGGAGCGTGTATGTATGGGTGTATTTAAGTGTGTGCAGCCTTTGTTGGTAGTGTGGATATATATAATCATGAATAATGGGTGGAGTAAATGTTAATGTTTTATGGTAATGGTAAATATGTGTGTGCATATTTTAGAATACAAGTTAAATTATAAAACGTGATTAAAGTTATAATTTTGTTGGAAATTACTAGATGAATTTGGGATGATTGAATCAGATTTGGTGATAATCGCCTTATCCGCAAGTGATGATTAAGATATGATTTTAGTGATAGGATTTGTATATCGAAATAGAATAAGAAACCAGATAAATATTTAAATTGGTCAAAATATATATTTTTTTATTTTTTTATTTTTTCATCATTCCATGATAAATTCCTTTGTATTAATTTTGATTGTGTAAGTATGGTCATTATTAACACCGAACGATATTTCTATCGTTGTACTTACAAAGTCTCTTTTGCGTTATATTCGATCGCGTCAGTATTTTGATTATTGGCTTTCTACGATCAAAGTCGAGGAGAGCATATGAAAATACTAAGGTATTTAGTCGAACAGGAGGTTACGACACTTTAGCGTGGTCTACACTTTTTCAATACTGATTTTCATATCATGGTAATAATAAAATATATTGTTTATTTTGGAGGGATACTTATAGTCATATGACCATCATAGGATGTGATATCAGAGATATCATTTGGCGAGAGGTATCTCGGATAATATATGTATGCTACGGGTATAGCCTCTAGGAGAACTGTAGGGGTTGTGAAGATACCATAGATAACATCGTGTCACTTACACAGCCGTTGGAGGAGTAATATATGCGGCATTTGGTTTACGGTATCAGAATAAGGTCCAAGGAGATTCATTGTGATATTCTGTCATTCTTGAGACATCTTGAATTTGGAATTCGGTGGAATCCACGAATTGTATTTGATAGAATCCATGTGTCAGATTTTACGATATCCAAATTCAGTGAAATTCATATTGTTTATTATTATTTTGTTTTCAGGTCGTTCACACTGATATTTGGACCAGGAGATCCCTTTATTTATTGTGAGGTCAGACTCTGAGGGATCTTCGTTTCTTATTGATAAAATTTTATGATCTTTGTCACACTATGGTCCACAATGACCTGCCTTCCTTGTGTATTTGAGTTTTAGATACGATGAAATATAGATTCTTAGATATATTTATCAGTTTAATATTATATCATTATTCATAACTCTTGACATACATTATGTATTGTATATCTAAGGCATTTATTATTATTCCTTGTTTGTTTTGAATTTATTATCACTTGTTGGATATTTAGCTCACTATTATTATTTTTCTTTCTTTCAGAGTAGTAGATTTAGACAATAATGACTCTAGAGTTGGATAAAGAGTTGTGACGAGAGATATTGAGGCCCAACTGAAAAGAGTGTTGATTTTATACTCTAGAGATATATTTTGATATTTTACTTTATATTTGTTGGGATTTTTGGGCTATGTATTTTTTCAAATTTATTTTTGGTATGAGGATATTTAGATTATTATAAATATATTTTTATCAGTTATAGATGTACTGTATATTGAATTGAGACTTATAATTTTTTTCTATGTGATCGGATTTGGGTATTAGTTGTGGATTTGGTTTAGAGTCATCATAGAAATAGACCTCAAGAAAATCATTTTCGAAGTTCTCTAACTCCCTCATTAGTATGGGCTTCAAGAAGAACAAAATTAGTCATAATCTCTTTACTTTAGGGAACATCAATTCATTTATTGCATTCTTTATGTATATTCATGACACGATTGTGGCTAGCAATTCAGTTACTACAATTGATGCTCTTGAGATCTTTCTTCACTCACAATTTAAAATTAACGATATTGTGCTCTTGTAATATTTTCTTAGAATAGAAGTTCTCAATCCCCTAAAAAAAATTTCAACAATTAATGCAAGCATGCTCTGGATCTTTTAGGAAATGAAAATACTCTTGCTTCATAGTTGAGCGAATTGCCTATGGATCAAAATGCGAAGTTTAGCAAGAAAGCAATGTTCAATTTGAATGACCCCACTGATTTTAGAAGAACATTTGGTTATCTATTATGCTTAACCATCACTAATTCAGACCATAACTACAGGGTACAGATTTCAAGTTAGTTCATGGAAAAGCTCACCATCCATTTCACAGCTAATATATGGTATTATCCAACATCAAGCAGTCTTTGGGGCATGATTTATTACTATTATCTAGCTCTTCGATAAGTTTGTGAGCTTATTTCACTTTAATTGTGCCTTTTGCCCCAACACTTGATGATCACTGATTGGTAGCTGCATTTTAGTTAGAAATTCTTTAGTTTCTTGGTGATCAAATAAACCAGTATTTCTAGATCTTCTGTTGTTACTGAATATAGAGTAATGGTTACTACTTGTTTTGAAATTACTTGGCTGTAATATATTCTTAATGATCATCAAATTAATCATCTTCAACTAGCCATTCTCTATAATGATAATCAATCAGCACTCCACATGCCTACAAATCCTATTTTTTTATAAATGAACGAAACACATTGAAGTAGATTGTCTTTTAATTTGTAACCAATTTTAGAAAGGTTCGGTCAAACAAAATACGTTATAGCATCTTCTCAACTATTGGACATTTTTACTTAGGCATTATCTTCTTCCATGTTGAGATCTCATCTCTCCAATATGGGATAGAAAATGTCTACTTCTCTATTTGGTGGGGATGTGTTACAGCATGAAGAGTAACAAAAGAAGAAGAAAGGATTCACCATTGCATCATGCTAAGGAAATTTTTTGGACCACATGCAATAACCTAGGAATCTATTGATTCCTTTTGTTATATTGGTTCTTTTTTTTTTTTTTCACTGGCCAAACTGTAATAGATGAGATGTTAAATGTTATATATTATTTTTTATAATTGTTTTCTACTAGAGTTGTAATATGTATATAGAAGTAATACATTGATGGATATGTGACCTTCATTCTCCAAAATCCATCTGATTTCTTTTCTTCTAATTGATTGTCAGATTTCTATAAAAGCACAATACCTTAATTGTTGTTTCTTCTTCTTCCTTTTCTAGCACTCTTAGCACATAAAAGTATAAGAAAATTTTCTTTACATATATATAGAGGTAAGTCTTAGCAGATGTATAAATTCAGAAATTTATACTTAAAATTATGCTTTCAAAAAATTTCAGATATAAATTTAAAATATTTCAAATGAATACAACTTAAGAAAAATAAATAGTGAAAGTTTTTTTTATCTAAGAAAAATAAAGACCGCATTTCATTTAAAACAAAAGGAGCATTTATGTGTCAACCGAGCTCGAATCACCTCATGCAACCTGGACAGCTCATACAAAAATCTCAAACCATACAAATTATTCAAATTTCATCATGCATAAAATATATCTTAGAATAAAATCATCCATAAAAGAGTTTAATATCTTGAATACACCAAAATAAATATAAAGGTCTA
The DNA here is from genome assembly GCA_033239525.1 of Nepenthes gracilis. Taxonomy (NCBI): domain Eukaryota; kingdom Viridiplantae; phylum Streptophyta; class Magnoliopsida; order Caryophyllales; family Nepenthaceae; genus Nepenthes; species Nepenthes gracilis. Next base: position 5,621,370 of record BSYO01000007.1, on the reverse strand, counting down.
ACACATCCAATAACTATAAAGGTCATAGTCCCAAAAACATTCAATGTAAAAGCATTCAGCCTCCTAGACCATCTCTGTTTGAAATCCCACAGCAAAGATAAGGTCTTGGGCTAATGCTACGATCACTGTTCTAATCTGGAATTAATAAAAAATATAAGTATGAGCCAATATTTAACAAATAATATAATCAATGATATATATAAATAATAATCATCTTAGATAAAATAACAAATAATACTATGCAATAATAATAACAAAAACTCAACAACAATATATGAGAATGTGAAATCTTATCATAACTATAACTTAAAAGCAAATACAATGATCACTAACACTAAACGTAAATATCATGAAGATAATAATGATTTCACAGGATTCAAATGTCAATAATAATATAGATTCTATTGAATAATACAACACCATATATTAAATCTTTAATTATACATATTCATTTGCCAAACAATTCCCTTCACTTAATCCACGAAAAGGAAGTAGTAGTTGGAAATACAAACCTCAACTATCAATTATTGTAACTTCAAATTGAGAAGTCTTACAAGTAAATTTTCATCTACAAGGTATTAACCAACAACAATACATGAAAAATATAATTTACAAAGAACCCTACATAGAAATTGTCACTCAATTTCACTTGTTATTGAGGAAATATAAATGTTGACAGTAGCCTCAAACATTGGTATTTGGAGCCAATTTTGATGTTCATCTTCACTCTTTCATCAATCAATTCCTATATCTTTGAGTAATCAAAATTGTATTTCATTAACAAAATGTTGAATTTAGAGTGTCATGGAGTAAGCATAAAAAATTTTTAAATATAAATGTATTGATTTAACATATAAATAATTGGTCTAAAAATCGTTTGAAAAACTCTTTTCCTCAATCGTTAGATGTCCATTTTCTTCCTCACTAATCAATTACTATTGTTTCGACTTATGGTGAACAAATTTTGTCAACACAAAGGATATCTATATTTAATAATATAAACTGCTTATTCCTACAATATCTAGGCAAATTATCATGGTCGAGAGATGTCTTCTACTTGATTTCTTGAAAAGAGAAAAGCGGCGGCTCTGTTTCTTGAATGATGGAATTAGAGTTTAGAATTTCAAATAAAATAATAAAAATTAGCAACCAAAGGCGTTGGAAAATACACTGTAAGATGACAGAATGACAGAAAATTAAGAATTCACTTGCTTGATTTTTTACTTCACGACATAGTTTTAGCAATTAGTCAATATTGATCAGATGACTAAACTATTTATTAAAAAGGGAGGTTACTTAGTTTTTAAAAGATCCCAACTATCCAATGTTGATCGCATATTTATAATTTGGAAGAATTAAATATATTTTTCTTTTAAAGGGTAAAGATCCAAAACCGAATAGTTAATGATAGGAATTCCAAGTGGGGTGTGCCTTAGAGAAAAAATTTAAGGATGTAAAATTATCCAATTTAGTTTTTAAGTGGCATAAAAAATTTTAGTGGTTTCATCACAATTATTTTATTATAAAAATTAAGTTTTTTAATATTAATCACACCACACATAAAACATAATGGTATAAGTTCTTAATTAATAATTATAACATCAAAAGTCATGTTTTACTACTATTAGAAAAATTTTCAAAATATCATCTGAAAGATATTGTGAATCCTATGCGTAACAGGCTCTTCAAAAGGCTGGTCTAGATTCTATGATAAATTATCAACTTTAAATGACTTTGTCTGCACATTAATTTTTTTAAGTAATAGACGCTTCTTGTAACGAGGCTAAATAATCCAAATAAAATACATGTGTGTTACAATTTAACTTGTTTTTTAAGTAATCTATTATCTTTTTTAGGCTCCATTTTTTATTGAAAAATATTCACCAAATTAAAAATATTTTATTCATAAAATATCTTTCTAGAAATTTTTACATCAAAATAATTTTTAATATTTAATTAGTATAAAAAATATAGATTATCACACAATTGATCAATGACAATATGAAGTATCTAATGGATTATAACATTCAAATTGTTAAAATTTTGTTGTTAATTTGGTTGACTAAAAGAAATACTAATATTGTCAAATTTTTATTTTTGTATTTAAGATGGAAAACAATAAAATGGGAAAGATAAAAGAAATAGAATTAGAAGGCCAAGGACGATATATTTCATTCTCAGTTATTACTACATGAAAAATGCAGCCTTTTCTATACAAAGCTTTCACAAGTATGTTACTAAATTCTAAAAAATGTGTTTCCTTGATAGTCAATTGTTGGAATCTGGGCGATCGGTCGGACAGAATGAGATACAGTGAAGGAAAAGATGAAGAAAAAGCACATACACGTTTTACGTGGAAACCCTTATGAATCAAGGAAAAACCACGAGAGTAGAGTCGAAAGCAAATCCACTATGTGAAATAGGTTACAAACCTCCAAGATGGAGTATCCGCTGCACACCTGATAATGACTTTCTCTCACCGGTAGTGCATTATTGTCTTTTTTTCACCTTTGGATCTTACCTCCTTATACTTTATCGTACTTGGATGCTCTCACTCACTCAGCCCTCAGCTCTCCACCTCCTGTATGCCCAGCATACGTATATATAGTGGTCTGTCCGGAGGCCTTCAACTAATAGGAAGGTTGAGTGTGGTCAAATGCCTGCTACCTGCTCTACAACCTGCCAACAGTTTTATCCACCAACTCTGCAACCTGCCGCCTGCACAGATGCCGCATGCGCAGCAGGTCTGCCGCCTGCACAGATGCCGCATGCGCAGCAGCTCTGCTGTCCAGCAACTTGTTGCCAATTGTCCACGACGTCCTCAGTCGTTGCTACAGTCAAGTCCCTTGGCCATCTATGCCCATTGACTATCACAAGAGTCTTCCAGTATTCTTTGATTGATTTCATACCAGTAATACTAACTGATAAATTCTTCCTTTCCATCCGGTCAACATGTTGACCGGCAACCCAAAGGCACTCTAGTATTTTCTACTCCGAAAATACTTATCAGAAAATCCTCTCCCGATTTCCTTTCCAGCCTTAACCGGTCAACCTTCCGTTGACCAGATCCATAACCATCCAGTCAACCTTTTGTTGACCGGATCCAGTCAATCTCCCGTTGACTATCATCCACAGCCATCCTGTCAACCTTCCTGTTGACCGTCTTTGTCTTCCAACCGTTCAACATTCGTTGATCGACTAATGCACCCCGATGACAAACTAGTTTGTTGAATCACTCACAAGAGAGTGACCTATTCCAACAAACTTTCCCTCACGATCTTGTGGTGGATACCTTCGCCTGTACCAGGCGACCGTCATCGCCTGCCTTCCGGCAGCTTCCCCTCAATTGGAAATCCGGCGTTGGCCTCCGCAAGCCTGAATGACACATTCCTCCGCCCCACTGAGCTTGGAGTAATCCCACTCCCTTTCAGCTCCTTTACCGCGGACTTGTCATTCTCCCTTGTATACCACCTTGGCCGTCCTCTCCTGCCACCTTGACCAGTGCCTCATTTGGTCACCTTGGCATTTTCTTTGGCAGTGCAGGCCTTCATCAGATACTGCCCTAATGTCCTGCTTCCCCTTACCATCACTGAGGCGCCTTTGGTGAGTTTCCATTGGCCGTCTCCAAACGCCGTCCTGAAGCCTTTCTCATCAAGCTTCCCGATTGAAATCACATTTAACATCAGATTTGGGGCATGTCGCACACCTTCCAACACGAGCTTGTTTCCATTGCTTGTCCTCAAGCAAATATCCCCGATGCCAACAACCCTAGACGAGCCACCATTACCCATCTTCAATACCCCGTGGCCAACGGGAGTATAACTCATGAAGTGTGACTTCCTCGGTGTCGCATGGTGTGAGGCCCCACTGTCCATCACCCAACTAGTCTCCTGGCATGTGCTGCTCCATGCTTCCCTTACATGGACCACCAGGAGGTCTCCACAGAAAGTAACGGTCTCTGGATCATTAGTGATCCCTTTTTCCTAACAATCGCTTCTGCTCTCCTTGTTCCACCTTCTTTGCGGACAGTCCCTCTTTATGTGGCCTTTATTGCCACAAAAGAAGCAACTCCTCCATTCAAGCTTGTTCCGACTGTTGCTCCTTTTCCCTTTGCCACCTCTGCCTCGTTCCCTTGATTTTTCTCGTCCCCGACTGCTGGTCGCTATAAGAAGATTTGGCTGAGAGCTTGAGGCCTCGCCACTTTTCCTCCGCCTTGACTCGTTCATAAGTAGGAAAGTTATGACATCATCCAGCCTCAGTGTGTCCTTCCCGAATAGCAACGTCGTGACGATATGATCGTACGAGGCCGGCAAGAATGCCAGCAACACCAACGCTTTGTCTTTCTCCTTGATCTCCTTATCAAGGGCTGACATCTGCTTAACTAGCCGGTTGAACTCGTCCAAGTTCTTCTCGAAGTACTCGCCTTCCAATAACCGCAGGCCATAAAACTGCTTTTTCAAATGAAGCATGGTTGTCAAGGACTTGGACTTATACCGGCTTTCAAGCTTTTTCCAGACCTCCGTCAAGTCTGATAGATTGAGGACCTCCTGAAATGTGTTGTTCATCAAACACAACTTAATAGTGCAGTTGGCAAGATCCCTCTTGCCCTGCCATTCGTCCTCAGTCCAGGTTCTTGGCTTCTCCTCCCTTTTTCGAAGAGCTTTTACCGTTCCCTCTGGGGTCAAAATATTCCTTACCCTCTCCTGCCAAAAGATGAAATTATTTTGCCCCGTGAACTGCTCCACATTGAACGGGCCATTCCTCGCCGACATGCCATCCGACCGACGGTTCACGAACCAGTCTCTGATACCACTTGTTGAAATCTTAGTAGTCAGTCAGATAAAATGAGATACAGTGAAGGAAAAGAGGAAGAAGAAATACACACACGTTTTACGTGAAAACCCTTATAAATCAAGGAAAAATCACAAGAGTAGAGTCGATAGTAAATCTACTATGTGAAATAGGTTACAAACCTCCAAGATGGAGTATCCACTACACACCCGAAACTAACTCTATCTCACCGGTGGTGCATTCTTGTCTTTTCTTTCACCCTTGGATCTTACCTCCTTACACTTACCGTGCTTAGATGCTCTCACTCACTCAGCCCTCGGCTCTCCATCTCTTGCATGCCCAGCATGCGTATACATAGTGGTCTGTCCAGACGCTTTCAACCAATAGGCAGGTTGAGTGTGGTCAAATGCCTGCTACCTATTCTGCAACCTGCCAGCAGTTTTATCCACCAACTCTGCAACCTGCCACCTGCACAAACGCCGCATGCGCAACAGGTCTGCCACTTGCTTTGCTGTCCATCAACTTGTTGCCAGTTGTCCACGATGTCCTCAATCGTTGCTGCAGTCAAGTCCCTTGGCCATCTGTGCCTATTGGTTATCACAAGAGTCTTCCGGTGTTCCTTGGTTGATTCCATACCAGTAATACTAACTGGTAAATTTTTTTTCCCATCCGGTCAACATGTTGACTGGCAACCCAAAAGCGCTCTAGTATTTTTTACTCCGAAAATACTTATCAGGAAATCCTATCCCGATTTCCTTTCCAGCCTTAGCCGGTCAACCTTCCGTTGACCAGATCCACAACTATCCGGTCAACCTTCCGTTGACCGTCCTCCACAGCCATCCGGTCAGCCTTTCTGTTGACCGTCTTCCACAGCCATTCGGTCAACCTTCCTGTTGACCGTCTTTGTCTTCCAACCGGTCAACATTCGTTGATCGGCTAATGCACCCCGATGACAAACTTGTTTGTTGAATTACCCACAAGGAAGTGACCTATTTCAACATCAATATCGTCATAAATATAACAAATTATTATAATATTTTTGATGAGTTTATTTAATTTTAATATTTTATATTGTAGGATAATTTAAATATTAAAAATATAAGAAATTTTGAAATTTAAAATAATCATGACTGAATTCATATTATTTTTGAAAAAGTGTAAAAATAAAAAAAGACTAATCCTAACATGTAAAGCCATTTCACCATAGGCAAGTTTAAAGAATCATATAATTTTTGAGATTTGTAAAAGCTTACTGATGGTGTGGTCTTAGACACTACCGCGATTAGCAGGAGCTGCAGTAGAAGAAGAAGACGGCCTGTGTTCTCTCCAACATCTTCTCACCATTTTCACCAGAAATCGACTTATATGCCCCAAGAAGATGATACCAAAAACAGCATCGAATGTGTAGCATACCCAAGGAGATATTTTATAAATTGTATCGCTGCCAGATCCAGTAGCCACTGTGCTGGAGAGGAAACTGGTCCCAGCTGCCACAATTGCTATCCACATTGCCACCATTAAAATCCCTGTGCCGATCTTGTTCTTCAGTGGCAAACCACTCAGCAGCAGTAGGAAGACGAGGCTTGAGATAAAGAATGCAGTTGCATTTGCAATCACCATTCTCGAGTACTCCGATTGGAAATTATATGCCAGTATGGACTGGCCGGCAGTATGTGATTCCGTAGAAGTATTGTTTGAAATTACTGTATCTTGCCAAAAGCCGCCGGGAGGGTTGGCCCCGGCTTGGAAGGCCGCCGCTGCAAATAGTGATGCAGCAATCATTACGGCATTCCTGTGGCTTTCCATTCGGCCATTTTTTTCCTGCTGCTTATGCCATTCCTCCTGTTTACTAAGAAACCTGTCCAGAGTTTCCTGTAGGGTTGAACCACCGGCAACAGTGTTCATCGTATTCGATGTAGCTCCGTTTGTTTCCGATGAAACCTTGCTTCTAGAATTCATGGCCCCGGCTTGTTGAAGGAGGCGTTCGATATTTAGGCAATCACCGCTCGCGTCCTTCGGACGTATTTCTAATAGGTTCAGTGCCGTGAAACCGAAGACATTCTTGGCATTCACATCTATGCCTGCAATCTTTGTCAAAAAATCGATGGTCTGCAAAAAAAATTCCAGCTCTTTTCACAAATTTAAAAGCTCTCAACATATAGTGATGGATTGCAGAAGTTTTAGGAAAACGGGTACTTTTTGTGTCTAAGTTAAATATTAATGACAGCTTGCTGTCGCCATGGTAGCATCATTTCAGACTAAAATTCGGAAAAACAAATACCCGAATCCTAATAATCCTAATTTTGTATTTGAGTTGTCAAATTAATGACAACTCCTATAGCAGATGTCGTTATAAATTATCAAGTTTTAAAGATGTCTCACACAGGAATGCAGAGTGTACATTTTACTCTTTATATTTTCAAGTGTTTATTTACATTTTAAATAATTTTCGTATTGCTATATTATTCGTAAATAGCACACGCCATGGCAGTCCTATGTGATAATTATGTGGGATTTGCATCAAACTATTTAGTTAATTTTGGCCAATTTTTACTGCTCAATTAATTTAATTTTCAACCGTCATTTTAAAATATTTTTAACATGTTTTTTTAGTTATATTACCTATGAATAGGCATTTTGTAGTTATTTTTAATGCAGTGTTAATCACAATTAAAAAATTAAAATTTCTAAGTAATGTTTTTATTTTACAAAAATAATTTCTAAGTGTCAAATAATCATATTTTTATTGTTGTTAAGGCTTTGATTTTATTAATATAAAAATCATTCAAGTAAAATTTTGATTATATTATCGAGATGATTCATAGACCTATTTAATTTATGATATACAAAATTTTATATTAAAAAATATAAACAGCTATCATCTGTCAAATTTATTTCTCTGATGCTATATCTACCTCTAATAATACAAATAGGTTTAGGTAAATTACCACTAAAATAAAACAGTAGTCTCTTTTTTATTTTTTTCTATGCTCAAACAAAATCAAACTATAGATCAACTTCAATTGGACATAAAAATATTTAAAACTTATAAAGATACCTGAAGTTGTCTGTCAATGACGGCCACATGCAAGATGGTATTACCATCCCCATCCTTGGAATTAATAAACTCTGCATTATTACATATTGAAATCTCATTCAGTATGAGTTTTAAGGCTTCTAATTGATTGTGCTTCACACACACATGTAAAATGGTCTCGCGACTGCTACCGTCGATGGGGATGCATGCCGCCACGGATCTGACCCGAACCAACTCTCTCAATGTATTAACCCGACCTTTCATGACTGCAACATGAAGCGGGTTCAATCCGCGTCCATCACGAACATGACACATTTGAGGGTTCACAGAAAGTAAGAGTTTTACCATCTCTATATCCCCCTTTGCTGATGCTAGATGAAGAGGGGTTGACTTCCTCGAATTGAGCTCGCAGGCCAATTCCGGTTTCCGTGTGAGGAGCTCCGTAGCAAACTCCAAGTGACCAAGCCTAACGGCTATATGTAATGGCGTTTCTGCAATATTCGCGATTATATATCTATCTAGTATAAGAGAATTTCGACGGAACAAGTTAAGTAGAGAAGTCACGTTGCCTTCCATTGCAGCTTCATACAACTCTCTCTCCATTACTATAATTTCTCGTGTAAACTTTAATCACAGTAGAAGAAGCAAAGGGCTTTTCTTTTCTTTTTGCAGATGATGTTTAACTATTGCCTCGCCCATATAAAAAGAAAAAAGTGTTGTAAGTAGAGGAGAAATTTCATGAAACTACCTAGGTCTTTGTCTCAGTTGACTTGACGCCTTTTAACACAATTTAGTGGCAAACATTTTCCATATTTTAGTGTGAAAATGAATACTATTTAAAAAAATAAATAGTAAAAATTAGTTTATTTAAATTCAGAAAAACAAAGACATGGCGGATGGCGGATGGCGGATACCACACACGATTGGCTTTACCTTGACTTGACACCCCCTGATCACAATTTAGTGGCCAAAAATTTTTCAGATTTTAACATAAAATTGAATATTATTTTTAAAAATTAAATAATTAAAATTAGGTTATTTAAACCCAAAAATATAAAGGAAGCACTTTATTTGATATGGGAGAAACATTTAGAGCTTGCTTAATGTCTATACAAAATAAAATAAAAATAAAATAATTATATTAAGATAATTTTAAAAAATAGAAAGAGAGTAAAAATTAATATTTTATTTTTTATTTAATTATTTTAAATGGGTAAAATTAAATTAAGAGTTAAATTAAGAAAAAGAGCACCTTTTTTTTTTTTTTTTTTTGCAGTTGGTGTTTAATTATTGCTTCGCCAATATAAAAAATATACTAAAAGTCAGGAGATATTCCATGAGTCTACTAATAATCTTTGTCTCCATTGACTTGACGCCCGATGACAAATCAGTGGCCAACAATTTTTTATATTTTAACATAAAAATAAATACAATTAAAAAAAACAAATAGCCCAAATTAGTTTATTTAAATCCAGAAATACAAAGGAAGCACTTAGTTTTTTTTTAATCATTTAAAATAAATAAAATTAAATTAAGAGTTAATTTTATAGTATTTAGTATATGATAATAATAAGATAAATAACCAATGAATTTGCTAAAATGATTTTTTTATCCCTCCCTAAAGAAAGAATATTTCAACATATTTTAGAAGGTTTAGGTTAAATATATTTTAATTCGAGTCACCTGATTGGTTTACTCCAACCGAGTTAAAATTTTATAGGATTTGGCAATATATATTAATACTATAGACAAGTAATTAAAAGATTTAGTCTAATTAATTTTTCAAACCAAGTATGATCACAGATGAAAGTCATCCTTTTAAGTATGATTCATAGAGCTTTTGTTTTTAGCAGCTTGTCTCGTTGTCATCGTCATCCTTCTACACACAGTGTCAATTGGATAAGAAGCTAACCTGGTACCAATTGTGATAACCCATCCAAGGAGGAAACTTGCCAAGAAACTATCCTGAAAAAAACAACAAAAAATAACTATTTGTTATTATACTGTAATGTTTGTACCCTACCAAAGATTCAGTATGAATGCTTCCCCTTTACTAAATATTACATTCCAATGAAAGCCCAATCTACCAAGATCGCTCTATACGTGAGTTCCAGGAAAAAATCGGATCAATTTGACGCTATTGTATCCCATCTTATCTAACATTATTATTTTGACAAGAAAACACAGTCTAATTATAGATCTCTTGGAAGATTTCATCAACAACTACTAAAATAACCCCGACTATTCTTATTGCCAGATGCTAGGACACGTGTTTGAGAATTTCTTCAAGGTTGGAAATCTACTTGCTCTCATTGCAAAATGTTAGGGAATGTTAGGAGCTCAAAAGATATCCGAATGGAGGCAAACGACATGAAAATTTCAGGAGTTTAACATCAGCATTAGCTAATTCAAATTAGCACATAATCAAAGGAAGAACCTGAAGACAAAGTCGTACTGTCCAAACCTGACTTCAAACAACTGCTCATCCTCCTCCACCAAAGCAAAGCATAACATCCTATTCACACAATTTACACTGCTCAAGTTGTGACTAAGCCAGCAATAAATTCTCAATTGCCTTTCTGAGAATGTGATTCCTTAATTTCTCTGTAGCACAGACTTTTAACACAAATATAGCATGACTCCTTGGATTTTGGACAAGAGGCAACATATTACATGATCTACTACCCTCCCCTCTACACAAAGATTTCATCTTGAGTATCCCGGCAAGTCCAATTGCCGATTGGAAATGAGGCTATTGTTATGCATATTGATAGTGTGAAAATATCGAGTTACTTTTTGCTGAAAGGTGTCATTGGTGTGCCATCACTCAACTATAATCTAATATCTGTTAAAGAGATGATAGAATCTATCAATTGTTTTATTATTTGCTTTTCTAATTATTGCTTTATTCAGGACCTTAGATTTTGGGCCATGATTGAAAAGGTTAAGATTAAATATGGTAGTCATTATCTGATAGAAGTTGCTACATTACTATCAAACCTTTCAAAAGGACTGTTACAGCTTTCTGCTGACACCTCTTTGAGCATTACCACTGCAACAGTTCCTTCATGCTCCAATTTGTAGCATGCTCGTTTGGGACACCTATCAAATTCAAGGCTTAAATTGATAGATGATGATGTAATTTAAACAAGTATCACTAATGATAAAGAGAATGTCTATTTAGTTTATCAATTGGACAAACAAAATCGTCTTCCTTTATCCATCAGGTAACATAGAATAGTTTATATTTTTAATTAATATATTGTGACATTTGGGGCCATATTTCTAAAAGAGTTATGATAGTTCTTGATATTTTTTGACCACAGTAGATAATCTTTTGAGAAGTAATTTGATGTACACATTCAAGACAATCAAAAGTTAGAACTAATAGTAAATTTGTTTATGATCTAATTAGGACACAATTTAATGACAAAATCAAGGCCACGGTAGTTGTAATGAGACAGAATCTCCTATGAGACCTTTTATACCGACAAAGGGATAATATATCAAAAAAGTTGTGTCGAGATCCTCGAGAAAAAATAGTATGATGGAAAGTAAAGATAGACATTTACTGAATATTGCCCAGGCACTCAAGATTCGATCTAATGTTCTCATCAAATATTGGGTACATGCGTTTGATGACCTACTTGATAAATAAAATCCCTACTCCAATATTGTGTAATAATACATATTATAAAGTTCTGTTTATTGTCAAACCAAGATATGATCACCTGAAAATGTTAGATTTCTTTGCTTTACTACCACTCTCTCTGAAGGCTGTACCAAATTTAACTACAGAGGAAGGAATTGCATTCTTCTTGGATATTCTTTAGAAACCAAGGATACATTTTATTAGATCTTGACACACATACATTGCTTTTTGTTTTTTCAATATGTTAAATTTTATGAGTCTATATTACTTTTTCAAGCGAGATCAGAGAATATAAATAGAGATTCTGGTAATGCATCAGCATCTATTCCCATCTTTCATGAAGTTATCATTAGTGCATCTGCTCCTCAACATGATTTAACTAGAACACTAATTCTGGATCTGAAGGACCATCATCAACTATAGAGTTTGGCACAACAAATACAAAGAACACAGAGCATAGAATCTGTCAATTCTTGTCAAATATATGCTTGACATTTGTTAAGTGATGATCACATTTTAATCCTTACTCATAGACCTCGAAGATCTAGGAGGACACCTGAATATCTCCAAGATTATCATTATCAACTAGCTCGAGGAGATAAATATGCACACTCCAATTGTAGGTTAGCTATCTCATACTCTGTTACTAACTACTTATCTTATCAAAAGCTCTCACCATCCTATTGTGCTTTCTCCACATTCATATCCTCCCAAGTACAACAATTTGCCTTTTTTGGAACAAAAGATTTTGCCACTATTAGTGATAAATTTATCACTAAAAATTTTTGTGATAAAATTTCAATTTGTCACTAATTCACCACTAAAAATCCGTCACTAAGTATATAGTGACAAATTAGTTGTTTTGTCACTAAAGTATTTCTCTAGTGACAAGATTACATTGTTATTAAATGATACTTTATAGTGACAAAAAATAATTTCATCACTAAAAATATATATTTTAGCGACTATAAATTTTATCACTAATGTTATTTAATTGCATCACCAAAAAATATGTTTAGTAATGAAATAAATTTCTCACTAAAGCCAATAATTTGGTGGCAAATAATTGTCAATAGAAGTATATATTTTAGTCTCTAAATCTTACTCATTAGTGACAATATTTTTGCCACTAAGATCAGAGATTTATTGACCAAAATTTTGTAATATAAATAATAAAATGATTTTCATATAAAATTTTTTTACAACAATTTAAAAAATTTTTACTAACATTTTGCAACAATTTTATGAATAAATTTATACAATATCATAGTCTATTTTATCTTTCTAATGCACCAAGATTCATTCCCTTTCTTGCAAAGGTTCAATATTATATTACTTCATTTATCTCATAAACCTAAGAAGTTTAGAGAAATATTATCATCTACGAATTTTACAATCCAATAAAATATATATGAATTTAAAAAGAATTTACTTAGTATCATCTACCTTTAGGACCTTCTTGCGTTATCTGTCCTAAAGCATGACAAACTCTCCTTCAGGATAATAATCAATTATAAGACAAATATATGTTTGGGTTAACATAACTTTAAAATTAGGATCCAATGAAAATTCCTTAATTTATGAAAAAATAAACAAATAGTAGCAAATGTGGTAACATATTTCTTTAGATAATTTATCTCTTACAACTCACGAAAATGTAATATAGAAAACACAAAGAAAAAAGACCAAACTATGATAAAGACAAGACATATATTTTTTTGCCTAAAATGAAGCATATAACACAGGAAGAAAAAGGTGGTTTAGCATGTCAAGAATTTCCCTTTCTACACAAATTCTATGCGCCTACGACAAAGGAAATCAAAAAATTATGTTAGAATTGGAAGCTAAGTGATTTAATATGCACATATGTATTATTGTTGAAATGGGGTTTTATCACATTGGCAATAGTCAGTAAAATAGCACTGGGCAATAAGAAAGTAGAGCAATTTTCCTGACCTTGTTGCGATTAAGTATAACATTCTTGTCCATTACCTTCATGGTAAAAATATTCACTATTGCCACACATTTCCACCAGATACATACTGCCATAGAGTTCAAGGAATCATCTACAAATAAGTTGAGATGAAGGAATCAAATGTCAAAAAAATTGACGGCAAAGAGAATGAATACCTTTTCGTGTCACCAAATCTTAGTGGTTTTATAAGTAAAAAAAAAAAAACCTCAAGCCTATTTGCTCATCGCTTTCAATAATATATAAACAGGTGCATCAAAAGGTAATCTTATAAGACTGAAATAAGAATTATACACATAAATTATTTAAGAAACACATATTTCTAGAAGAAATAATCTTATTTTGATTTCAACTTTAGAAAGTAAGCTGCAGTGGTTTGATAAGATCAAATACGTGGGAATGGATATTGATTTTTCATTTCCATGGGAACAAATAAATAACTATCACATATATAAAAAAGATGGCCTAGTGCACATCAAGAGGATCGAGAAGGTCAAATATACGTAGCCTAATTCAATGAAAATAACTATCCATTCCAGATCCTCCATTTACTATTTCTTGCTACATAAATAAAACTTCAAGAGATTTTGTATATATTATGTGTTGGCAATATTATGAGACCTTTTGAATGGCTTTCTAAGATTAAGCACCCCACCGTTGTGGCTTTGGTTGTATAACTTTCGAGTGATTAGTCCATATGTCCTCCGATTTCTATAGATGTCACACATTAATATCAAGAGAGATCAATATCCTATTTTGATCATAGAAAAATTAGAAGGAAAAAGAAAGTTCGAAAGAAAATGTGATCACGTTATGATATTTATTACCTTGTTGGCATTTGATAATTCTCCAACAAATCATCAATAATTCCAACGGTTTTTTTTCTCTAAGTAGATATTGCAAAAACATATAAAAATAATCAATAGCATCCGAATATCTAAAATGTCAAAAAAACTCAAACCCATAATAATTTAAGAGAACAAAAATTAATGAATTCCACAAATAATTCATACCAATTTAGATGAAGGACTGGGAACGCTTGTTGATGTAGCACTTCAATCATATTGATTAGATGAAGAACTGGAAAAGCATTAGAGTTTTCTTACATATTTAGGATGTGGATGCAACCCCTAGGTCATGTTGTCCCAGCAAATTTGAATTAAATTTGAAAGTTTCAAGCATTGAATGTAAAGATATATAACTTTACTTTTATATTACAGAGGTTATTTTCATGCTTTGGACACAGAGTTTAGGTAACAATGAAAACCATACCCATAAATCTCAAGGTGACAACTAATCCTGGTGTGCCGCTGCCTATGGTGGTGGTGGGGCTGCAAACCTCACATTTCCCGGCTGTGCCACCACAATGCGCTCCTCAAGGAACACTGCTTTGATGAACGATGGAGTTTTAAGTGGCTGGCAGGCTGTCATTCTTGAATACACAGCTTCAAGAAAATAATTGGCATGGCCTACGGTCAAACTAAAAAATTAATTAAAAAACGTTTAAAAATTACACACATAGAAGATAAAATGATAGAAAGACATCTAAAGTGGTTTAAATAATAAAATCATAAACCAATGGAGCCACATGTGACAAAATAAGAATTAGTTTGGGTGGGAGAATATAAATGACGAAAGCGAATTCATATAACCTCATTTAAGAAACTTAAAACTGCAATTATTGATGGAGTGCTATGTGACCCTCTGCATAAACTATTAGGTTCATGCCTATCTGGCTAATCACACATAGGTAGCCAACAGAAATGTATATTTGTCGACAGATGATGTTCCAAAATGAAGTGAAAATATCCAAAAAAAAAAAAAAACCTAGAAGAAACTCATCGATTAAATCTCCAGAACAAAAAGGAGATAAGAGAAACTTTGATGAGGCAATTTCTCTTCAAAGACTGCGTTTTCTGCAGACGACAAGCTTAGTCTACAAAATATAATGATCCAGTCTACCTCAGTTTCTATGAAACTTGACAGTGCTTTTCCATCTAAGTGCTCATGTGACCATCGATCAAAGTTCTTTTCCTCTGGGTTGATATATTCTAGCTAAACTAAATGTAATAAAATGATATTAACGTATCTTATATCTCCCTCATTTTAATGTGAAGTCGAATCATTGTTCAATTGATTTTGTTCAAACATTACAGAGGCTTAGTGTTGAACATATAAGGTATGCGAAAACTCAGATTTCTTCACCGTGTCATGTTATTTTTCTACATTTTGCCACTCAAAATTCTCGAATCCTTCGCCATCAGAGCCGAGTTCTATTTTTTTCCAAATTTACCTCACGGCAAAATACAACCAAGTTCTTTCAAATCTCAGCACACAAGAAAGAGATCTAGCCTCTATAAGAAGAAGGAAGAACCTGGCGTAGTGGATTACTTGTAAAATAATAGTAGATGTACTCATGAGAGAAGAAAGATTTTACTAGCCAGGCTTGAGACGGTTAACAGCCACGGCAACCAGAAATAGCAGGGACGGCAATAGTGGCAGATTACTTGCCTGGTTCAACGATGAACGGTGGCGGCGGCTTCGGACAGTGACGGTGGACAACAGCAACAAGAAATAGCAGCGATGGTGATAATAGCTTTCTTTCCGGCGATAAGCAGCGGTGACGGCGATGACGACGGCAACGACAGCAGCAACGTCCTCTACTCTCTCGCTGCCACTCGCGACTCCAGAATAATAATCCCAGGAGGTTTTTAAAGAGAAACAAATGAGAGGAAGTGATGCAGAAAGGAGAGTAACGGAATAAAACGGAAGAATTTTTAGGAAAGAAAACGGAACGAAGGAAAACGGATGAAACTGGCGAAAGGAGAAGAATGGGGAAAGAGGGCGAGAGGAAATTTCTGGAAGGAATATCGAGAGCGTGGCATGCATTTGGGCTGAACGGTTTAATGCCTTATTATTATTATTATTATAATTATTACATTATAATATCATTTAATAATGTTATTATTATTAATTATTGCTATTTATTATTGTTATTTTGGGCCAATAATTTAATAAATCAGTCGAAATATATGCTGTTATAAGTATGCCTCCTTCTATCTCATGATTATTATTATTATTATTATTATTATTATTATTATTAGTTTTAAATATTATAATATTTATTTAACAATTAGTAATACATATTTAAATTTGTCACTAAAAATATATATATATATAATAAATAGTGACTAATTTATTTTTATCACTAATTTTTTATCACTAAAAATAATTTTTTTTAGAATAAACTGACTACTTAAAATGAGGCCGTAAACGACCAAAGATGGTGCCAGGTGAATGAAGTTGCAAGCCTTGGTAGAAAACAGCACATGGATCTTTATATATTTATAGATAGGAAAACAATCTATTGGTTATCATTATACTATTAAAATTAATATAATTCGGATGGTATAATTGAGGTTACAAGATATGGCCAAAAGCTCAAGTCTATTATGAAAAGGTTGGAATAAATTATCACGACTTAATTAGTTATTGTTAAATCTTTATTTTTTATTGTAGTTGCAAATGAATAAAATATTTAACAATTTGATTTTCACAATACATTTTGGCATGGTGATTTGAATGAAAAATTTTCACTTAGCTGCGATATATTTTTAATGATAATCAAATCAATCATCTTCAACTAGCCATTGTCTATTATGATAACCAATCCACACTCTATATACTCGCAAATCCTATATTTTATCAACGAACAAAGTACATTAAAGTAGATTGGTTTTTAGTTCGTGACAAATTTTAGAAAAAGTTCATTCAAACAAAATATGTTGAACATCTTCTCAACTAGCATACGCTTTTACAAAGATATTATCTTCTTCCATATTGAGATATCATCTCCCCAATATGCAGTATAAAATGTCTACTCTCCATTTAGTGGGGACGTGTTACAGCATGAAGAGCAACAAAAGAAGAAGAAATGATTCACCATGACATCAAGCTAAGGAAATTTCTTGGACCACATGCAAACACCTTGGAATCTATAATAGTAATAGATGAAGTGTTAAGTATTCTATATTATTTTTTATAATTGTTTTCTATTAGAATTGTAATATATACACCGATGTAATACATTGAAGGTTACGTGACCTATATTCTCGAAAATTTATATGATTTTTTTTTCTTCTGATTGATTGCCTAATTTCTGTAAAAGTACAGTACATTCATTGTTGTTTTTTCTTCTTCATTTTCTTGCACTTTTAGCACATAAAAGTATAAAATTTTTTTCTTGACATACATATAGAGGTAAGTCACAATGTATATATAAATTTAGAAATTTATACTTGAAATTATACTTTAAAAAAATTTAAGATATGAATTTAAAGTATTTTAGATGAATAAAATTTAAGAAAAATAAATAGTAAAGTTTTTTTATCTGAGAAAAACAAAGATCACATTTCATCTAAGATATGAATACACTATGATTCTATATATTTTACAGTTATAGAAACCTTATTATTTTCATAAAATTTCTTTTATCCAACAATAGATACCAAAAAAATCATATGGAATCCAAATCAATACAAAGGAACTATCAATGAGAAGAATAAGGAATGTCCATAAATACACTAAACATCTACTCATAGCACTCATTGGGCTCATCACGGCCCAATGTGCCATTCGACCTATAAATTGATGCCACCTAGATACTAGGTTTAAATCTGAACCCAAACTTATTCTGACCCTCTGACAATTAAGAGCCCGCTTGCACGTCGCCTTGTACATTGACTTATAAAATTTTATTGAATTATGATTAGATTCACCTATTTATCAATCCTATTTCTAAAGCTATAATAATATAATTTATTTTATTATTATTGAACAAAACTTACAAGATATCATCGTGATTCGAAACAAGACTTGACACTTGAGCACCATCCTAGCGCCACTCAAGCATGAATTTAATCATCTCAAGGTTATCGAGATATTTATACATATAGTCCGATAATACGATATTACATCCATCTATACTTTAAACATTAAATAAAAAAGGCCATCTGAATTGAAAGTATTATATACTTTTATTTAAAGTATTCCTAATGGAAACCGTGTCTCTGACTACTGCCATCACAAGAATTTCCATCCAATTGCTAGTTCATGACATTCAGCCAGATGATATTAATGCCTCATTCATCGACAGAATGCCACAGCAATATATAATAAATCTTAAATATTGAGATACAATTAACCAAATATTTTACTTTACTATGCCAATTCACGATGAAGGACCAGCAACTATGAAGCTACTCATTGGCTCAAGGACAAGCCGGTGTAAGTTATAGAGGTCCAACCGAGGGCCTTAAATGCCTTATTTAATCGATGAATAATGTGACACCATTTATTAAATCTTCAAGTATACATATCCATTTACCAAACAATTCCCTTCATTTAATCCACAAAAAGAAGCAATAGCCGGAAACACAAACCTCAACTACCAATTATTGTAACTTCAAACCGAGAAGTCTTACAAATAAAATATCATCCACAAGATCTTAATTAATAGCAATGCATGAAAAACATAATTTATAAGGAACCCTACATTGAAAATATCACTCAATTTCACATGTTCTTAAGAGTCAATTACTAACTCTTTAGGTAATCGAAATCGTATTTCATTAACGAAATATTAAATTTATAATATTATAGAGTGAACTCGAGAACTTTTTAGATATAAATGTATTCATTTAACATATAATCAGTTAGGCTAAAAATGATATGAAAATTTGATTTCCTCACTTGGTTACCATCCATTTTCTTCATCACCAATAAGTTACTATTGCTTCAACTTACGGTGAATTAATTTCATCAACACAAAAGCTATCTTCATTTAACAATATAAACTACTAATTCCTACAAGATTTAGGCAAATTATCATGATCAAAAGATACTTTCTACTTGATTTCTTGAAAGGAAAAAACGGCTCTACTTCTGAATGATGGAATTAGAGTTTTGAATTCCAAATAAAATAATAAAAATTAGCAACCAAAGAAGCTAAAAAATACATTGTAAGATGATAGGATCATGGAAAATTAAGAATTTACTTGCCTGATTTTACTTCATAATACAGTTTCAACAATCATCGATATTAATCAAATGACTGTATTATTTATTTAAAAGAGATGTTACTTGTTTTTTTTTTTTTAAAAAAAAAATAAATCTTAGCCATCCAATGTTAATTAGACGATTGTAGTTTGGAGATGCTGAATCTATTCCGCTTTTAGAGGGATAAAGATTCAAAACCCAATGGTTAATGGTAGGAATTCCAAGTGGAGTGTGCTTTATAGAAAAAATTCAAGGAGGTTAAATTATCCAATTTAGTTTTTAAGTGGTACATAAAATTTCAATGGTTTCATCACAATTATTTTATCATAAAAATTAAGTTTTTTAATGTTAATCACACAACACATAAAATATAATGGCAAAAGTTCTTACTTAATAGTTATAATATCAAAAGTTGTGTTTTACTACTATCAGAAAATTTATCAAAATATCATCTAAAAGATATTGTGAATCTTATGCATAACAGGCTCTTCAAAAGGCTAGTCCAGATTCTACTGTAAATTATCAATTTTAAATGACTTTGTATGCACATTAATTTTTTAATTAATAAGCTCTACTTGTAATGGGTCTAAATAATCCAAATAAAATGCATATGTGTTACAATTTAACTTGTTTTTAGAGCAATCTATTATCTTTCTTACGCTCCATTTTTTATTGAAAAATATTTATCAAATAAAAAAGATTTTTTTTGTAAAATATCTTAGTCAAAATTTTTATGAAAATTCTTTTCAAAGAAAATAATTTTACATCAAAATATTTTTTATTATTCAACTTGTTTATAAAAAAAAAAGAGTACCACACAATTGATCAATGACAATATGAAGTGTCTAATGGATTGTAGTATTCAAATTGTTCAGATTATATTGTTAATTTGGTTGACTAAAAGATATACTAATATTGTCAAATTTTTAATTTTGTATTTAAGAGGGAAAACAATAAAATGGGAAAGATAAAAGAAACAGAGGATAACAAATAAAATTAGAATGCCAAGGACGATTATATCTCATTCCCAATTATTACTACATGAAAAATGCAGCCTTTTTTTATACAAAGCTTTTACAACAAGTATGTTATTAAATTCTAAATAATGAGTTTTTTTGATAGCCAATATGGTAATAAATATAATAAATTATTATAATATTTTTGTTTAATTTATATAATTTTAATATTTTATACTTTTAGGATGATTTAAATATTAAAAATATAAGAGATTCTAAAATTTAAAATGAAGGTGACTGAATTTATATTGTTTTTGAGAAATATATATATATATATATATATATATATATATATCAAAGACTAGTCCTAGTATACAAAGCCAGCTCATAATAGAGAATTTAAAGAATCATATAACTTTTGAGCTGTGTAAAAACCTACTGATGGCCCACTCTTAGACGCTACCGCAATTAGCAGGAGCCTCAGTAGAAGAAGAAGACAACCGGTCTTTTCTCCAACATCTTCTCACCATTTTCAACAGAAATCGACCAATATGCCACAACATGATGGTACCAAAAACAACAAAGAATGTGTAGACTACCCTTGGAGCTATGCTATAAAATGTATCGGTGTCAAATCCAGTAGCCGCTGTGGAGACGAGGAAACTGAACCCAGCTGCCGCAATTGCTATCCACATTGCCAACATTAAAATCCCAGTGCAGAACTAGTTGTTCTGTGGCAAACCACTCAGCAGCAGTAAGAAGACGTAGGCGGAGGTGAAGAATGCAGCCGCGTTTGAAACCATCATTATCTTGTACTCTCCTGGGAAACTATCTGCCAGTATGGATTCGCCGGCAGTATGTGGTGATTCCGCAGAAATATGGTTAGAATTTATCTTGCCAAAAGCCGCCAGGAGTGTTGGCTCCGGCTTGGAAGGCTGTCGTTGCAATTAGTGATGCAGCAATCATTATGGCGTTCCTGTGGCTTTCCAACCGGCCATTTCTTTCCTGCTGCTTATGCCATTCCTCCTGTTTACTAAGAAACCTGTCCAGAGCTTCCTGTAGGATTGAACCACCTGCAACAGTGCTCATCACATTTGCTGCAGCTCCGGTTGTTTCCGATGAAACATTGCTTCTAGAATTAACGGCCCCGGCGTAGTGGAGGAGTCGCCCGAAATTTAGGGAATCACCAGTCGTATTTCTAAGATGTCTAGTGCTGTGAGGCCGAAGATATTTTTGGCATTAACATCTGTGCTTACAATCTTCGTCAAAAAATCGATGGTTTGCAAGAAAATTTCAATTATTTTTGTGAGTTTAAAAACTCTCAACCACTATAAAAAATTTTACCTGCAGTGATACGAAATTAATAACAAAAAATAAATAATTACTATTAACAAAAAAATATATATATATATATATATATATATATATATATATATATATATATATATATAATTTAATGATAAATCTATAAATATGTCTCTAATTATTAAATAAATATCCTATTTCTCAAAGTGCCTAAATTCATTTGAAAAATAAAAAAATTTACTCTCTCTCTATGCTTTGTATTCATCATTTTGAATAGGAAGCGCTATTTTTGATTTAACTAGAAATCAAATTGCTCATCTTTTGTTTGTATGTACTTGTAGGAACGACAAATGTAGGAAGTGGAGCTCAAAGATAAAGAAGCAAAACTCATGCAGAGGAAACATTTTGCTTAATAATCCAACAAACTTTAATGAGAAAAGGAGGTTTGTTTCCTCTGCCCTGTAAGAACAAATAAGTGGGCCGATTTTATTGTCTGTGATGATAATGCATTTAATTAACATTTTTGTACAGTTAGGATGATGATGTTGTGTTCAAGAACCAAGCATGGGGTGAAACCAAGCCACATAAGCGCTTCATCAATGACACCATTCGGAATGACTTCCACTAAAATTTTAATGAATATTGTTTGTTTTTTTTTTTCAATATAAATTTAATTTCTATATAAAATTTTAGTAACTAAAATATATGATTTACAGGCAAAATTATATGCATTTTATGACACAATTATTTATCACTAAATGTATATTTTAGTAATATATTTAATTGATATTAATAGTGAAATTTATGATCACTAAAAATATATTTTAATAGTAAAATTATTTTTAATTATTATAGGGTATTATTTAGTGACGAATTATTTTCGTTACTAAGGAAATCTTTTAGAGACAAAACAATAATTCATCACTAAAGTGTTTAGTGATGACCTAGCAATGAATTTATATTTCGTCAATAAAATCTTTTAGTGATAAATTTATCATTATCAATGATAAATTTTTTTGTCACTAAAAATGAAATTAGTTATAGTGAGCGTATAGTGATGGCTTGCAAAAGTTTAACCCGAACAAAGTAGGAAGACATGTACTATTTGTGTCTAGTTAAAGATTAAAGATGGTTTACTCTCGCCATAGTAACGTTCTTTTAGACTGAAATCCTAAAAAACACCCCGAATCCTATTTTTTGATTTGATTTATCGAATTAATGATTTTTTTTAATACTCCTTTGGCAGTTGTCATTGTAAATTATCAAGTTTTAAAAACATCTCGTATAGGAATACAATAATTATTTTTAAATATTCTTAACATGTTTTTTTTTTTTTGTTTTATTCTTCATAAGTACACGTTTTGTGGTTACTTTTGAGGTAGTACTAACCACAATAAAAAAAATTAATTTTTTTAAGTAAATATTTTTTAATCATTCAATTTATAATGAGAAAATTTTTATCTTTGAAAACATAAACAGTTATCGTCTATCAAACTTAGTTATTTAAGGTTATATCTAGCTCTCTAGTACAAATAGGTTTAGGCAAATTATCACTAAAATAGAATGTAGTCCCCTTTTTTTTATGCATAAACAAAATCAAACTATAGATCAACTTCAATTAGATATAGAAATGTTTAAAACTTATAGAGATACCTGAAGTCTATCAAGGATGGCTAGATGTAGGATGGTATTGCCATCGCCATCCTTGGAATTTAAGAACTCTACATCATCGCGTATTAAAGTCTCAGCCAGTAGGAGCTTTAAGGCATCCAGTTGATTGTATTTCACACACACGTATAAAATAGTCTCGTGGCCACCTCCGTTATCGATGGGAATGCATGTCACCTCGGATCTGACCCGAACCAACTCTCTCAATGCATCAACCTGGCCCTTCATGGTTGCAACATGCAGCGATTTCCATTTGCATCCATCACGAGCATGACACGTCTGAGGGTTCACAGAAAGCAAGAGTTTCACCATCTCTATATCCTCCTTTGCCAATGCGAAATGAAGAGGCGTTGATTTCCTCAAATCAAGCTCACAGGCCAACTCCAATTTCCATTTGAGGAGCTCCATAGCAAACTCCCAATGACCAAGCATGGCGGCTATATGCAAAGGAATTTCTGCAAAATACGCGATTATATATCTGTCGAGTATAAAAGGGTCTTGACTAAGCAAGTTAAGCAGAGAAGTCACGCTGCCTTCCATTGCAGCTTTATGTAGCTCTTCCTCCATTGCTATGATCTCTGTGTAAACTCTAAACACAAAAGAAGAAGTAAAGCGCTTTTACCTTTTTCTTTTTTGGTAAATGATGTTTGATTATTGCTTCACCCATGTAAAAAGAATATGCTAAAGTACAGGAGAGTTTTCAATGAAGCTACCATTTGATATGGGAGTGACATTTAGAGCTTGCTTATTTATTAGTTAATTACTTTAAATAGATAAAATTAAATTATGAGTTAATTTTATATTATTTAGTATATAATAATAATAAGATAATAATTAATAAATTAGTATAAAATAATTATTTCAATTTCTACCTTAAAAAGTACATTCTAACATACTTTAAGAGGCTTAGAATAGACACGGTCTAAATCAAGTTGTCCGATCAGTTTGATCTTATCGAACCAAAATTTTATAAAAATTTATCATTGTATATTAATATTATAAACAAGTATAATAAAAAATTAAGTCAGATTATTTTTTTAGACAAAAAATGATCACATATAAAAGTCACTCGTTTGGGTCAATCCGGATTGGATTATGAATTTCATTGTAAATATATTTTTTATTTTAAATAAATAACAAGTTTAAAAAATTTATTTTAATAAATTATATTTTTGTGTAATTAATAATATTATATAACAATTCTTCATTTAAATATATATTAAGGTATTATTTCAACTTATATATTATAAGTTTTAAAATATTTTATACTTTTAGGTACATTTGTATAATTATGAATTTTTACAAAAAAAAAAAATACTTAGAAATTTATGCGTCCCTGGGCCCAGGTTCTTGTGCAGATTAGGGGGCATTCAGATTCCACATATCGAGTTGATCTCGAACAGGTTTTATCTTTGCATTTCTCAATTTGGGCTCTACACACTACAAACTATGAACAAGATGTCAGAGGACAGCAGAAGGTTCTCTCACCGTAAATATTCCAACGCTCAAATTAGAATTCTTTCTCAGGAAATAAAAAGATGCAAGCCTGAAGATAAACGTCATGGAGAATGCACGAGTGCTTGAATGCAAGGGGTGCGAATGATGATTAGAGGAGGCTCGAGCTCCTTTAATGTACTGCGATAAGTGGCTTACTAAGATCGCCGAGCTAAAGTGGCGGTTTTGGAGGGAAGAGAGCTGGTTTTTTCACCTCGTGTTTTTCTGTTCAAAGCTTAGCCTGTGATGGTGTAGAGGGGCCTCGAATGATATGTTCTTGGATGCTCTCCCTTCTCCATTGTTGAAGAAAGTATTTGTAAACTCCGTGGAGGAAACCTTTGGGTGCGGGAACTTATGACAGATGGCCTGCCTCGGTTCGTCGGCCGTTGAGCGTCGGCGGTGGCTGGCGGTGGCTGGCGGTGTCAGTTGTCACCTTGTGATAGAGCGGCGACCATTGCCGGGTGTGGCTGGCACAGGTCAAGTTGGATTTTGTTGGGATTGTTTAAGCTGTTGTGGACGACGGGCGTCACGGCTTGCCAGGGGTTACCTCATCTCCTATTTGCTGACATTTTCGAGACCGTGCCTCCTATGCTACCAGTTTGCAACCATTTTGAGATAGGCACGGGAGGATGTCGATTGAGCATATGTCAGAAGCATTTAGTAGGCCCTGCTCCAAATCCCTCGAGCCCATCACCCGACGGGGCCTGTTTGCCGATTGGGCCTCGCTGTTACTAGTTGGGCTTCTTTGATGTCGGTCTATATTCATATTAGACCCATCAGAAATAAAAAAAATTTCATATCACAACCCTAACCAACCACGGTTAAAATAATAAATGGACATGGTTATAATTTTTGTCATATGTTATTAGATCATGTCTAGCCCAACCCAACCTACAAATTAAATAGGTAAAAAGTTATAATAATAAATTATGTTTCCATGTAATTAATAATATTATCTAACAATTTTCCATTTAAATATATACTAAGGTATTATTTTAGTCTACAAATTATAAATTTTAAAACATTTTATATTTTTAGGTATATTTGTATAATTATGCATTTTTATAGAAAATACTTAGAAATAAAAAACTTTCATATCCCTACCCTAACCAACCACGGTTAAAATTATAAATGGGTATGGTTATAATGTTTGACATAGGTTACTAGATATTGTCTGCCCAACCCAACCTAGCAATTATAAATTTTTATCTAAATATGTCCTATATTTGACCTGAATTTAATTTTGATTAGATTTACTTTGAGATAATATAATAGTAAATAAAAAATTAAAATAGTAATTTTTGAATAATCATGAATAAAAAAAATTAGGGATAGTTCGTTTTTTATTCCTTATTTCAAACAAATACAAATTTATTCTAGAATCATTATTCCTATCACTGGAGTAGTTAAACAGTGGGATAACGATTCTGATGGATCCAATAGAACAATGGGCCGATCCAATCTTGGGCCCAACCATCAGTGCACATAAAAAAGTGAGAGCCTAACGAGCAACAACCAAAGCCCGACCCAGTAGAGGCCTGGTAACAGATTCAACAACCAAGTTCAGGCCCAGAGAACAATAGGCAAAGGGGACAAGCATCGAATGGCCTAGCTAGCAATGCAGATGGGTGAACCAATCAGGAAGCCTCTCGTTTAGGCAGGCAACAGTATGGTCAATATATGCACATGTAGTGGTCAAAGCATGCGTACGCAGATGTTGTATGTAGCCGTCGCCATAACAGTCTGACGACTATACTAAGGGGACCATACATAGTCACATCATCGTCACAAGGCAACAATTAATGCGGTGGCCATGGTCGGCGTCGAGACAGGCCGGCTAATTCTAGCTAAATACCTGTCACAGGCCTTAGCGCCAAAGCATTCTCTACGAAGCATTACGAGTACTCATCACTATCGTAGGAGAAAGGGGAGAATGCTCGAACAGACAGAGGATCTTCGGATCACTCATTGATCAAAATACAAGAGATAAGAAAGAACAAAACTCTCTTTCTCTCTCACAGCTCTTTCTCTCCATCCCCAAAGCCGCTCACCTCCAAGTGCAGCCATAATGAGTCACTCCAATAAAATATCCTTCTCCTCTCTAAGCAACTTCCTGTCAGGTGCACCCTAGTGAGCCACTTACCTAGTACAACACATCAGAGACCAGTTCTCCATCTCTCCAATCCGCTTCCCGTCAAGTGTATTACAGAAGTTTAGTCTTCCTCTCACATTCCCCGCATACGTACATCTTTGCATTTTCTCAATTTTTTTATCTTTTTATTTCTTGAGAAAGATTTTTGATTTAAATATCGGAGGATAAATTGGAGAGTAAGTTTCACAAATCCTTTAACCTCTTATTCATTATTTATAGTGCGCAGGTTTTAGGTTAGTAGAGACGGAGATCGGACCTACTCTAATTCGACCCGTGGTAGAAGATCGAGTTGTTCCCTAATTGGTACTACAACACGGGTCTCGGGGATGCATCATTAGTACCGTCTATGGGAACTCAACTGAAAGTCTGATCACCACTCACCAATTGAACGAGTATAGCCAATGCCAATACTTCAATGCACACCTCAACTAGAAACAGTGCCTCCCTTAGTGGCAACTCCCAGGGGTAGTCAAGAAGGCATGTAGCCTACCCTCGACGTGCATGCGGTTGCAGGCTCTTTCTACCCCATGCAACATTTGCGCTCAAAGGAGGAAGTTGGAGGAAAATGCAGCCCACCAAAGTCTGTCTCATCTACCCGTCGACCTTGGCATTAGAGAGGATCCAAATGGAAGGGTCCACTTTCTAGAAGGAAGTTTGACCCGCTCTCAGAGCACCGAGTCAAAGCCTATGTCATTCCCGTGGCGACTAATGGCCCCCAACCCGCGAAGAAGCTTCCTGCAGCGCCCGACAGCCGCAGATTGATAATTACAGGAACCTGCAACCCTCTCTAAATCATTCGAGGATGAGGGCCCCCCTTGGCATCTTGAGGGTTGCGTCCTCCCCTTTGACGAAAGAGAGGGCAGAGGAGACGTGACAATACGAGTTCGAGGGAGATGTCAACAGAGACTCCACGAATCTAGGAAGCTTGCCATTTGCAATAGAAATTCCATCTCAGAGCATTAGCGAGGTCCAAATACCACCCATGGAACCTATAGCGAGAGCTCCGACCTGGTTGACCACCTGAACAATTTTTGAGCCCTGCTAGGCTTCCAGGGCCTAAACGAAGCTGCCATGTGCCTGTGTTTTCCCATGACCCTAAGAGGGGACGCTTGGGTTTGGCACTATCACCTCCGGCCAGGCTCAATTTGGACGTTCCCGAAGCTCATCAACAATTTTCTATCGTAATTCACCACTAGGTGGAAGAAGAGAAAGGGAGGCTGTGTCAGAACTTGAGATCCTAGTAGGTGACTAAGGAAGGCACCAAAAGCCTGTAGGGGGTTTAGAACCTCTTGAATGACTCCTGAGCCAACATCCTCATGAGAGTCCGGAATGAGAAGTTTTTGAAATGGTCAAAGCCTATTAAGGACCTGAAGGAAGCAGACTCGTCGAAGTATTACTGCTAAAATCGGTCCTCAAGCCATGACTATAACGACCCAAACCCGAATCTTAGGACCCGGTCCGGATTGATTCTATGAAAGATCCTCTAACTTATCGAAATCGTTAATTATCCATTATAAAATTTCAACATCCATCAATACAAGTGAGTACAAAATTATTAACCATAAAAAATCAATGATCATTAACAATTCTTATAAATACATCAAGAAATATAATGTTAATAATAAACGTTTCTCAAAATAATGAGGAAACATAAATATTTATAACATTAAATTTTTGAAAATACAGTTTTGATAAATATCCAAATGCTAATAAGCTAATAAATAATCTAAATCTTCCATCATGATAGCCTCGGGCATCAAGGTTCGTCTCTCTACTGAAATTACCACAGCGATATATGATCTTCGCTAATATGATATCAATCTATCTACTGTGGAGCCAAAGAAAATACAAGAGTGACTCAAATGTCTAACAAGTAAATATAAGCAGCAATACATAAATACAAATAATTATCTCAATTTATAATATCAGATATATGACATAAATAATAACATGCGGTATATAATTTGCTATTCGAGATTTAATAACATGTCATGTCCACGATCCAAAAGCCATATAAACAACTGAATGATAGAAATGCAATCATCAACTCGACATATGTCAGAACTGTACGAAATAATAATAATCTCATCTGTATAAGATAACAATAATCTCTATGAATCTTATTCTATTATAGTGAACCAAAGGCCGCGTATTTACACACTTAACAGTTGGGTAAGTGTCATAAGGTTATCTGATATTTATGGTATCTCCACAGCCCCTACAATCCTTTTAGATACTGTACCTGTAATATATTCATACCATTTCTAATACCCTCGCCAATGATATCATTGATATCATTCTCTACGACGGTCATTAGATTATAAGTATCTTTTTCCAATATCAACGACCTTGGCTTTTAGAGTGGAATAGGTATTGAAAAAGTATAGACTACTCTATGGTTTTACAAAGTCTCGTTCGTCCAGATACTGTGGAGTATTCGTATACTCTCATTTACTAATCCATAAAGTACCGCTAAAAGATACGCACGCGAACAAATCCAACGCGAAGGATTATTTATCACAGGAATGAGAGAGTCCAGAGAAAGATCAAATGTTCAATTAAATGTCATATTTCTTCACTAAATTCTTTCTAATTTACTCAATGATCCAAATCTTATCTTTAAGACTACAAAATGCCTTCTATTCTAACATCACCAAACAAGAGCCATAATCATCAAAGTTATTTCAACTATTCAGCTAATCTTGTGTGAGTCCAATCATAATAATAATTTATTCATATTTTCTCCTTAAACTAAATTATATCTTAATATAATATATGCATATCCATATTTATAACTTTCGACATCTAACAATATTAACATTCATATTCATGTTAATCAAACATGTGTATATCATTCCTCTGCATACGTGTGTGTGTGTGTGTATAAAGTTGTATTCATTCTATTTTTATTTACTTCTTCACTTATTGTTTACACATACATATACACATATATATACGTTACTATACACATATATATATCGTTTACATTCGTATGAGTATTCACACGCCGCACCAAATTCCTCTCCTCATTTTATCACCGTTACAAAACCCGATCCCCCTTTCACTGCCACGAACAAAGCTTCATGCTCTGTTTTTCCTCAACAAAACTGATTCCCATATTTCCATAGTCCAAAGCCGAAGGCTTTGTTTTCACTGCTCTCATCCTAATCCAATAATTTTTTGTCAAATCCCATGCAATTGAGGCATGCGAGTATCAATAATAAGTTTTGAAGGAAGGAGGAAGAGGTTGTTTACGAGAGGATGGAGGAATATTTCTTGCAAAAATAGGAGTAAAACTTGCAAAGTAAAATAGGAATTTTGCTTGCAAATCATCAACACAATTTCTACCAATCCTATGCTAAAAATTTATAAGTATAGTAACGTGGCAATCAGGAAGTTACCATCCTCACCATTTTCAATTCACTGTGCAGATTGATATACAGATAGAGCATAATGTTCTGTTTCACTGTCTACCTCGATTCTAATCAAATTCTGAAAATCCTAAATTTCACGTTCAATTGAGTAAATAAGGATTTTGTGATATATACCCATTAATAATCAAACCCTAAATAATTATGAAACCATTAAGATTTCCACTCGTTTCCTCCCCACCTCTGTTTGTCACAAATTTTCAATTTTTTTAGAAGGAACAATAGATTTACACAAAATTAAGGCATGCAAAAAGAAATCAACATCAATAATGAGAAGAAAAGGATTTACTTGTAAGAGAGAGTAATTTCTCTTGCCTTAATTTCTTGTTTTTCTACCGTAGTAGGCGGCAACAACGACTTCTCTCTTCGAATTCGTGCGTAGCTTCCCTCTTCTGTTCGTGCCTTCCCTCTCCTCACCACTGGCTCCTTAAGTAAAGAAGGATCCGATTAGGGTTTAGCTGGTTCCCATTTAAAGCGTCGATCTCCTTCCTTCTCCCCGCCGCAACTGAATCGCGCCGTTACTCTCTCGTTCTTCTCATTTCCTCTTTTCCTTTCTTCTTTCCCTCCCCTCTTTCTTCTTCATTCCTTCTTCCTTCTTATTCACGTAATTATTATAATTATAATTATTATAATTATTTATTCTATTATATATATATTTATTATTATTTTTATCTTATTTTATTCTTATTTTATTTTATTTTTATTCTACTATTATTTTGCTAATATAATATAATCACAAATGTTCAAATCCTTTAAAACGATGCCTAGATCAAGTTCAAGTACTAAAACTTGGGCTCATTAAGCCCAATCTAAGAAATTATCCAATTAAATATATATATTTACTTATTTCTTTAAATATAACCTAATAATTTCTATATAATCTATAATGAGAGAATTTAAAAATATTCAGGGTGTTACAACAGTACCAAAGACTGTCAAACCCTGCGAAAGGAGATCGAAAGCCTAGTTAAGAAGGGACACCTTGCCAAGTTCCTTCAAAGCTCAGGCCAGGCCCCCCGTAGAGTAGGGTAAAGACGAAACAGGGGGACACTTGGAATTCTTGAGCCAGCGAGTCTGCTCCGCACTATGGCCTCATCCCAATAAGGATTATGCAGCCTGGCCTCGAGGTCAAAAGTCTCCATTCACTCGGCGGCCCCCTGGCACTCGAGACAGCTAAGGGAAGCCCGAGGCGCAGCCGAGATATGCACCGTGAACTCTCAACGGCAAGCCTTGTGGTGTTTCAACCCATGAGTGACGCCCGGATGATCCGAGTTGGGAGATCTAGTCCTATGGAGAGAAGAGATAACCGACGAGATTGCCAACGAGAACAAGCCACCCTCTCAAGCTGAGAAGGGTCATCCCTTGTCTCAACGATCCTTAGAAATGATGCGTAAGGGCTACGCATCTAGGGGAATAAACTGGTCCCAAAGGCGCCAAGCGTCGCCCACCTCAAGAGGCACCACCCGCTACCACATGCCAAACCCAGGTATGCCTAGCATATATCACTAGGAATGCTTGTAATGTGTGTGACATTTAGATTAATAAAATAACTACTATATTTATCATACGTTTATTTGCAGGAATGTTTGCATGGCATTGTATGAAATCAAATGTCCTAAGCCGTCCATAAGTCAGGCGAGTTGTAGCTCCCTTGTAAACTGACCTATGAATAGTCAAAGAAACTCGGTTCCATCTACCGAGCAGCGTAGATGCGATCGAATTTGAAGCTTGACTTCAGCAGCCGAGCGGACCAAGTGCGGTCAAATTTCACAGCCCTGGGGGCTTGCAAACCAGGTGTCGGATCCCTCATCAGGCAGTCATTAAAACCTAAAGGGGCTTCTTCAAGCATGTGTATGACGACCCCCCTCCGAAGAGACGAACACCATTAACCAACAATGGTCGGCAGCCTAGGCTCAGACAGATGTGAGTTACGACATCCTCTAGATAGGATAAAACGTCAACAAGGTAATACATAGGCGACAATTTAGGACTTCACCAGAGCCCGAAGGCTGTGGCCTAAAAACCTCGTTACCCTGAGCGAAGCTCACCCATGATCATGCGACAACATTCCCCCAAGAGAATGAGCACTATCGAGCCAAGCGCCCAAAAAATAGAGAGGTGAGGAAAACGGAGGCAAAAGTTGCCCCAAGAATAGCAGTACTAGCGAAAATACTCTTGCTAGCCTACTTGTCCTATTGCAAAACAATGACATGTAGAGCCGGCCACCCACTCAAGAAAGATATAAAAGCTGCTTGTTGATTTGAAGGGGGACCGCCCTGTGGTCGGGGGCTCCCCTCAAGACAAGATGACGGTCCAACGACGCTCTTGGTGAACCTTTTGGCTCCGACTTCCAGTTGGTGCTAGCGTTTATAAGATGGAAAGCAACAGTTGGAAAGCCTAGTGTTATCAGGTTGTATTGCTGCTAATGGAGATAGATCTCTTCCTAGTGCCACCAGCCTTGGGGGGATCGGGGAAAGGTGCTCTCCTGCCCTCAATGGCCTCTTCAGTCCTATCCAGGGCCAAGACTGCAACTCTCAATGGCACAGAATGAGACGCCCTTGGGACCTCCATAGTGCCGATGGCTTCTTCACCTCCAAAGCCCCCGATTTTGTGGGCTTAGAGTGAGACCCCATGATGGCCCTACCGACATCCTCGGGCTCCTCTGCCACCTGGCTCATGAAGGCTCACATGGCTAGAATGACAGTGAATGAACAACAAGAAGACAATGTCAAGGCCGATGACATACACCATGTAATAATAGTCAAAAGGGGTGTTAGAGCTCAATACACAAGGAAAGCATAACTACAATGATCGGCATCGTCGGATTATTTTTGTAAGGAAATGAATTTTATCAATAAAAGAATTTATTCCGAAAATTTCAAATCCTGTCCAAAGATTTGAATTTTTATCTGAGATGCCTCATTAATTTAGAAGATTTATTTCTAGACTCGGTTCGTAACTAAGTAAGTTGTGGTTGATCAAATTTGTGTCTCGATGAATCTGAAACCACCCCGAAAGCTGGCGAAACTTCTAAACAATGACTTAACCAAACTTTATGATTGAAATTAATATTTAGAAGAACCGAAAGCAGCTAAGTTAAATTAAATAAATTGGAAAGAAATGTAAATTTAGGGACTAATTAATACCAAAATAATTAAGTAATTTTTAATATATCCTTAACAAGTATATTTTAATTAAGGGACACATATCACCCTCTCATAACCCCATACTAAAAAAAAATATTGGAAGAAAGAAATGGGAAAAAAAAAAAGGAGAAGAGAGGGCCAGACCTCTCCTCTCACACACACACCCACACGTGCACATTAGAAAAAAAATATATAAAGTAAAAAAAAAATAATGTTGCATGAAAATTTTATGGGACACATGGCACATAATAAGGCTTAACATGTACCTAATAACATCCCAATTAGAATTCAATAGGTGGCTCATGGAGAGACCAACAACTCACCCCATGCAAAGGGTGAGTCATCCTTGAGTAACCAAGGAGTTGCCACCTTATGGGGCATGTGGCAATCTCTAAAAATTTACCTACTAATTTATATATCTAGGGGGACAATACATAAAGAATTCCACTAAAAGAAAGGAGGAAAAATCAGAAAGAAAAAGGGAGAAAGAGAGAGGAAAATCTGGGTGAGCTCCAACAGGGAGAAGTGAAAGGGGCTGTTTGGATAGAAAGCTTCAATAATTTTTATAAATTAATTAAGGCAACAACTCCTATCCCCTTTAATTTGTTGTTTAATTCTTGATCTTAGCTTGAAGTATTGTTGATCCAATACTTAAAACGTCCGCCAAATCTATGCTAGAATGAGCAAAGTTCAGCAACTTGTCAAAATAGGACTCTGTTGCTGAACTCTGCAGCACCTTACTGATATTCGAATTTTTTCATACCTCATTTGTTCGATTCATGCCATGAAATTTTTATTGGAAATACTTCAAGATGTTGGTTAAATCACATATTTTTCTGGAAGAATTGTTCTGCATAAAATCGGCCGGTTTGATGGAAAGCAATGAGACTGATAGATTGAACCGGCTGAAACAGAGCAGTCACTAGTGTTGAATTTGGCCTCTCTTTTCATCAAGTTTTAGGTCGGTTTAGGCTCCACAAAAATTATGGATGACACTTTAATGAACCAAAAGTATTCCATAAAATTGGCATAATTTTATCGGTTCAAATCTGACCCGTTCAGGCCAAAGAATAGGAAGTGTCATTGAACCGGCCAGAAGCAGAACCGTGCTTAAAAGATCAGCGCATAACTTTGAACCGGCCATGAATAAAAATGGAAATTCTATATGAGACAGTCCAAAATTTTGTTCTGATTCTGGAAATGTAAAGAAGATAATTTTTTATGGTGATTTGCCCACTGAACCGGCCAGAAAACCCAAGACTGCCACTAAACTGGCCGCAGCACTAATTTGGCAGTTTTGCCAAATCTGAGTGAACCGGCTGGAATTTCATGAATAAACTGGTCATATACGTCATGATAAGATAAGAAACTAACCAAATATCAAGTGGACCGATCAATGGAGGGGTAAACCGGCTTCCAAACCTGAGAAAAGAACCCGTTTTAGCAAAAATTGGTTCAACCCTTGGCTCTTGAGTGAATCAAGGGTCTGGTTCAGACAAGAAAATTTTCTTATGTGGACCGGCCGACCCATTTTGATATATATTGAATCGGTTCACATGATAAAATAAAAAAAAATTGTTAAAATGGCTAAACCGATTGAAAAATTGGTAAAATTACTTAATGTGACTCATAAAAATTTATTCCAGCACCTAAAATATTTTATGGCATGATATTTTTACGGTACACGATAATATGATTTTTATGATATATATGTCAAGTTTGTGCATAAATGGAGGCTTAATATGACTATACAAGAATTAAGAATTTTATCTGTGTAACATCCCGATATTTTGACTCGAATTATTAAATAAATTTAATAATAAATAATAATATATTTTTAGGTATTAATAAATATTGTTAATATTTATGGTATTAAATAATTTGTAATTAATAATAGATAATTAATTATATTAAATAAATATAATAATCATAATAATGTAAAAATATAACAATTAATAATAATAATAATAAAATATAACGTATAACGTTTTAATAATAATAATAATAATTAATAATTAATTATAAATTTAATAAAACGTTTAAATAATTAATATAATAAATAATATTAATCCTAAGTAATAATTAATTACTGTTCCCCTCTTTCTCGATTCTTCTCCCCATTTCTCGTCTCTCCCTCTCAGTTTCTCTCTCGCTCTCTCGTTTCTCTCTTTCTCTCCCGTCTCTCTGTTTCTCTCGCTCTTTCCGTCTCTCTCTCTCTCCCTTTCGTTTCGCATCTCCATCTCCCTCTTATTTTCTTCTACCGTTTTACCCCATCGACTGTTAAGCGGTTTCAATTCCGTTCAATTAATCGGGCGGCAATGCTGGGGTGTATAAATTGAGGTGCGCAGGAAGTGCTGAGCGTTGTGGGTAGCAGTGGATCGAAGTCGCCGTTGCAAGCTTGAGTCAGGGAAGTGTCGCCGTCGTCAATCGGTGCCAGAGCCACCATCGCAAACCCTTGCCGTTGCCGTTGCCGTCGTCAGTTTACATTGCCGTCGCCACAAACCCTCGTCGCCGTTAATCCCTCGCCGCCATTAACCCTAATCGTTCTGTTCAAATCAGGCAAGTAAAACATCTCTTTCATTTGCAAGTGAAATCTCTCCTCTATCATTTCTCTTCAATTCGCAAGTAAAAACTCATCTCTCGTTTGCTATCGATCCGTTCTCCTCTCTCTATTTAATTAGTGATGTATGTAGAAATTGTTATAAAAGACTGAATCTGGAAGAACAGAGCTTCGTGCTCTGTTGGTCGGCTGTCGGCGCTGTGCACGGTGCGTGAGTGCTCGGTGCTCGGTGCGTGGCTGTGTGTATATGACCGAATAATTATACAGTGTATATATATGTATAATTATATACATGTGTATGTGTATGTGTACATACATGGCTGTGCGGGTGCGTGTGTGCACAGTACACGTGGAGTGTGTATATGGACGGGTGTATTCGGTGTATACGTATACTTATGTGTGCGGTGTGTGTACACGATGGGTATGTGCAGGTGTGCACTGTGTCTGTGCGTGTGTGGCAGTGTGCATGCGTGTGGTGTATGTTGGAGTTAATAAACATATAAATATATTTATATGTATATATAAGTATGTAAATGCATGACTGTGTGTGTATATATATATATATATAGTTGGTATATTTATATATATATATTAATGGCAGCTGTGTGGGTATATATATACATATAGATGTGTGTGTGAGTGGCTGTGTCGGTGTGCACTGTGTGGAACAGTGTGTGTGTGTGGTGGCAAATTGCATACGTATATTAATGTGGTTTGCATATATATATATATATATATATATATATGATGTGCTGGCAGCGTGTGTTTTATATTGTGTGCATGTGTCAGATTGTTAAGTGAGTATTCTTGTATTTCATTAATAAATTCCAATAAATTATCCTTTGCGTTAACTTTATCGGTATGCGTATATTTCTTGGCACTCTATGGCTAAATTGAGGAGATTGTATGAAGACACTAAGGTATCGGGTTGAATGGGAGGCTACGAAACCTTAGTGTAGTCTACACTTTTTCGATACTGAATTCATATTTTGGGGGTTGAGGTCGTTTGGATGGATGTTTATAATCTTGTGAACAAATGGTGAGATATCAGTGGATATCGTACTGAGGTGGTGCTGGGTTGACTTGTCGATAATATGAATATTTTATTCCCAAAGGAGCGTGGATCAGAGGATCACATAATACGTGCAAGTTACCCAATGAGGTAACGGGATTATGAGTTTGACTTATTCTTGATCAAAAGATCTCAGAATACGTGAAGGTTATCCGAAGGGTAACGAGAATGTATATATGTATGGATTGGATACAGTATTTGTGCACAATGGGAGTAAAGTATTATGAGACCATAGGGTCACTTGTCAAATTTGCAAGCACCGGAACCTCGAGAGTTACCCGCTGTGGGTCGAGTGTGTGAATTGAGAGTTCACAGTGATGTATAAGGTCCAAGAAGACTTTCATGATATCTTGTATATTTGAGACCTCATTTGTGAAGGGTTCAATGGAACCTATGCCGTGATTGTTATTTGGATTCAGTGAAATCCAATTTGCATCATTGAGTCTTGTTGTCATATGGTTTTGAGTCGTGGATATGACATGTTGTTGAATCTCGGATAATTATCTATGTAATTATATTCCGAGACGCTTTATTGTATTCTATTATTTCTTTGTTTATTTACTTGCTGGGCCTTATGCTCACCTTGCGTTTTATTGGCTCCAGTGTAAGGTTATGACAGATTAGAAGAAATTAAATTGTGGCTGAAGAATTTCAGGATAGAGACTATCTTGAGATAAGAAGCTTGTAACTGGAAGCTCTAGAGTTAATTCGATTGATCGAGGTTTTATTGTCGGGATTGCGTTTCCAGAGTTTAGATTTTCATAAGCATTTATTGTATTTAGAACATTTATTATGAGAATTAAAAAATCAATATGTATTATTTAGTGATGCATTTATGAGATCATTTATGATTTTGGGTTTCCGCTTGGCAGTTTCGGGTCAGATCGGGTGACTAGGGCTCGGGGCGTTACACTCTGAGATGAGAAAATTAAGAAAACATGAAGAAGAAGCTTCCACTAAGAAAGCCTTAAAAGGTAATAAAATCGAACCAATGAGTTTATTTCAGATGATAGTATTCCCTGACATGCCTTAGAATATTATAGTGTGGATCATTATTTGTGTATGTATTGCTATGCGATTTAGGCCCCGTCTATCAGGAAATAATAGGTAGTACCATCCTGCTCTCAGGATGTAAATAAGGAGGTTATGGCCTTTGATTATGTGGAGTGAATACAATCCAGATATCGATCAAATGCTCCGTTAGCTGGTAAGGCCTACTAGCCCTGGTTCCTCAAGTTAAGAAAGATAAGAAGTGTCGATAAGATTAAAGAAAAAAATGTACAAGAAAAAGAAACTCAATGCATCATAAGAAGGTTCTTAAAAATATATATGTATTTTTAGATGTATTATGATTCCTATTCGTCATTATGAATTATTTTAAAGAAAAATGTGCATGTCCTTGATTACTATGTTCTTGTTGAGTATTTAGTTCACTCTCTTGCTGTTTTTTCTTTCCCTCTAGATGCTAAGTAGAAGTTTATGCCCGACGAACAAGAATAGGGAGAAAGATCTTAGCTTAGTTGTATTTGAAATTTTGTTGCTTTCTGATGATGTATGAGATATAAATTTTTTAGGTTTTTGGCTAATGTATAAATGTTAATGATGTTTATACTTTCGCAAATATTGTGGTTGTCTTTATACTTCCGCAGTGATCATTATGAGATTTTAGCAGGTATCGTTATTGATTAGGATTCTGTACAATGATTAGTAAACGAATCATATCAGTATGATAATAAAGCAATGACCTATTAAATAAGAAGTTAGGACGTGACAGTTTCATTGAAAGTCACATCACACATCAAGGGCTTCCAGCGGTCTCAAAGAAAAACAATAATATAAATGAGCTATGCACACCTACAAGCGAGCCAGAGTAGTCACCCTGTGTTCGAGACCCTTGAAGAGAGCGGTCCTTTCACCAGGAAGCCGATGAGGTCCTCTCAGCGCCTGGCTCAAGCATTCCTCAGATCAATATAGCCAATGGGAAAATTCGTGACAGTCAAAGAGACTATCTGCCTACAGAAACAAATATCCTCCCGAAATCGCCCCTTCAGCAGTGAAGCTGCAACACTATGATATTTTGACTCGGAGTATATAGTTAGAAACTTAATATAGTAATAAATAATATGATATATTGATATTAATAAATATTATTAATAATAATGGGTATTAAATAATAAATGACAAATGATAATAATAATAAATTAGAGTAATAATTGATTTTAATAAAATTAATAATAATTAGTAATAAATAATAGTATTACTAATGAATAATAATATTAAGTGATATTATAATAAAATATTAATAATAAATATAATAATAATAAATAAGTAATAATAATAATAATCAGGGAACGAAATAAATGAAGAAGAAGGAAGAGGGAAAAAGAGGAAAGAAAGAAAAGGGGAAGAAGGAGGAGAAGAGAAGAGAAAACAAATGGGAAATGGCACACGAGAGTTGCAGCAAGGAGGAAGAGAGGTAATTGATGCCCAATTGAAAATGCGTTAACCCCTTCATTATTTAAAGAGAGAGTGGGGAATGAAGAGGAAAAAGAAAAGGGAGCCGAAGTAGAAGAAAGCTGCCGCTTCCGTCGTCGACCAGTGTCGCAGGGAGTGTTGCCGTGATGGTTCGAAGCCACGCCACTGCTGCCACTAAACCCTAGCCGTGCTACAATTTTAGGCAAGTTGATTTGAATTCTTTGATAAAATCCATGTCTTTTATTCTTCCTATTAATGTCGATTTTCTATTTTTGTATCAAGATTGTTAAAGAATTTGTTGTATGGGGTGAATTTTGGAGGATTACAATTAAATTGGGCAGTTGATGAAGAAATCAAAAAAACAAGGCTTCGACTTGCCGTGAATTTTTCAAGGGATTAACACAATTTTGGGCTCAAAAATCTGTATATAAAATTTATAAATTTACCTATTTAATAATAAAAGTTGATTTGTTGGTTACTTGGCTTGATTTGGAAAAATTTTGGTTTATGGAAAAATTTGGACAAAACAGGGCCTTGGCTCTGGACAGTGGAAATGGGTTGCTTCGAGGGGCTTATGTTGAATTGGGGCATAATTACTAGTGAAGTTATACTATAAAATTTATTAATTTACTTGTGAATCATGAAAGTTGGAACTTTTCCTATATTTTGTGAAAATCGACATATGGCCTGGAGAATAGAGCATATGGCTCTGTTGTGTCACAGTGCGAGTTCGGTGATGAAGATGGTACTACCATTGTCACCGTGTGGTGAGCTGACGGTGAGGAGGCAGTGGTGCTGCCGTGCGCTGAGGTATGTGGGTGTATTGGGCATAT
This sequence comes from Nepenthes gracilis, assembly GCA_033239525.1. NCBI lineage: Eukaryota > Viridiplantae > Streptophyta > Magnoliopsida > Caryophyllales > Nepenthaceae > Nepenthes > Nepenthes gracilis. Next base: position 5,580,769 of record BSYO01000007.1, on the reverse strand, counting down.
AGACACCCAGCCAGGAGAGTATATTGTATATATATATATATATATATACTAGTACATAAACGGATGTGTGTGTGTGTTTAGACATGTGGGAGTGCACTGTTGTGGTTAGCAGTGTGCGGGTGTGTAGATTTCAAGCCGTGTACTGCTAATGTTGTGTGTGTGTGCGCGCGCGCGTGTATGTGAAATTGAGGTGCGTGTGTGTATAGGTGTATTTATATGTGTGCAGTCCGTGTTGGTAGTGTCGGTATATATAAATAATCATGGATAATGGGTGGGGCAAATATTAACGTTTTATGGTAATGGTAAATATGTGTGAGCATATTCTAGAATACAAATTGATTTATAAAAAGTGGTTAAAGCTATAGTTTCGTTGAAAATTGCTAGACAGATCTAGGATGATTGAGTCAGATTTGATGATAATAGGCTTGTCTATAGGTGATAATTAAGATATTGTTCTTTGGATAAAATTTGTATATCGGAATAGAACAGGAGACTAGATAAATGGTTAAATCGATTAAAATATCTATTTCCTGGTTCTCGTTTGTTCTGTCATCATTTTATGATAAATTCCTTTATATTAATCTTGATAGTGTGAGTATGGTCTTGGTCAACATAGAACGATAATTCTTTTATTAAAATTGCAAAGCCTTCTTTGTATTATACTTAAATGCGTGAGTAGTTGAATTATTGGCTTTCTACGATCAAAGTTAAGGAAAACGTGTGAAAACGCTAAGGTATCTAGTTGAATGGGAGGTTACAACACCATAGTGTCATTTACACTTATCCGATATTAATTTTTATATCATTGTGATAATGAGGTATATTATTTGTTGTGGAAGGATACTTATAGCCTTGTGATTCTTGTATGAAATGATACCAGGGATTTTATTTGACGATTGGTATCACGGATGGTATGGGCATATTATGGGTATAGCCTCTGGGAGGACTGTAGGGGTAGTGAGGATACCACGGATAACCTCATTGCACTTACCCAACTGTTGAAGGTGCAAATATCCGGCCTTTGGTTCACGATAAGAAAATAAGGTCCAAGGAGATTCATTATGATATTTCATCATTATTGATACCTCTTGAGTTTGGAATTCGGTGGAATCTATGAGTTATATTCGGTAGAATCCATGTATCAGATTTTATGATATCCGATTTTAGTCGAATCCATGTTGTTCATTGTTATTGGATATTCATGTCGTTCACGCTAACATTCAGACCAGAAAATTCCTACTTAGCTCTTAATGTTGGATTCAGAAGGGTTTTCATTTGTTGGTCTTTGTCACATCAGGATCCGCAGTGACCTGCCTCCCTTATATATTTGAGTTGTAAACACGATAGAATATAAATTCTTCGATATATTTATCTATTTGCTATTATATCATTGTTAATAATTCTTGGCATACATTATTATATATATGAGACATTTGTTATTATTCCTTATTTGTTTGGATTTGTTATCATTTGTTAGATATTTGGCTCATTCTTACTATTTTTATTTCTTTCATAGTAGCAGGTTTAGATAATAATAACTCTACCGTGGATCATGAGTGATGGCGAGAGATTAAGGGCCAAATGGAGAGAGTACTAATTTTATACGCTAGAAATATATTTCTGCTTCATTTTGTTTGGATTTTTGGGGCTATGTATTTTTCCCCGAAATTATTTTGGCATGAGGATGTTTGATTATTATAGTTGTCTTTTATCAGGTGTGGATATGCTATATATATTGGTTTGAGACTTAAAATTTTTCTTATGCGATCAGGTTTGGATATTAATTATAGATTTAGGTTCGGATCGTTACAAATATAGTATCAGAGAATTAAAGCTCTGTGTAAACACTTGAGGAGTTTTGGAGTTATTAACATTTGAGGATATTAGATGATTCAATAATATTTTAGCATTTAGATTTGTTTCTAATAAATCAAGTCTGAGTAGAGAATAGTATGTATTTTGAAGGACTTTCAAGGCTTGATATTTTGGAGTTAGATTCGCTAAATTGTTTGAAAATTTAATATATCAATGATTGTTCTGGGTTGAGGAAAAATTTTTTTAGCGCTTCCTTGATTACTTAGAAGGTTGTTAACGATCTTGAGTCATAAAATATATCATATATTTTGGGTTTAGGAGGAAAAGGGTAGGCCAGAATAGTAGTATAGGTTAGGTTCTAAATTTTCTTATTTTATAGGTTGTTAAGACAACAAAACACGAGCACAGGAGACTCTGCAAAACATGTGAGGCATTCATACGGAGTAGCTCCGCTCATAGTACAATCTCTCAACACATTGACTTGCGGATTTTAGGCGGTGAGTGTGCAAACTTCTATCGTGCAGCTATTCGGAAGAAGAGGACCACCAAAGCCTATTGCTAGAGATTCCAAGATTGGACCATCACTTTTCTTAATGGATAAGCGATAAAAGATTAGTGGGTTTCGTGTAACCTATGGCTATGCATTGTGTATTGTCGTATGCCAAAGAAGAAGATGTCAACTTTGTTCAATCGGCGATAATCGCAGAGTCAAATAGAACTTCCACCATTCTTGATTAAGAGGGTTTCGACCTCAACTGTCAACGTGTTGCACATCAATCATGTACTTTTGGATGATCCAAAGTTTTCGCATCTACAACGAAGTGGGATGAATTATCGATTAGAGGCATTATTATCAACTCGAAGATTTTCAAATGCATTACGACCATATCGTTGGTACAAGCAATGTGTAGAAGATCGAATTCTCTATCGAGCTAACTTGAATAATCGCATCGACTTCAAAGACCTTGCGTGATGGTAATTGCGACACTTAAAGAGTTAAAGTTGTAATCGAAATAACAATCGTGTTTGATCGTCACCAAGTTTAATCATATACCATGGAAGAATTTATGGGCTATAATCAAGGTAGAAGAACAACTATATAAAAATAAAAAAATAAAAAATATTAATAATAATAATAAAATCACCTAACCAAAAGCTTCCTTTTTCATTTGGCACTCACTATTGGAACCATTGCCCTTTTGTTATTTTAATCGCCTGTCCATAACAATTTTTACAGTCAAACCTCAGCTATGTTCTTTTTGTGTTTTTGGTTGGAACTAGATCCTTGTTCTCTTTCTCATCTTGAAATTATTCAGCAAGAGGTTGCCTAAAATTGTTGTTCTGATAATTTAATTAGACAAATCTGTTCAACCATGATTATTTGACAAATTGTGCTATTTATTATTTTGTTATTTTTATCAGTATTATTTGAATTTATTTCTCTATAAATATGACCTCTACGAGTTTAAGTGTAGTCATAAGAATCCTTTCTATTTCTTGAGTTGGTCGAGCTCTCTCCACTTATACTTCCCCTTCATATTCTATGGTAGAAAAAAAACGGGGGTGATTTCTCGTTTCTACTTGAATTCCAACAGGAATCAAGGCATTTGAAGACTCTTGTCAGTAAGCAATCAATCAATCTAACTTGGATTGTTGCATGATGAAGGATGTACTAAGATAGTGAGCTTGCTCCATATTACTTTACCCTTACACTCTTTGTTCTTGCTGTTAGTGGAACTCATGCATTATCAATTGTAAAACTCTCAATAGCTGTATCTTTCCATTTATTTGAATTCTATTTCATCTCTATTGTTGTAGAAACAATCTCTATTTTCATAATTTTATTCCAACCTTTGTCAGCTTCATTGACACTGGAGCTGTACCAAAACATGTTTATCAATAGCTACTATGATACAAAATTACAGATTCTCGATTCCAAGACTTGTGTCTTCTTTGAAAGACTTGTGTTTGCGGTGCAACACCCCAAAAAAAATCATGTCAATCTCTTGAATAATTTTCTTGGGCAATACAAACGTATTATACCCATATAGTTGAATAATGTTGAAGATCAATGCAATGATTTTGGAGAAGGAAGTTGGAAACTAATCATCTATAGAAGTTGGCCTGATCATCTGAACATACCATAATTTTAATTTTCGATTTCCTAATTATTTAATTGATTATTATTGGAGATATTTCGGATAGCATCGTACAATCGTTTAGGATAGAAATTAGATTTCCTAGAACTAGTTCGTTGTCTATTTTTCTAGGGCTGATTAGTCTATATTAAGTAATCAGTTCAAGTAATAATTGAGTTAACTAATTTATTGTTTGCCTGATCATAATTCTGTTCTGGGACACTTGTAGTCTTCCTAAACATCTTATGAATGTTCGTGTTCACATCTTGATCCTTGCAAGATTCTCTTTTTTTTTTTTTTTTGGAAATGTAAAGTTTTGAATTCAATTAGTTGGATTGAAAAAAAAAAAAAAGGCAATCAATTTATGATCTAATTCAGTGATAATTATAATTTTTGGGTCTTGAGATTTGAAAATCTAATTCTTAGGAGTTGTTGCTTTTGAAAGAATTTAGTCTAAACTAGAAAATTAAATGAATTAAGGAACCGAGATAAATGATTGTATGGAAGAACCCACTAGTAGAATTTCAATTAGAGATGGTCATTGTATGAGTCGAAAGACAATGATATCAATTGAAGGTTATAAAGATAATTATAGCGTTGGATGGTATCATTTACGGGTTGTATGATATGCAACCTTGAAGCTCTATTAGTATATGATTCATTATTAGGGTATGACGACAATCAAATGTATGTCAGTAAAGAATCACCATTGATTTATGATTGAAGCATTTGAAGGTTGATAATTCAAAAATTTATAGATTATTTTGAATGGTATATTTTATATTAAGGGTTCAAAAAAAAAAAAAGCATTCAATGTTGTACGATTGAGGATGACTTATAGAATTAACCCATAAATGACAATCAAGAGCATGTCTAGATTGTAGAATAATTTAAACATTGAACGACGGCATCATCATTGAGGTCAACGACATGATGCAAGAAATCGGGATGCTAGTGCTTCAATTAACGATCCAAATTATATACCATGATTATACTAGAGTTACATTAGGTGGATAAGTTTAAGTATAATTATTGTAAATGGGTAATAGAATTACTAGTTGATTCTGAAGATATTGGAGATTAGAAAAATTGTGGACTCGACTTGTGCAAATACTAGGTAGAAAGAGACTCTTTTAATATTAATATTTCAATATTATGTATATGATCTATTACATGTTAAAATTATATGTCATTAGTTTGGAAAGGAGCAAATATTTGATGAATATTGATTCGAATAGAGATAGTTCTTTAAGTAAAAGTATTGGCAATTATTTGAGGATCAAAACCTATATTTTAAGGACGAAATTCTTTTAAGAGGGAGGATTATAATATCCCGATATTTTGACTCGGAGTATACAATTAGGAACTTAATATGGTAATAAATAATATAATATATTGATATAAATAAATAATAATAATAATAACGGGTATTAAATAATAAATAATAAATGACAAATAATAATAATAATAATAAATGAGAGTAATAATTGATATTAATAAAATTAATAATAATTAGTAATAAATAATAGTGTTACTAATGAATAATAATATTAAATAATATTATAATAAAATATTAATAATAAATATAATAATAAATAATTAATAATAATAATAATAATAATAATAAGGAACGAAATGAACGAAAAAGAAGGAAGAGGAAAAAATAGAAAAAAAAAGAAAAGGGGAAGAAGAAAGAGAAGAATTAGAGGAGAAGATAAAAAAAGAGAAAACGGCGCACGAGAGTTGCGGCAAGGAGAAAGGGAGGTAGTTGATGCCCAACTGAAAACGCGTTAACCCCTTCATTATTTAAAGAGAGAGCAGTGAAGGAAGAGGAAAAAGCAAAGGGAGCCGAAACAGAGCAAAGCCGCCGCTGCTGTCGTCGACTGGTGCCGGAGGGAGTGTTGCCGTGATGGTTCGAGGCCACGCTGCCACCACTAAACCCTAAGCATGCTACAGTTTCAGGTAAGTTGATTTGAGTTCTTCGATAAAATCCGTGTCCTTCCTTCTTCCTATTAATGTCAATTTTTTATTTTTGTATCAAAATTGTTAAAAAATTTGTTATATGTGAGTGAATTTTGGAGGATTACAATTAAATTGGGCCGTTGATGAAGAAATCGAAAAAATAGGGCTTTGGCTCTGCCTTGAATTTTTCAAGGGATTAACACAATTTTGGGCTTGAAAATTTATATATAAAATTTATAAATTTACCTGTTAAATAATGAGAGTTGATTTGTTGGTTACTTGGCTTGATTTGGAAAAAAAATTTGATTTATGAAAAAACTGGGACAAAACAGGGCCTTGGCTCTGGGCAATGGAAATGAGTTGTTTTGAGGGGCTTACGCTGAATTGGGACATAATAACTAGTGGAGTTATACTATAAAATTTATTAATTTACTTGTGAATCATGAAAGTAGGGACTTTTACTATTTTTTGTGAGAATCGGCACATGGCCAGGAGAATAGAGCATCAGGCTCTATTGTGTCGCTGTGCAAGTTCAGTGATGAAAATGGTACTGCCGCCATTGCCGTGCAGTGAGCCGATAGAGAGGAGGCGGTGGAGCTACCGTGCACCGAGGTATATGGGTGTATTGGACGTATAGACACCCAGCTGTGAGAGTATATTGTGTATATATATATATATATATATATATACAAGTATATAAAGGGTGTGTGTGTGTGTCTAGACGTGTGGGAGTGCACTGTGCACGTGGGTGTGTGGTTAGCAGTGTGCAGGTGTGTAGATGTGAAGCTGTGTACTGCTGTGTTGTTGTGTGTGTGAGTGAGCGTGTACGTGAAATTGAGGTGCGTGTGTATAGGTGTATTTATGTGTGTGCAATTCGTGTTGGTAGTGTGGGTATATATATATGATCGCGGATAATTGGTGGAGCAAATATTAACGTTTTATGATAATGGAAAATATGGGTGGGCATATTCTAGAATACAAATTGATTTATAAAATATTGTTAAAGTTATAGTTTCGTTGGAAATTGTTAGACAGATTTCGGACAATTTAGTCAGATTTGGTGATAATAGACTTGTTTGTAGGTAATAATTAAGATGTTGTTCTAGGGATAGAATTTATATATCGAAACAGAACAGGAGATTAGATAAATGGTTAAATTGATCAAAATATCTATTTCTTAGTTCTCGTTTGTTCTATCATCGTTTCGTAATAAATTCTTTTGTTTTAATCTTGACGGTGTGAGTATTGTCTTGATCAGTACCGAACGATAATTCTTTCATTAAATTGCAAAGCCTTCTTTATATTATACTTGATTGCGTGAGTAGTTGAGTTATTGGCTTCTTATGGTCAATGTCAAGGAAAGCGTATGAAAATACTAAGGTATTTAGTTGAATTGGATGCTACGACATATTAGCATAGTCTACACTTATCCGATACTGATTTTCATATCATGGTGATAATGAGGTATATTGTTTGTTGTGGATGGATACTTATAGTCAGGCGACCATCATAGGAGATGATATTTAGGATATCATTTGACAGGGGGTATCACGGATGGTATGGACATACTATAGGTACAGCCTCTGGAAGGACTGTAGGGGTAGTGAGAATACCATGGATAATCTTCTTGCACTTACCCAAATATTGGGGGCGTAAATATACGGCATTTAGTTCATGGTGGCAGAATAAGGCCCAAGAAGATTCATTGTAATATTTCAACATTATTAATACCTCTTGAGTTTAGAATTCAGTAGAATCCATAAGTTGTATTCTGTAGAATCTATATATCGGATTTTACGATATCTGGATTTAGTGGAATCCATATTGTTGTTATTGAATATTCAAGTCGTTCACGCTGACATTCGGATCAGGAAATCACTGCTTAGCTCCTGATGTTGAATTCTGAGGGGTTTCCGTTTGTTGGTCTTTGTCACATCAGTGTACAGAGTGACCTACCTCCCTTATATATTTGAGATGTAAATACGATGGAATATAAATTCTTAGATATATTTATCTATTTGCTATTATATCCTTGTTCATAACTCTTGGCATACATTATTGTATATATGAGACATTTGTTATTATTCCCTATTTGTTTGGATTTGTTATCACTTATTGGACGTTTGGATTATTCTTACTATTTTTATTTCTTTTAGAGTAGCAGATTTAGATGATAATGACTCTAGAGTGATCAAGAGTGATGGTGAGAGATTGAGGCCCAGCTAGAGAGAGTACTAATTTTATACTTTAGAAATATATTTTAATATTCTGCTTCATTTTGTTTGGGATTTTGGAGCTATATATTTTTCCTCGAAGTTATTTTGGTATGAGAATGTTTGATTATTATAGTTGTCTTTTATCAGGTGTGGATATGTTATATATATTAGTTTGAAACTTAAAATTTTTTTATGTGATCAGGTTGGGATATTAATTATGAATTTGGGTTCGGGTCGTTACAGAAGCCACCTCCTTCGGATGGAGCCTTGCCCTTAGTCTCCCTTCAATCAGGCACATGTGTTCGACGGGTCAGTGAGCCGCCTCTGGCTCTCCTGAAACTCGTCCTCAAGCGATGCGATCCAATCCAGAGCTCGAACATTAGCCTCGGAGAGCTCCTACAATCTCGTCAAGGACTTAGACAATGATCAGTCGAGGTAGTAGACCCGCTCTTGGCTTTAAAGTGCCTCAACCATAGCAACATTGACCCGGCACTCCATTTTCTCAAAAATAGTGCTAGCCCGAAGGATGCGAGCAACTTTGCCCTTCCAAAAAATGAGGCACCCCTAGGCGCACCATGTCCCAAAGATGACTGGCCAGCAGTACCCGGCTTGGTAGATTCAAGGCCAATCCAGCTGACCATTCCCTGACTAAGTGTCAAAGCTAACTGCTGTGCATCGGATCTCCAAAAGACTGGATCATCGACCTCTCAAACTATCATTTCGACTGACGTCCAGCAGCTTGCAACTATGTGCAAGTGTTCCAACCATTCAAAAATTATGTGAAAGAGTCAGAAAACACAACGCAAAAGAAAAAGCATTGCTCTGAAATTCCATTCATTAACTTCGTTTACAAAGTACAAAAGTTATATCGGCGAATGTACATGGTGAAATGGAAAATGAAACGCATGGAACGATGAATCAATAGCGCCGGCCTGGAAACTGGGTTAGGAAAGACAGACTCAGGGAAAACAATTGTGGCTGAGGTGCCCGACAGCAGTCCTTTATCTACATATCGAAGTGTCTAGATCAGAGGCCAAGCGTCACAAGAGATAAATGGGAACCCATTTCCAAATGAAGAGAGGGCGAGATGCCACTGCCCTGGCGTGGAAGGCCCCCCACCATAAGATCCTTTGCCGAGATCAACTGTAGCCCTAAGGGGTAAATCCGACCCATAGCAGTGTCAACGGTTCAACCCTGGTGGAACTCTGGAAGCACCTCCTCCAGCAAACTCTGGAAGTGACCCTCTGACGAAAGGAAATGATGGCTAAGCATTTCTCCAAATCCGAGATGGCATAAGCGGGGCGCTTGTGCCTGAAAGTTTCTCCAGATGCTTCTCCATCAAGAGCCAGCGTGGAGGAGGAACACAACAGTGACCCAACGACCGAGCTACCCTGATCATGACAAGAGAACAGCCCTAGAAGGGATATAGATACAAGCACCAACTGCAGTCACAAGCCTCCTAAAACTTCCACCAGTCTTAAGTGACGACGACATAGACTCCAAATGAGTTTTGAGTGTAGCTTCAGGCCCCTCAAGACTTCCACCAATCCTTCGCCCCAGCAACTCAGGACCCACTCCTTGCTCGATCGCTCGCATCACTTATGTGATGAAAGAATGAACCATCGGGTAGAGCATGAGAGGTCTCCCCATTTATAATCAGGCTTTACTGCAAAGGGCCTCATTCGCAGCACTATCAGTAAGGGATCAGCGCTAGACCTTGGGGCTACCCAAAAGACTTTCCAAACAAAGCTCAATGCTAATGACGCCTTGCATGGAATGCGATGAGATATGCCAATCGGAAAAGTCTCAAAAGGAAACATCTCAAGAAGGAGTATACAAGCTGGCCGCGCAGGAAACGTCCCATCATTATACATACCGAAAACTGGTGAAGCACAATCACCTGGCATGGGAGCTAGTAATGGGTCTAGTAGTACAATGGGTCGATCCTGTTCCGGGCCCAATCGTCAAAGCACAAAGAAGAGTGAGGGCCCAACGAGCAATAACCAAAGCCCCAAGAGGGAGACTGATCCAACCCGGCCCAATCGAGGCCTAGTTACGGCTGCAGTGACCAATTTGAGGCCTAAAGAACGACGGGCTAATGAGACAAGCAGCGAACAGTCCAATTGATAACGCAGATGAGCAAACCAATTAGAAAGTCTCTTGGCCAGGTAGCCAACGGTATGGTCAAAATATGTGCATGTAGTGGTTAGAGCACGCGTATGCAAGCGCCACCTATAACCGACGCCGCAACAGTCTGATGAATTCGTTGAGGGGATCACTCATAGTCACATCGACGTCGTAAGGCGATAATTGATGTGGTGGCCATAGTCATTGCCAGGATAGGCAAGCTTATCCTAGCCAGACATCTGTCACAGGCCTTGGCGCAAAACCTTCTCTACGAAGTATTACAAATACTCATCACTATCATAGGAGAAAGGGAAGAATGCTCAAATAAACAGAGGATCTCCAGATCACTCCTTGATCAAAATACAAGAGCTAAAACAGAAACTAATTCAATTTCCCTCTCACAGCTCTTTTTCTCCATCCCCAAAGCCGCTCGCCTTCGAGCACGCCGCTAGTGAGCCACTCCAGTCAAGTGCCCTCCTCCTCTCTAAGCCGTTTCCCGTCGAGTGTACCCTAATAAGCCACTTACCTAGTACAACGTATTGGAGCCCGATCCTTCATCTCTCTAATCCGTTCCTCGTCAAATGCATTATAGGAGCTCAGTCCTCCTCTCACACCCCTGCATTCGTGGAACTTTATATTCTCTCATATACTTTTATCTTTCTATTTTCTAAGAAAGATTTCTAATTTGAACGTTGAAATTTAAATAAAAAAGTAAGTCTCGTCAATCTTCTGACTTCTTATTCGTTGTTTATAATGTACAAATTTCAGGTTAACAAAGATAAAAATCAACCCTACTCCAATTCGATCCACAGTGAAATATCGAATAGTTTTTTAATCCATATCATAATCCAGATCTTAGGACGCATCAGATTCTATTAAAAATAAGATTGAAATGAAATTTTTATTTCATCCTACCAAACATAATATATGTAAAAAATTATAGTAGTTTTCTATAATATTTTTTTTAAAAAAATAAAAATTTAAAATATATATATTTAAATTTACCTGTTTTTTATTTAGAAAACTAAAAAGCAGAGTTTTCTAATACATTAAATTTGAAATAAAATTTAAAATAATCAAAAAATATTAAACGATGTTAAATTTTCAATGCTATAAAATAAAGTTTTTGATAATTTTTAAAGTTTTACTCATATAATAATATTTTAAAAATATCAATCATAAAATTATTATTTCAAAAGTTTATACATTAAATATATATATATATATATATATATATATAATAAATAATAAAATTTTAATCTATTTTATAACTAAATTTATTTATATTTTTAAATATTTTTATTTGAGTTAATATTTTATTTAATATGAACTATATTATACATTAAAAATACAATTATTAATATTAAAAATTCAAAACACAATCTTATAATCAATATCTAAGTTAATTAATAATGAAAATATTTAAATTGCCATTTAATATTTTTTATAATTTAATAAAAGATTATACATTATTAATTTAATAAAAAATAATATTAAATATGTTGCAATAAAGAATAATCATTATTAAAAATAATATGCCATTAATTTATATTTTTACTCATTGATAATTGAATAAATAGGCAACATTATAAAAAAAAATTATGTATTAACAAAATTAAATTTGAACAACTTAATTTATAATAATAAAATTAAATTTGAGTTTAACTCAATAACTTATTAAACTTTGTTCAAATTAGTTAAACTCATACAATTAACAGAGCAATAATTAACACTAAACATTTAGTATGCATGTTATATATATATGATGCGTCTCTAGATCCGAATTTCGAACAGATTCGGATGATCCTCTTGTCTTGATTTCGACTCCGTTCCCTGAGTTGGATCCTACACACCACTAAATAGAATAGGAGGTCAGCATGTTTGGCGAAAAATTGTCCCACCGAAAATACTCCGACGCTCAAGTCAGTCAAACAGTCTTCAAAAGGAAGCAACTGAAATTGAGAGAGAGAGATATAGAAAGAGTGTTTGTTCCAGATGTAAGAGACATGAGGTCTTCTTGAATCTGGAAGGTGGAAAGGTAGTAAATGGCCGTGAGGGCTTGCTTGTTGCCTTAGGGTTTTTGGAGAACGTTGGTGGCAGTGAAGGAAGATCTCTTAGAGCTCTCGCTTGTGTTGCAGAGAGCATATGCAGTTGAAAGTGTTGAAGAAGGCATAATTGAGAGCGTATGCAATTGAGAGGATGGTTGAAAGCGTAATTGAGAGCGTGCACTGGATGGTGAATCCAAGGCTTCTTTTGTAGCTGAGAGGACGATCCTCCTTCTTTGGAAGGAGTGATTACCTTCCTGATCTGTTGGCTAGCTTGCCTTCTGGAGCAGATGCCAGTTGCCAAGCTGATCGTAATTGTTTCCTTGTGAGGCGGCCAACAGCTTTTCAAACCGTGTGCTTTCCTTCCGTGCATGTTGCCGTTGGAAAGCCTGGGCTGGCAAAGATTTGGAGAAAATCTGGCGCCTTCCTTATATGGGAGGCGCCAATATTGCCAATGTCCTTTTTGGTGCCAGCTGAGATCGTGAAATATCCTTGGAAAGTCGTTGCTGGCCTTTTGATGATTTGTGGGCCTAAACGGGTTAGGCCCGTTACTATAGAAGAGCTCATTTGGGCCAAACGTGCAAAACGCGGACGGTCAACGTTTGAGTTGACCGTCTGCGTGCGTGTTGGCCGCCCTTGTAAAGGATGTCTATTATTAGCCGCTTGGTGGGCCGTGGGCCTGAATGGACCAGGCCCATTATTGTAGAAAAGCCTCTTTGAGCCCAATGCGCATAACGCGGACGGCCAACGTTTGAGTTGACCGCCTGCTTGAGAGTTAGCCGCCCGGACGGTCAACGCCAATGTTGACCGTCCTGAGTTTTTCAGCTTTTAGGCCTGTTTTTCAATTGGGTCATTAGAATGTTGACCGTCGTTTTGGCCTCCATTGACTTTTGGGGTCCAGCCTAGTAATGGTACACCCATCAATATAAAATATATAAACATGTTTTAGTAATTAATCATACTCAAAAATCACATTTGAGGTACAATTTGTTATTATATAATATATAAATTTTATATAATTTTTATTAATTTTAAAATAAATTATCACAGATAAGTTCAATTAGCTTACCGTAATAAATAAATTTAGCAAATTTATTAATTAATTTGGCAATTAATATCTTTTACCACATATCATATGATTAAAATTTTGAAAAACATCCTCATCTCAACTGCCCCTCTCGGTTTCTCTGGGAACCTCCAGATTTCCTTCGCCCCAAACGCACGCTCGGCTACCTTCTCCCAAACAACTTTCCCTCACCGATTGCTGTAGCACCGGTTGCTACAGCAACTTTCCATGCCCATCCTGCCAACATGCCACCATGCCGACCAGTCGATTTCTTTCAAACCAAATCCCTGAGCTGTAGCACCGACTCTTACCGATAGCTGCAACAACTTCCTTTTCAAATTTCTATATAAACCATCCTCCATTCCTTTCATCAAAGCCACCAGTGCGGCAGAACAAACATAGAGTGAAGGGCCGAAAGAGGGAAAGAGAGAGAACGGTGAAAGTTGGGTCGAAGGTGAGGAAGAAAAAAAGGGGGTAAATCAGCAGTTTATTCTATTACTGCCGGTACCTGCCGTTGCTGCCGCCGTCGCCGGAGATATCACCGTCAAGCTGCTACCGGAAGCCGCTGTAGAGCTGCTACTGCCGTGACGAGTAAAATGGAAAGCATCAGGCAAGTGATACTCTCTATTTTACCTACTTATTGCAAATGACTCTCCATACTTCATCTATTGTCTCCATTGCAAGTGATTCTCCATGCTTTAACCACTATCCCGTTTCCGAGTGATTCACAGAGAGAGAGAGAGAGAGAGAGAGAGAGAGAGAGAGAGACAGAGACAGAGAGAAATCGGGTATGAAACACGGTTTCATGGAAAACCCGGTTATTAGCGGAGAGAATCAAAGTTATCTAAAAGTTACCGTGATCGTCGCCGTCGGGCGAGGGAAACCTAGGGCAGCGGCGGAGAAGGGGAAAGGAGGAAGAAGGAAGAAAAGGGGAGGGAGAGAAAAGGAAAAAGGAAAAGAAAAAGTAAAAGTAAAAGAAAAGGAGAGATGAGAAAAGAAATTTTGGGAATTAGATTGACGTGGAGAGAGAGAGAGGGAGAGAGAGAGAGAGAAGATATAATTATATATATATATATATAATATTGATATTATATTAAAATATGTATATTATATTTAATAATAATAGATATATTATATTAAATAATAATTTAGAAATCATGAACCTATATATATTTATAAATGAAATATATATATTATATTGAGTAATAGTTAAAATATATTTTATGTTAACTGATGTTTGGCAATAGTAAAACATCTCGGAGTGTGTTTGATAGTGTTAATGTCGAGCGTATTTTGATGATCATAGGAGTAAGTTTAGCCAAAATCAGGGTATTGGTAATAGCAAACTAGAAGTGTACCAGGTCAACAAAATGGCCACTTGTAGGTAGATGTTGAGACATTAGAAGAATTGAGCTAGTTTTAATTTAGTATTGAAACTTGATAATTAGTGACATCATTAAAGATTACAATGGAGTTATCTACCAATAGGGATAATATAGATGGATTCTTCATGGGTCCTTAGTATTGTCCCTTTTCCAATGATGATATTATTTACTCTAACTTTGATCGCATATGTATAGTCTCTATCAACATCGAATGACGCTTCTATTTTTGAATTTGCTAAACTCTTTCATGTATACATTTGAATGTATGAGTATATATATTATTGGCTTCCTACAATTAGAGTATAGGAGATTATATAAAAATATTATGATATTAAGGAATATAGAACCTGCGACACCTTAATATAGTTTATAGTCGTCTAACACTAATTTTTCATATCATGATAGTGATGAGGTATATTATCTAGTGTGGTGGGATACTTATAATCATATGACCATCGTAATGTCCAACTGTTAGGGATGATACGCAGCCATTGGCTCATAGTAATAGAATAAGATCTAAGAGTTTCTTCGTGATGCCTTGTTATTGATACCTCTTGAGTTGAGATTAAGTGTAATCTATAAGTTGTATTTGGTAAAATCTATTTGTCGAATTTTATGACATTTGAATTTAGTGAAATTCATATTGTTTATTATTATTTGATATTCAGGTCATTTATACTGATATTCGAACAAAAAAAATTTTTTATTCTCGTGATGTCAGATTCTAAAAAATTTTCGTACGTTATTAGTAAATCTTATGATTTTTATGATATGAGGGTGCGGGATTGTGAGGTTCTGGATATTTGAAACATTATGATTGAAAGAATTAAGTTAATATAAACCAAAATTGGACCTAATTCATACGGATAATTTTAGTTTTGGGACCGCGGGATGATTGGGTGACGTGGGCCCTCCGGGTGCTCGAGGCGGCATCGCAGCGCCCAAATCAGGAGGGCAGTGCTTGAGGCAGGCGATGAAAACCCGAAAGGGCGCGCTTGCCACACGCCTAGTCGAGATTTAAAAGTGCCACGAGCACTTTTCTTTCTCTGTTTTCCAGCTTTCTGCTCAAAGAGAAAGAGGGCACACGGGGTAGAGAGAGAAGGAAGGATTCAAGCTTCCCGAGTCCGAATCCAAGCTCGTGCTAGTTAGAAAAGTTGTAAATCGACCTAAGGCAAGTGCATCTATACCCTTTCTTCTCGTTTATTCGCACTTTCGTTTTGTTTTTCTTCGTTAATCTTTATTCTGATATCCGATTAAGCTTGTATTTCGTATTACTCATATCCCAAGCATGAACGTACTTTGATTCATGTCCGTTTAGCAAGATTTGAACTATTTTTCATACCCCAAAACCTAACCCGTGCCCAGACATATTTTACCGTTTATTTCGGGCATTATGCATGATTTAACACTAGATAATCAAGACTCGTGACTTTAACATGAAATCCGATCAATTTGGTGACCCAAATCCCGCGTTTTGCTCGGTTTATGCATGCCGGAACCCGAACCCACGCCCCGCACCTTCCGACCGGTTTCCCGTGAAAGTTATGATTGAAATGGATTTAGAAAATTAAACCCTGACTTATAAATGTGATTGAATTGCATTTAATTTCATAATTGATAAATATGCTAATTTTGCGTGCTCCGGAATCATGATCCGATCTATTATAAAGAAATTTAGCAATCAAATACTTTAAAAATCATATTTGGTTTGTTATGACAAGAAATTCTTAATTCTTGAAGCTCCAAATAAATTATGCATAGAATTATGAGCACTTGAGGACCTAAGCTCACGAAATACGAAAATTTGTATCGAAAAATGCTTATGGAAAAGGAAATCTGAAGATGGAGGAAACTCTGTAATTCAGTGATAAACCTATGAACTGTTCTCCGGAACGATGAATTGATTAAATTATAAAACGTTTCCTAGTAGAGTGGGAACGAAGGATTTTTATGCTTAAGAACAGAATTCCCTAATGAAATAAGGAAATAAGAACTTGAACTAAGGATTATAGATAATAAACTTTAGTAGCTAAAATATTATAGTGAAAACTCAAGGATTACTCTAACCGTGTATCCTAACCGTATCTTTTAGTGGGTGATATTCTTTGGCATGTCTTAGTATGTTATAGGGGACAGTCGTTGTCTATTTTGGTCCGCGTTGCGGCTGATTAGTCTCATCTATAAGAATTGTATGTAGATGGCTCACATTTGGGTCATGAATAGGAGGGGATAACTCTTGATTGTGTAGGAACAAATACAATTCAAATTACGACCGACCACTTATTTATCAGTGAGGCATATTGATCTTGACCCCTAAATGAAATAAGTTTCAAATGAAATGTGAAAAGTTAAGAAAAGACAAAGGAAAAAGGTTGGAAATAAAAATTTGGAAAAACAATTACGGAAATTTATTTTTGTATTCTAAATGTAAGACCACTCATACGCCTCTCTTTCTTCGTACATGTATTATTGTATTTCAAAAACTAATATCTCATATGTATTTTATTGTATATGTTTCTTATTGAGTTTTAGCTCACTCATTGCTTTTGTTACCCCCTCCCCAGTTGATCAATATGAATTATTGCTTGACGAGAAGAAATAGAAAGGTCAGCACCTAGCGTAGGCAATGAGACGTAGTATTTTGTGCCTTGAAAAATTATATTTTGTATTTTTGTCTTAGTGGCAATTTTTTTTTGGAAACAGGAAGAAGGTATTTTTTTTATATCCTTTTTGTCAGATTATTAGTCACAGGAATATATTTTCAGTCAGATTATGATATTGTGGATTTCTAGTTCGTTTCCGCAAGTTATTGAAGGGTGCTTTAAGGCTTACTGGTATCTTCCTGTTCCAACTTGGAGTTCGAAGTTTTGTTATTGTTGATGTTGTTATAGCTTGAGTTGTGGAAATATATTATTGGATCATGTGTTGGTGCTATTTTGCAGAATTTTGTATGTATCGTAGGATAATTACAGGTTTTGTATTAGTCCAATATCCGTATTACAGTTGAAATTCTGTCGGATTTTCGGTTGGTAATTCGGTATGTCACAGGGATAATCTGCTTTACTTTTACTTTTGAATCATAGATATAATGAAATATAGATTCTTGGATAAGTTTATCTATTAGATGTTATATTACTATTGTGATTTTTGGTATATATTACTAATTGTATATCTAAGATATTTATTGTTAATACTTATTTTTTATTTATTATCACTTATTTGGTATTTGATATATCCTTATATTTTATTGGCTCTAAATTGAATTGATTATATAGAGTTAGTAAACTATCCTACTTTTACTGTAGAATTTCAGTTAGAATGGATTTTGGAGGTTAGTTACTATCATATTAATGAGAGACACATCAAATACATTTGATAGAGGTTAAATGGTTTATTTCGGTCTGCTATCCATTAATTGAGTAGTTTTATTTTAGTGAATATTTACTCGATATGTAATTAAAATAATGAATATATTATTGAAAACGTTGAGACTATTATAGATATTTAATGAATATCATGCTTTCTCCACATTTATATCTTCCTGCTATTAACATTAAATGTAATTTGGATGGTACAATTGAGGTTATAAGGCACAGTTGGTAGGTCAACTCTATACCTGGAATGTTGGAATAGATTATCATGACTAAATTAGTTATTGTGTGATATTTACTTTTTGTTGCAGTTGTAAAGGAATGAAACATTTAACAATTTGATTGTCACAATGCATTTTGACGTGACAATTTCAATGAAAAATTTAACATGAAGCGACCTTCTAGTTACGAAAAAGGAAATATTTATTAAATTTGTAAGTTGCTCAAGAGTTTGTATGGATTAAAATAGATATCAAAACAATCATCTTTGAAGTTTTCTAACTCCCTCATTAGTATAGGTTTCAAGCAGTTATAAACTAGTCATAATCTTTTTACTTTTAAGAACGCCGATTCCTTTACTGCATTCCTTATATATATTGATGGCATAGTTATAGCCGGCAATTCATTTACTATAATTGACGCTCTCAATATCTTTCTTCGTTCACAATTTAAGACTAATGATATTGGGCTCTTCCAATATTTTCCTAGAATGGAAGTTCTTAATTCCCAAAGAAAATTTTCAACAATTAATACAAGTATGTTTTGGATCTTTTAGAAAATATAGGTGCTCTTACTTCATAGTTGTGCAAATTACCTATGGATCAAAATGCAAAGTTTATCAAGAAAGCAGTATTCAACCTGAATGATCCCATTGCTTTTAGAGAAATATTTGGTTATCTGTTGTGCTTAACCATCACTAGTTCAGATTATAACTATAGTGTATAGATTTCGAATTAGTGCATGGGGAAGCAAACCAACATCCATTTTACAGCGGATATGTGGTATTATTCTACATCAAGTAGTCTTTGAGACACGATTTATTGTTATCATCTAGCTATTCATTAAGTTTGTGAGCTTATTTCACACGGATTGAGCCTTTTGTTCCAATACTTGATGATCACTGATTGGTTGCTGCATTTTTTATTTTTGGAAATTCTTTAGTTTCTTTGCAATCAAATAAGCAACCCATTATTTCTATATCTTCCGCTGTTGCTGAATATAGAGTGATGGCTACTGTTTGTTTTGAAATTATTTGGTTGCGATATATTTTTAATGATTATCAAATCAATCATTTTCAACTAGCCATTCTCTATTATGATAATTAATTTGCACTCCACATACCCACAAATCCTATTTTATATAAATGAATGAAACACATTAAAGTAGATTGCCTTCTAATTCGTAACAAATTTTAGAAAGGGTTCATTCAGACAAAATATGTTGCAACATCTTCTCAACTAGCTGACACTTTTACTTGGGCATTACCTTCTTCCATGTTGAGATCTCATCTCTCCAATATGGAGTAGAAAATGTATACTCTCTATCTAGTGGGGACATGTTACAGCATGAATAGCAATAATGGAAGAAGAAATGATTCACCATGGCATCAACCTAAGGAAGTTTCTTGGACCACATGCAACTACCTTGGAATCTATAACATTAATAGATAAGGCGTTAAATATTTAATATTATTTTTTATAATTATTTTTTATTAGAATTATAATATATATACAGATGTAATACATTGAAGGCTATGTGACCTATATTCTGCAAAATCTATCTAATTTTTTTTTCTTTTGATCAATTGCCTGACTCCTGTAAAATCAGAGTATCTTCATTGTGTTTCTTCTTCTTCCTTTTTTTTCATACTTTTAGCACTTGAAAGTACAAGAAAATTTTCTTGACATACATGTAGAGGTAATACTCAATGTATATATAAGTTTAGAAATTCATGCCTGAAATTATGGTTTCAAAAAATTTAAACTTCAAATATTTTAAATGAATAAAATTTAAGAAAAATGCATAGTGAAAGTTTTTTTTTTTTTTTTTTTGAGAAAACAAAGACTGAAGTTTACTCTAAAACAAGAGGAGCATTTATGTGGTGACCTGACTCGAATGACTCTAAGTACTTGGATAATTCACACAAAAATCTCAAATCATACAAATCATCAAATGTCCATCATACATAACACACATTTCAAAAATAAAATTATCATTAAAAGAGTTTAACATTTTGAACGCACCAAAAAAATATAAAATTTAAACACATCCAACAACTATAAAGGTTACAATTTCAAAAATAATATCCACTATCTGAAAGAAAATGCTCTCTAACATTTAATATATAAGCATCCAACATCTGAATCATCTTTGTCTGAAATCCCTTGGCAAAGGTAAGGTCTTGTGCTAATACTATGATCACAGTTCTAATCTGAAGCCAAGAAAAATTAAAAGGACTAGCTAATATTTAACAAATGATATAATCAATGATATATAATAATAATAATGTTATTATTATTATTATTATTTTGAGCAAAATATCAAAAAATATTATGCAACAATAATAACGAAAGCTTAACAATAATACCTGAGATTGTGAAGTCTTGTCACAACTATGACTCAAAAGCAAATATGAGGATCACCAACACTGAACCTGAGTATCAGGAAGACAATAATGATTTTACAAGATTTAAATATCAATAAAAATATATATTCTATTAAACCTATATCAATAGATTTCTAACTAACGTTGAAATATTATAATAATATCTTTAAATATTATTTTATCGCTGTGAATTAAATGCCACATATCTACTCCTGATGGTGGGATGATTACCATAAAATAACCGATACTTATAAATTTTCATGCCACCAACAATTGCTTTTTGAAGACTTTGCCATTGCAGAAGAACAAATGTCTTGTATAAGTGTATTCCTTTCTACCCGTATAGAGTATAAGAATTGTTGCGCTTGAATCCTCTCTACCCACACAAGGTATAGGAATCCAATATTAACTTGTCAAACCAAATATCTCCTTTCATGATATTCCTCAATACTATACTATGTGATGGTTATATGACTATAAATATCTCTACATAAAGTAAAAGATCTCAATCCACTAGGGTGTGGATTAAATATCAACCAATTATAGATTACACTATAGTTTTGTATATTTTATATTTGTAGAGACCTTATTATTTTTAAACAAGTCTTTTACCCAACCATAGTTATCAAAAAAATTACATGCAATCCAAATCAATACAAAGGGACTATCACCGAGAAGAATAAAGAATGTACATAAATACACTAAATATTTGTTCAAAGCACCTCATTGGGCTTACCAAAGTCTAGTATGCCATTTAACCTATAAATTGATACCACTTAGGTACCAAGTCTAAATCTGAATCAAAACTTGTTCAAGTCCTTTGGCATTGAAGAGCCAGCTTGCTCATTGCCTCATATGCTGACTTAGAAAATTTCACTGAATTATCACCGGATTCACCTTTTTATTAATTATATTTTTAAGGCCATAATATGATTTATTTTATTGCTATTGAACAAAATTTACATAATATCACCGTCATCCAAAACACGACTCGGCACTCAAGCGCTTGCCTAGCACCACTCAAGCATGAATTTAATCTTCTCAAGGAAATCGGGGTATTTATGCATATGGTTCGGTAATGAGGTATTACATCCATATATACTTTGAACCTTAAATAAATAAGGCTATCATAATCGAAAGTAGTCAATACTTTCTTTTATAGTGTTCCTAATGGAAATCGTGTTTCTGAATACTGCTATTACAAGAATTTCCATCCAATTGTTGGTTCTTGCCATTCAGTCGGATGAGATTGTTTTTATGCCTCATTCATCGACAAAATACCACAGCAGCATATAATGAATCTCAAATATTGAGATACAATTAACCAAATATTTCACTTCACCATGCCAATTCACAATGAAGGACCAGCAACTATGAAGCTACTCATCGGCTCAAGGACAAGCCACTGCTAGTTATAGAGGTCCGACCGAGCTCCTTAAATACCTTATTTAATCGATGAATAATGCAACATCATATATTAAATCTTCGTATACATATCCATTTACCAAACAATTCCCTTCATTTAATCCGTGAAGCAATAGCCAGAAATACAAACCTCAACTACCGATTATTATAACTTTAAACCGAGAAGTCATGCAACAAAAATTTGATCTAAAAGGTATTAATCAACAATAATACATGGAAAACATAATTTACAAGGGACCATACATTGAAAATGTTACTCAATTTCACCTGTTATTGAGAAAATACAGCAGCTGACAATAATGTCAAACATTGGTGTTTGGAGAGAATTTTGACATTCATTGTTGCTTTGTCAATCACTTACTATCTTTTTGGGTAATCAAAATCATATTTCATCAACAAAATATTAATTTAGAGTATTATAGAGTGAACCTGAAAACTTCTTAGATATAAACGTTTTCGTATAATATATAATTGGTTGGGCTAAAAATGATTTGAAAAACTGATTTCCTCGCAAGGTTACCATCTATTTTTTTCTGCTTTAACCAGTTATAGTTGCTTCAACTTACAGTGAATTTAACTTCATCAATACAAAAGCTATCTTCATTTAACAGTACAAACTTCTAATTCTGCAAGATCTAGGCAAATTATCATCATCAAGAGATATCTTCTACTTGATTTCTTGAAAAGGGAAAAATGGCTCTGTTTCCTGAATGATGGTATTGGAGCTTGGAATTCCAAATAAAATAATAAAAATTAGCAGCCAAAGGAGCTAAAAAATACACTATAAGATGATAAAATCATAAAAAATTAAGAATTCACTTGCTTGATTTATACTTTACCGAACAACTTTAGTAGTAATTCAATATTGATTAAATAATTATGTTATTTTGTTTAAAAGAAAAGACTATTTGATTTTTTTTTAAAAAAAATTCAATTGTCTAATATTGATAGGATAGTTATGATTGAAAAGGATTGAATCTATCCTTCACTTAGAAGGGTAAAGATCCAAAACTCGACAGTTAATGGTAGGAATTCCAAGGGGGGTATGCCCTATAGAAAAAATTTAAGGAGGTTAAATTATCCAATTTAGTTTTTAAGCGGCATGTAAAATTTTAGAGGTTTTATCACAATTATTTTATCATAAAAATTAAAATTTTTAATGTTAATCACACAGCACATAAAATATAATCACAATAATTTTTAATTAATAATTATAACATTAAAAGTCGTATTTTACTGCTATTAGAAAATTTATCAGAATATCATCTAAAAGATATTGTGAATCCTATGCATAACAGACTCTTCATAAGGCTAGTCTGAATTTTATTGTAAATTATCAATTTTAGATGACTTTGTCTGCACATCAATTTTTTTAATTAATTAAGACTCTACCTGTAATAGGTCTAAATAATCTAAATACAATACATATGTGTTACAATTTAACTTGTTTTTAATGCAATCTATTATCTTTCTTAGGCTTCATTTTTTATTGAAAAATATCCATCAAATAAAAAATCTGTTTTTTCATAAAATATCTTACTAGAAATTTTTATGAAGAATATTTTCAAAGAAAATAATTTTACATTAAAATTTTTTTCAGTATTTAACTTGTATAAACAAATATAGAGTATCATATAATTGATCAATGACAATACAAAGATTCTAATGGATTATAAGATTCAAATTGTTAAAATTTTATTGTTAATTTAGTTTACTAAAAGATACACTTATATTGTCAAATTTTTTATTTTTGTATTCAAGAGGGGAAACAATAAAATGGGGAAGATGAAAGAAACGGAGGAAAAGCAATAGAATTAGAAGGTCATGGACAGTTATATCTCGTTCCCAGTTATTACTGCACGTAAAATACAGCCTATTCAATACAAAGCTTTCACAAGAAGTATATTACTAAATCCTAAATAATCAGGTTCCTTGATAGTCAATATCATGATTAATATAACAAATTATTATGATATTTTTGATGAGTTTTTTTAATTATAATAGTTTATATTGTAGGATAATTTAAATATTAAAAATATAAGAGATTTTAAAATTCAAAATGACCGTGGCTGAATTCATATTATTTTTGAGAAAAACGTCAAAAAAAAAAAAAAAAAGACTAGTCCTAACATTCAAAGCCAACTCATGATGGAAAAATTTTAAAAATCATATTATTTTTAAGCTTTGTAAAAACTTACTGTTTGCGCACTCTTAGATGCTACCGGGATTAGCAGGAGCCGCTGTAGAAGAAGAAGAAGACCTGTGTTTTCTCCAACATCTTCTCACTATTTTCACTAGAAATCGACCTATATGTCCCAAGATGATGATACCACAAATACCAAAGAATGTGAAGCATAAAGGTAGAGTTACCAGAAAACTTTTTTGCAAGTCAACTTCAGTAACTAGTGTGGAGACGAGGAAACTGAACCCAGCTGCCACAATTGCTATCCACGTTGCCCCCATTAAAATCCCAGTGGAGATGTTATTCTTCAGTGGCAAACCACTCAGCAGCAGTAGGAAGACGAAGCTTGAGGTCAAGAATGTAGTCTCATTTGCAATAATTATCATTAGGTAACTGTCTGGGTCAGTATTTGCCAGTATGGGCTCTCCGGCATAATGTGTGTCCAGGTAAGTATCGTTTGAAAATACTGTATCTTGCCAAAAGCCGCCGGGAGGGTTGGCTCCGGCTTGGAACGCCGCCGCTGCAAATAGCGATGCAGCAATCATTATGGCGTTTCTTTGGCTTTCCAACCGGCCATTTCTTTCCTGCTGCTTATGCCATTCCTCCTGTTTACTAAGAAATTCGTGCAGAATTTCTTTTAGAATTTCTCGTAGGGTTGAACCACCTGCAACATTGCTCATCGTATTCGATGCAGCTCCGGTTGTTTCCGATGAAACATTGCTTCTAGAATTTACCGCCCCGGCGTGTTGGAGGAGTCGCCCAATATTTAGGTAATCACCGCTCGCGTCCTTCAAACGCATTTCTAATAGGTCCAGTGCTGTGAGGCCGAAGACATTCTTGGCATTCACATCTATGCTTGCAATCTTCGTCAAAAAATCGATTGTCTGCAAAATTATTTCAATTCTTTTCACAACTTCAAAAGCTCTCGGCATATAGTGATGGTTTTCAGAAGTTGAATCCGGCCAAAGCAGGATGACAGGTACTTTTTGTGTCCAGGTTAAAGATTAATAACGGTTTGCTGTCGCCATAGCAACATTATTTTGGACTAAAATTCAAAAAGAAAAACCCAAATCCTAATTTTGGATTTCAGTTATTGAATTTATGACATCTCCTATAACAGATGTCCTTGTAGATTATCAAGTTTCAAAGACGTCTCACATAGGAATTCAGAGTACGTATTTTACTTCATATACCTTCAAGTTTTTATTTACATTTTAAATAATTTTAGTATCGCTATCTTATTTGTAAACAACACACATTGCATAGCGGTCCTACGTGACAACTATGTGAGGTTTACATAATACTATTCAGTTAATTTTGGTAAATTTTTGCTACTCGACTAATTTAACTTTTAACTGTTATTTTTATATATTTTTTACATAATTTTTAGTTATATTTATCTATGAGTAAGTATTTTGTGGTTACTTTTGATGCAACGAGTGCAAATCATAGTAAAAGTTTAAAATTTTCAAGTAATATTTTATTTTGAAAAATAAATTTTTAGTGTCATATAATCATGTTTTTGTTGATGTTAATGTTTTGATTTTATTAGTATAAAAATTAGTCAAATAAAAATTTTATTATATTATTGAGATGATTTAGAAACTTATTCAATCTATAAAGAGCAAAATGTTATCTTAAAAATCCAAACGGTTATCATCTGTAAAATTTATTTCTTTAACGCTATATCTACTTCTTATAGTACAAATAGGGTTTGGGCAAATTACTACTGAAATAAAATAGTAGTCTCTTTTTTTATCTTTTTTCTATGCACAAACAAAATCAAACTATAAATCAACTTCAATTGCATAAAGAAATGTTTAAAACTTATAGAGATACCTGAAGCTGTCTGTCAAGGACGGCCAGATGCAAGATAGTATTACCATCACCATCCTTAGAATTAATGAACTCTGCATTATTACATACTAAAGTCTCAACCAGCAGAAGTTTCAATGCTTTCAGTTGATTGTGCTTCACACACACATGTAAAATGGTCTTGCGGCTACCGCTGTCATTGGGGATGCATGCCGCCTCAGATTTGACCCGAACTAACTCTCTCAATGCATCAACCCTGCCCTTCATGGCTGCAACATGTAGCGGGTTCCGTCCGCTTCCGTCACAAGTATGACTCATCTGAGGATTCGCAGAAAGTAAGAGTTTCACCATCTCTACATCTCCCTTTGCCGATGCGAGATGAAGAGGCGTTGATTTCCTTGAATCTTGCTCGCAGGCCAACTCCGGTTTCCATTTGAGGAGCTCCGTAGCAAACTCCAAGTGACCGAGCATGACAGCTATATGTAATGGTGTTTCTGCAAAATATGTGGTTATATATCTATGAAGTATAAGAGCATCTCGATTTAGCAAGTTATGCAGAGAAGTCACGTTGCCTTCCATTGCAGCTTTATACAGCTCTTCCTCCATTACTATGATCTCTCTTGTGTAAATTTCAATCATAGTAGAAGAAGCAAAGGGCTTTTTTTTTGGCAAATTATGTTTGATTAATGCTTCGCCCTTATAAAAAAAAATATGCTGATGTATTGGAGATATTCCATGAAACTACCAATTGTCTTCATCTTAGTTCACGTGACGTGTCCTACCACAATTTAGTGGCCAAAATTTTTTCATATTTTAGCCTAAAAATGAATACTATTTAAGAAAAATGAATAGTAAAAAATAGTTTATTTAAATTTAGAAAAACAAAGGCACGACGGATACCACACAACACGCAATGGAGTTTTTGCGGAACATATGGACAACTTTACATTGACTTGACGCCCTTAATCACAATTTAGTGGCCAAAATTTTTTCATATTTTAGCATAAAAATGAATACTATTTAAAAAAAATGAATAGTCAAAAATAGTTTATTTAAATCTAGAAAAACAAAGGCATGGTGGCTACATGCAATGATGTTTCTGCGGATGAAAGTGGGTACCATTTTTTAAAGGGTATTCAAAAAAGTGAGTGCTATTTTTTAGGTTATTTATTTTAAATAGATAATTATAATTTAATAACTAATTTTAATAAATTTTTAATTTTCTAAAAGTATTTAAATCATAACCATCTATTTAAAAATAAATATATTAAATTAAGAAAAAAACGGACCCCATCTATTTAAGAAATGGAGCCCTCTGGTTCCAAATTTCTGCAAAACACGCCATTGACTTGACGCGTATATCACAATTTAGAGACAAATTTTTTTTATATATTTTAAAGAAAAAATGAATACTATTAAAGAAGAATCAATAGTCAAAATTAGTCTATTTAAACCCAAAAAAATAGAAGTATAGTCGTTACATGCAATGGTGTTTCTGCGAATCAAAGTGGACACCATTTTTAAAGGGTATTTAAAAAGGTGGATACTATTTTTTTTAGGTCATTTATTTCAAATAAATAATTATAATTTAATAACTAATTTTAATTAATTTTTAATTTTTTTAAAAATTAGTTAAATCACAACCATCTATTTAAAAATAAATATATTATATTAAGAAAAAAATGGACCCCGTCTATTGAAGAGATGGAGCCCCCTGGTTCCAAGTTTCTACAATACACGCCATTAACTTGACGCCCATATCACAATTTAGTGAAAAAATTTTTCACATCTTATCGTAAAAATAAATACTATTTAAAAAAATAAATAGTCAAAATTAGTCTATTTAAACCCCAAAAAACAAAAGTGTGGTGGCTAGATGCAATGGTGTTTCTGCCGATCCAAGTGGGTACCACTTTTTAAAGTGTATTCAAAAAAGTGGGTACTATTTTTTAGGTTATTTATTTTAAATAGATAATTATAATTTAATAACTAATTTTAATTATTTTTTAATTTTTTAAAAATATTTAAATCATAACCATCTATTTAAAAATAAATATATTAAATAAAAAAAAAAATTAGACCCCGTCTATTTAAGAGATGGAGCCCTCTAGTTCTAAATTCCTACAAAATATGCCATTGACTTGACGCCCATATCACAATTTAGAGACAAAACTTTTTTTTTTTAATGAAAAAATGAATACTATTAAAGAAAAATCAATAGTTAAAATTAGTTTATTTAAACCCTAAAAAACAAAAGCATGGTTGTTACAAGCAATGGTATTTCTGCGAATCAAAGTGGGTACCATTTTTTAAAGGGTATTTAAAAAAGAGGATACTATTTTTTAGGTCATTTATTTTAAATAAATAATTATAATTTAATAATTAATTTTAATTAATTTTTAATATTTTAAAAATAGTTAAATTATAACTAACTATTTAAAAATAAATATATTAAATTAAAAAAATGGACCCCGTCTATTTAAGAGATGAAGCCCCATGCTTCCAAGTTTCTACAAAACACGCCATTTACTTGACGCCCATATTACAATTTAGTAACAAAAAGATTTTCACATTTTAACTTAAAAATGAATACTATTTAATAAAAATGAATAGTCAAAATTAGTCTATTTAAACCTAAAAAAATAAAAGCATGGTGGCTACATGCAATGGTGTTTCTACGGATCAAAGTGGGTATCATTTTTTAAAGGGTATTTAAATAAGTGGATACCATTTTTAGATCATTTATTTTAAATAAATAATTATATTTTAATAATTAATTTTAATTAATTTTTAATTTTATTTAAAATAGTTAAATCACAATCATCTCTTTAAAAATAAATGTATTATATTAAGAAAAAAAGGGACCCCGCCTATTTAAGAAATGAAGCCCCCTTGTTCCAAGTTTCTACAAAACACACCATTAACTTAACGTCCATATCACAATTTAGTTATAAAATTTTTTTCACATTTTAACATAAAAATGAATACTATTTAAGAAAAATACATAGTCAAAATTAATCTATTCAAACCCCAAAAAACAAAAGCATGGCAGCTACATGCAATGGTGTTTCTACATATCAAAGTGGATACCACTTTTTGAAGGGATAGAGTTCATTTTTCACTTAATTTGGGTCATTTATTTTTTAAAAAATATTTATAATTTGATAACTAATTTTAATTAATTTTTAATATTTTTAAAAATAGTTAAATCATAATCATTTATTTAAAAATAAATTACTCAAACTAACAGAAAAACGATTTCAGTCTCTTTAAAAGATGAAGCCCCTTAATTTCAAGTTTATGCAAAAAACATGATTGAATTTACATTGACTTGATACCCATATTACAATTTAGTAGCCAATATTTTTTTTCCACATTTTAATGTAAAAATGAATACTATTTTAAAAAATAGTCAAAATTAGTTTAATGAAAACCAAAAAAACAAAGGAAGCACTTTATTTGACATCCATGTAACATTTAGAGCTTCCTTAATGTCATACCTTTGATTGATAGAATAAAATAAAAATAAAATTAAATAATTGCATTAAGAGAACATAAAAAAAAGATAGAAATAGAGTTAAAAATTAGCATTTTATTTTTTTAATTAATCATTTTTTATACGTCTCCGAATCTGGATTACCGAACGAATTAGGGAGTGCCTAATTCGAGAGTCCAACTAGAAGTATGTCCAATTTTCGTTACTTTAAATTTTATTCTTACACATCACAATAAATGAACAAGAAGTTAGAGAAATATGAGACTCACTTCCCATTATATCTTACGACGTTAAAATTATTAATCTTTCTAATGAGTAGAGAAAGATACAAAGAAAAAAAGATACGTGGATCTAAGTGATTGGAGATTGAGTGTTTGGTAAAGAACTAGACTCCGATGAATGCGTTCGACGAAATGAGTGGCTTTAGTTTTACTCATAAGGGGTGAGTGGCTTTTGAGAGTCAGATACACTCCTTGAGAGAGTGGTTTTGAGAGTCAAGTGTTTGCTTCTGATCGGAGTCCCCTATCTTTTATCCTTCTCCCTTTTTCTTGTGAAGAAAAGGATGTATTTATAAAATGTGTGCCGATTTAGCTGTCGTTGCCATCCCATCTCTACAACTATGAGAGATGGCACACATCTCACCATCACCTACATTTTAGTGCCCCAATGATCACGAGGAGAGCTATGTTGTTAACCGTTGTCTGCAAATATTCACTAAGTTGTAATGATTGTTGGCCGTTGATTTGAGAATCATAACCGTCAAGGCAACCCTTTGATTAATTCTAATTGTTCGATTTCAAGTGGACAGTTTCAAGCTAAATCGCTTAAGTGAATCGTAGTGTATTGTGGATCTTAGGTTTAGAGAGTCTTTTGATGGATCGTCGCTATTTGGACATTTCTTCCTCTGGTAGATTAAGTTCTAAGCGGGCCCATAGATTGCCATACCCATCTACTTTAAATAAGTAAACTAAATTACGAGTTAATTTTATATTACTTAGTATATAATAATAATGATAACAAGATAATAACTCATAAATTAATATAAAATAATTTTTTATTTCTACCTAAGAAATTATATTATGACATACTTTAGAAGGTTTAGGATGGAGACAATCTAAATCAAATTGCCCAATTGGCCTTGTCCTAATGAGCCTAAATTTTATAGAATTTTATCAATTTATATTTAATATTATAGATAAATATGATCTAAAATTATATTTGATTATTTTTTAGATCAAACATAATTATAGATGAAAGTCATCCGTTCTAGTCAATCCATACTAGATTATGTATGTCAGGGCACAATGACAAATACAGAGATCCAAGGGGCAGGCAGGCATTAGAAAACTTACCCAAAAAATGACTAATAGAATTCACCTCAACATTCCATAAACACTCATAAAAAAAAGAAAATACAATTCCCCATTTCAAACTAAATGTTCTCAAATGAATCAATGTTCTGTAGTATTATTTCCGTGCCTAAAAAAGGCCACTACAAACTAAAAAGAATGCAACCTCAAATTGTTGTATGAATAACAATCCAAAATTCAGATTGATCCTCAACACACCAAATAATAAATACCACATCCCATAAAAATATGCAAAGTCAGGACCAGAAGTTCAAAAAAAAAAAATATTCAAGAACTAAAGAAGTTCATGACAGAGCCTGCGAGATTTATGGCCCCTCCTTAATCGTCGTCATCATTATCATACCCAGCAAGCATACCAGCACCGGCAGCAGCACGCAGGATGTTAGCACCAGCACCCTCAAAGAGCGATTTGGCACCCTCGTTCTTGATGATTTGTGCAAATGCATCCATGGAGCTTTTGTATTTAACAGCTTGTCCCTATGTCATCATCATCCTTCTACGCACAGTATCAATTGGATAAGAAGCCAACCCGGCTCCAATTGTGATACCCCATCCAAGGAGGAAACTTGCCAAGAAACTATCCTGAAAAAAAACAACTATTTGTGATATTCATATTTAAAAAAAAAATACTTACATAATTAAAAAATTCTATAAATACCCTCCTTTCCCACACAACACACACCATACTCTTGTTCTCTCTCTACTCTTTTATAATATAAAGTGATATTCATGTAATACTAATATATTTATATTAATTTTTATCAATAATTTTATTTATAATTATTATTTTATAAATTAAATTTTAATCATGGAACATAATTTTTTTAATTTTGATAGTGAAAAAATATGAAAAGATTATTCTAATATTCCCATATAATTTATATCACATACATGTACTGATAGTGGTTCAAAAATACCAAAATCACAACCCAATTCTAACTAAAATACTACTACTACTCCTAATTCTAGCTGCCCCTCTAAAAAACATTCTAATAATGTGTAGCAACTATTTAAGATTAAATTAGTTAATAGCAAGCAACGAGCAATTTATGAATACAAAAAAAAAATTATAAATGTTAAAATTCTAAAGGCACTGGATACTTGAAGAGACATATAAAAAAATATGAAAAATAATAATTATCTTCAACTCAAATTAAACTAGTATTTTTAATTAGTACAGGGTAAAGAAATTTTCAATACAACCAACGGCTATATCAGAAAAGACTGGCAAAATAAATAGTTTAGTCAGAAAGCCTTTTTCTCATGATAGAAGACTACAAATTTGAACGGTACATGCAAAAATACTCACAACCCAGGTATGTATAAATATATTGACAAATTATTAAAAGTGAGATTATTTGTCTTTTTTCATAATTTCAATAAGGATTAATTTTTGAACTAATACACACAAAATCTAATATTTTTTTAATTAGTAATACATAATCATTACGTAATAATTTATTTTATATATGTGTTACAACACAATAGATTTCTAAGAATTGAGAATTCATAAAAGAATTATTAATTTTAAAATTTTTGAACACCCATGTACTACTTCCATAATTTCTAAAACAATTAATACTGTTATTAATAAATTTGAAATATTTAATAAGATTTTTTTCATTACTTTTGACAATATAACAAATAATAATTTTACTATTTTTTTTATTTAAATCATATTTATTTTACTTTAAATGGTGAATTATTCCATACAAGATATACATGTCATATAATTAACCATTATGTTAAAGATGTTTTACAATTTATTTCTCATTATATGAAAAAAATAAAGAATATTATTCTATTTATTAGAATTTTTTTTTTCAAGAGTAATAATTCAAGACATTATACAAGCAAAATGAGTTGGGTTACAAGAACATGAAGATTGGTTGCCCAACAAGATGGAACTCAACTTACCAAATTTTAGAAATTGCGTATTCTTTTCATTCTATTTTAATCATCTTTCACATAAAAATATCTTAACAGCCATGCCGACTATAGATATAGATTAGAAAATGGCTGAAAAGATTAAATATTTTTTAAAAATATTTTATTTTGTTACTAAAGAACTTACAGGTATCCATTAAACAATCAAAAATTCACTATTAAGCCAATTGTTGACATTTACTGATTTGATTATACTTTTTTAAGACAATTATAATTTTTACTAAATAATATTGGTATTAGAGATAAATATATTATTTTAGATTTAAATAAATAATTTTAAGTAAATATTAAAATTATTTAAAATAGTATATTCAAAATATTATATTTAACTATATTTTTTTTTAAAAAAATAAAATATTTAAGAAATCTTTCAATACTATGCTACCTTGCCATAATTATGAACCATCGTGTGAATTTATATGAGGTATATATATATATTGAAGAATTCTACAACATATGGATAATCAATACTACAAAAAAAATAAAGGCTTGTGTCTAACACAACTTATATACAATGTAAGATTTGTATGCACCACAATCAATTTCAGAACCGTCCATTCTTACAGCAAAAGTAGATGTTACCAAAGAGATTTGCTTTCATTGGTATGAGCTTCAAGTGGAACACAACTAGTTAATAAAAATACAATGCTTGCAGAACTTTTTCAATATTAATAGTTAGACAACTTTTCAACATTGCAAGTAGAAGTTCAAAACTTCAAATTTTAGATTGGTAGAAGGCTAACGAGCGCACATATCCCGTACTCGCATCAATAGTCCCACCAGCAAGTACGGTGTCATTAAAGTCTGCTTTCAATAACAGGAGTTAAGTAGTTGATAAAAAAAAAAAGTATGATGACACTGAAAACCACAGAAATATATAACTTTTCATAGATCAATTGGACGTAAAAGATTGTGTCAGAAATCCAACAATCTTTATTTCTAGTGAAGTGGAAGACTCTAGAAGTAGTGATAGTGAGAATATATGTGAAGCCTAAAAATAATCGAGTTATTAATAAATGTATTTTTCTACTTTTTAAATTATAATATATTAAAAATATTTAACAAAATAATAATATATTATATATTTTTTATAATATTTTGTACAATTTTATTTTTTCAATATATATTTTTTTTACATATTAAAAATGGACCATGCCATTCTAACCCGTGAAACAACACAACCGGCTGAGCACAGCCTCGGGCACGTGCCATGTTGGGCCAAGACATATAAGTCTTGTGCCTTGCCTGATATGACCAATTTACACTCGGTGACCTGAATAAATGAGCTATATCAAATCAGTACAACCTGTTTAACGTCAAATAGTATATGCTATACGAAATTCAAAAAAAAATGGCATAGCAAATTCAGGTAACAGTTGCCCCAGTTCCCATAAACTCTTCAACTAGGATTTCTCGATTCCCACAAAATTCTTCTCCTCAGAGTAATATTGCACGAGATTCAAACACTAACATATTATTTGTTTCTCTTCTTCTAATGTGTTAAAAAAAAAAAAAAAAACCTGAATAAAGCTTCAATTTTGTTATTTTTTTTTGGAAAATCATAGAAATCAAATTGTGTGCAACTAATGAAACTTCTGGTTATATTATATCAAACTAGATTTATATATTCTTCCTGACAAACATGTGATACATCGGAACAGACTTTGTAAATTTGGATTTCGATGCTTTTAATCTGTAAAACAAACTAAATATTTAATAGGTTCCCATAGTTTTTCTCCAATTTATATTATTGTAGTTTTACTTCTCTATACATTTTTAACAGCATAAATATGTAATAAATTTACAGTAAAAGATATAACCAAGAAAAGGAGATGACCACCCTACCTTTTTCAATGGCAATTGCACATCCTACATCTTCACCAACCAAATAATAATAGAGGAAAAGAAAAGGCTTATGAACCATGAACATTAAAGAAGACTGCCAACCTGTGCCGGGAAATATCTGATAACATTAGCTGTGTTGCCTCTCCAAAGAGCAATCACACCTTTATCCTGTTGGCGCAAAATGGAAGGTACGGTGACCGAGTGGACAAAATTCTCGGACAGCAACAGAGCAAAGCTCTCGGACGGACGGCCAAAAGTAGAGATAAGAAAACAGGAGAAAACATACGAGAGTTTTTTAATGTGGAAAGACCCTTCTTCAACCAAGAAAAAAACCACCAAAGAATACACTATAAAGTATACATTGTTTACAATAATGTTAACTACACAAGCTCAAATAAAGAAAAAATAATCTCAAGTGTATATCTCACAATCTCTCTCTAAAAAGTGTTTCTCTCTCTATCTTTACAACAAGACTTGCCCATAGCTCTCTCAAAACTCACTCCAAGACTGCTCTCAAAGACACAGTACAAGCACTCCAAGACACTCAGCAGCCCACACAAGACAAGTAAGGGCACAAGCCTTAATATATACAAATGGTCTAGTGGTCGGCCAGCTACTCTACTGCCAGTAGGGTGACAGACCACACCCCCTAGACCTACCACGGCAGGCGCACGTCCGGCGTGCCAGAGTGGCAGGCCTGACACCTTTGGAAGTTGTAGCCGCCACAACATCTAATCAGAGTGGTCAACTGCCCACCTGCAAAACGCGGCTATAGCAGGCCTACGGAGAGAGAGAGTCAGCACCTATGCTTTCAGAGTCCTCATCCATGTCCTCAACAACCTCTCGAACATGACGCCTCTAATGAGTCATCGTCCGTCATGACAAGCTTCTCGGACAACTCAAGAAAGTCCGTGACCTTTTCTACCTTGTGAGTCCGCGTATATAAGTGACACGAGGGAATGAACCCAACAAACTTTCCCTCACGACCGAGTGGGAGTGAAGAAAGTTAGACCGGCAATGTCACAATAAGCTTCCAGCTTTCCCTTTGGCAAAATTTTGGTTAACATGTCTGAGCCATTGTCATCCGAATGGACCTTTTCAATTGATACCTACCCATCATCAAAAATATCTCTCACCCAATAATATCGCACGTCAATGTGCTTTGACCTAGAATGGAATGAGGAGTTTTTACATAAGTGAATGGCACTTTGGTTATCACAGAGGACCTCATATGTCTCTTGCCTTAGATCCAACTCTTGGACGAACCTTTTCATCCAAAGCATTTCCTTGCAGACCTCAGTCACGGCAATGAACTCTGCCTCCATAGTCGAGAGAGCGACGCATTTATGTAACTTAGGCTGCCAGGAGACCGCCCCTCCCGCAAATTTCATCAAGTATCCGGACGTTGATTTCCGAGAATTAACGTCCCCGGCCATGTTTGCGTCCGTGTACCCAATCAGCTGAGGCTTCTCTCCTCCAAACTGCAAACCCGTCTTGGAGGTCCCACGGAGATATCTGAAAATCCACTTTACCGCGGACCAATGCTCCATCTCTGGGTTTGAAAGAAATCGGCTCACAAGGCCAACCGCATGAGAAATGTTCGGCTGCATACACACGGACGCGTACATCAGACTACCTACGGTCGAGGAGTAAGGTATCTTACTCATGCGCGCCTTCTCAGTGTCCGAGGACGGACACTATTGCTTGCTCAGCCTAAAATGGTTGGCCAAAGGGGTACTGACAGGCTCGGAGCTTTCCATGTTGAATCGCTGAAGTACCTCTTCAACATAGCCTTCCTGGGACAGCCAGAGCTTCTTGTCCCCTCGGTCGCTAAATATTCTGATCCCCAGAATCTACTTCGCCGGTCCGAGGTATTTCATGACGAAAGATTGCCCCAGTTGCTCTTTCAACTCCTTGATCCGAGCGCTGTTCTGTCCCACAACCAGCATGTCGTCCACATAAAGGAGGAGGATGACGAAGTCATTTTCCGAATATCTCTGGACAAAGACACAGTGGTCGGAAGTAGTCTTATGGTATTCTCGTCCGACCATGACAGACTCAAACTTCCGGAACTACTGTCTCGGAGCTTGCTTCAGCCCGTACAAGCTATTCTTCAAACGATAGACCCAGTCCTTTCTTCCCTTGACTTCAAAACCGTTTGGTTGCTCCATGTAGATCTCTTCCTCAAGATCTCCATGGAGAAAAGCTATCCGAACGTCCAGTTGCTCTATTTTCAGATGCAAAGCCGCTACCAGTCCAGCACCACACAGACCGATGACATCTTCACAACGGGTATAAAAATTTCATCAAAGTCAACACCCTTGCGTTGACCAAAGCCTTTCGCCACAAGCCGTGCCTTGTGTCTTGGCTTGGTCGCGTCCTCGGTCATTTTCAGCCGGAAGACCCACTTGTTTTCAGGGCCTTTTCCCCTTGGGCAATTTAGTCAGCTCAAAGGTATGGTTTTCATGAAGAGATGACATCTCTTCCTTCATAGCCTCCAACCATTTATCCTTCTGAGCGCTACACATGGCCTCGCCAAAATCTTCAGGTTCTCCAGCATCAGTGAGGAGGACGTACTCACTTGCTGGAAGGCGGACGGACGGATGTCTCTCCCTGGACGACCGTCTCACAGGGGCTACCTCGGCCTGTTGAGGGGCCAGATCTTCAACTTGATCATCCTGAGGCGCTAGAACCGCCTTGCCATGATTGCCAGCCATTCTTCATCTGCCGACATCGGACTCAAGAGGTATTGGACGGACAACATCAACATCAACTTTGTCCGTCTGGGAAGTATTGGGTTGAGACTTCTTCTCCTTCCCAAAGTCCTCGATGGTCCTTCCTCAACGAAGACCACATCTCAGGACCGGACCAGCTTTCTTTCCTTTCAGTCATAGAACCTATACCCAAGTTCGTCCTCCCCATAGCCCAGAAAGACACATTGCTTTGTCTTTGGCTCCAGTTGCTTCTTTTATCTCCCGGAATATGAATAAAGGCCTTGCAGCCAAACGTTCGAAGATGGTTGTAAGCTGGTTCCTTCTCGGTCCAAATCTTCTCCGAAACTCCCCATCCAGAGACTTACAGGGCGACCGGTTGATCACGTGGGTAGCTGCTTTCAAGGCCTCGGCCCAAAAAGATCACGGAAGCCTGGACTCGGACAGCATGCACCTGACCCTTTCCATCAGGGTGCGATTCATCCTCTCGGCCACGCCATTCAACTATGGCGTCTTCGGTGGAGTCCTTTGATGTTTGATGCCGTGAGCTCTGCAATGGCATCAAATGTCTCAATGTATTCTCCACCATTGTCACTCCGGACGACCTTCAATCTCCTCCCGATCTCACGCTCAACGAGGAATGAAACTGCTCAAAAATTTCCACAACCTGATCCTTGGTCTTCAGCGGGAACACCCACAGTTTTCTCGAGCAATCGTCAATGAAGGAGATAAAGTATTATGCTCCTCCAAAAGACCTTTCCAGAAAGGGACCACACACATCTGTGTGGACGAGCTCTAGGACCTCGGACCTCCTGGAAGATGCTTCACCTTAAAAGGAGACTCTCCGTTACTTCCCCGCCATGTAGTGAGGGCAAGTCCTCGGCTTTTCTCCATCAATCTCCTGGATGAGACCCTTCTTGGCCAGATGACTCATGCCTCGCTCACTCATGTGTCCGACCCTTTTGTGTCACAGGCCCGAGGACTCCACACATCTTGTGGCATTCACCTCTACTACCTCGGCCTTGGCTTTCAGCACGTAAAGGCCTGAGGCCTTCACTCCTCGGGCAACCACCATGGAACCCTTTGTCAACTTAAAACCGCCGTCACAAAAGACGTTGCAGTAGCCTTCATCATCAAGCCGTCTTACTGAAATGATATTCATACAAATATCGGGGACGTGTCGGACGTCCCTCAAAATCAGTCAGGCTCCATTGTTTCTCAGCAAGGAGACATCGCCGCGTCCAATGATCTCGGACGTCTCCATGTTGCCCATCTTCAACACTCCTGGGGCACTCGGAGTGTAAGTGGAGAACAGCTCTCTCCTGGAGGTGATGTGAATGGATGCGCCAGAATCCACTACCCAATCAAAAGCCTGCTCGACCACGCTTACAGAGTCCTCAGACTCACAGGCCAAAAGGAGGTCACCTCTTGTGACAACAGAGACCAAGGACTCTTCCTCGCCCCATCTCTTTTCGCCCCTCTCCTTTCCAACGTTTTCACGCTTTCACTTATAATAAAATTTCTTGATATGGCCTTTCTTGCCACAATGGTGGCATTCCATATTCTGGTATCAAGAACGTGACTTACTCCACCCTTTGATTTCAGATTTTGGGCCACGTCCTCGGCTCCTTCCCCTAGATTCGGTGACAAGGACCTCGGAGTGCTTAAAGGTGAAAGTACCTTGAGAATGCCGTCTCACTTCCTCGTTCAGCATATCTCCTTTGGCCATCTCTAAAGTCACCACGTCGTTAGGAATTGTGTTGGCAATGGTGATCTTCATAACCTCCAATGAGTCCGGGAGGATTGCTAGGAGCCAGAGTCCGAGGACCTCATCCTCAAACTTGATCCCTACGCCATTCAGCCTGTCCATGCAGCCCTGAAACTCATTCAGGTGGTCGACAACAGATGAGCCGTCCTTATACCGAATCTGCATCAGCCTCATCAAGTGATAGATTTTGTTATTTCCGGTCTTGGAGGCATGAGCTTTTGCAGTTTCTCCCAAAACTCCTAGGCATTCGTTTCTCAGCGAGCGTGGTTGTACACGTTGTCGTCCACAAATTGCCGGATGTACCCGCACACTTGCTTGTGTTCCAACGTCCACTCCTAGTCCGTTTTTGCCTCCGGCTTTTGTGTGGCAAAAACGGGATTATGCATGAACTTCACAAAGAGCAAGTCCGATATCTTGCTCTACCAAGTGTCAAAGTTGGTTCCGTTTAAGCAAGTCATTTTGCTTCTAACCTCCATGGCAGCCAGCAACAAGTTCACCGTTCAAAGAACCAAAATCTCTGATACCACTTGTTGGCGCAAAATGAAAGGCATGGTGACCGAGCGGACAAAACTCTCGGACAGCAACAGAGCAAAGCTCTCGGATGGACGACCAAAAGTAGAGATAAGAAAACAGAAGAAAACACACGAGAGTTTTTAATGTGGAAAGACCCTTCTTCGACCAAGGAAAAAGCCACCAAAAAATACACTATAAAGTATAGATTGTTTACAAGAATGTTAGCTACACAAGTTCAAACAAAGGAAAAACAATCTCAAGTATATATGTCACAATCTCTCTCTAAAAAGTGTTTCTCTCTCTATCTTTATAACAAGGCTTGCCCACAACTCTCTCAAAGCTCACTCCAAGACTGCTCTCAAGGAGACAGCACAAGCACTCCAAGACACTCAGCAGCCCACACAAGACAAGTAAGGGCACAAGCCTTTATATACACAAAGGGCCTAGTGGTCGGCCAGCCACCCACCCTACTCCAGTAGGGTGGCAGGACCACGCCCCTTAGACCTACCACAGCAGGCGCACGCCCGACGTGCCAGAGTGGCAGGCCTGACACCCTTGGAAGTTGTAGCCGCCAGAACATCCAATTAGAGTTGGTCAACTGCCCACCTGCAAAACGCGGTTACAGCAAGTCTACGAAGAGAGAGAGTCAGCACTTATGCTTTCAGAGTCCTCGTCCATGTCCTCAGCAACCTATCCGACATGATGCCTCTAATGAGTCCTCGTCCGTCATGACAGGCTTCTCGGACCACTCAAGAAAGTCCGCGACCTTTTCTACCTTGTGAGTTCGCCGACACAAGTGACACGAGGCAGTTAACCCAACACATCCTTCATAGTTCTGGCAAAACAGTCACCAATGCCCTTGTAAGGTTCAGACAACCGACTAGCTTTAATCATCTCGTCTTGATTCTGAATCAACAGCTAGACTCTCTCAATAGGAGCAGCTGCAGTCTTTGAAACAGCTGCAGATACTCCACCCATGAGAAAATCAACCATAAAATTCCCTTTCACCGCTGGAGCTCGTACAAGAACTGGAGAGGCCACTGCAAGACCCGTGCCTTGGTACGTAGATGGCACAAAATTCTGCAAACCGCCATTTACAAACACATTGCAGAGATTGAATGAACTGGAAGACCTGGCACGTAGATTCGGCAACAGATGAAAGATAAGAGAAGATTGCCCATGCATTTTCAAAAGTATTGATGGATGCCGTGATCCATCTCCCATGTTTGACACCATGATGGTGACCTGCAAAAGAAGAATGTGGTGCTATATAAGAAGAAATGCAAGGACAAGCTTCAATCACCACATCAATAGTAATTTCACATGAAGAGAAATAATATGAACAAAACTAATGCTTCACTGAGAGAAACTCTGCACCACCTAAGGGGCAAGGAATGTTATAGTGTAACCTCCTATTCGTGCAAAATAAAAGGTTATGCACATTGAGCAGAAATAAAGAACACCAATATGACAGACAGAAATCTCTTGAGATGCAGAGTTTCATCATTTCTCTCTTTAGCAATTAGAAACTGAGACAAACTTACATTAACTCCTCAATCATGCAATCCTAAACTGATACTAACGCCTCAATTTATGAACAATTATGACTTGATTGAGAGCAGTAGTTGTTACCAATCTACCAAACCAAGGTCAATAAGGCCTGTCACAAATTTTAACGAGTGCTATGCTCCTCAAAATTAAGACAATCAACTTCCCATTAACCACAAGGTAGACCTTCAATTGAATGGAACCAGAAAGAACAGGATCAACAATCAAGCAAGGTCTAACTAATCACCCAATCAAGCAACTAAGGTGAAACCAGTTAAAGAGGGCTCAGGACTCGGATCAGATAGAACCACAATATATGTACATACGCATCAGGCCTCTTTAAGATCATAGGTCTAAAATAATTCAATCGAAAAAAAAGAAAATTTGACATCGTTCTCAGAATCTTTGCTTTCAAGGAGATGGATCAACAAGTTAATTAAAATCAAACAGATCAAAATCTCGACTTTGAGCCCACATTATCACCCTTTTACAGAACTTAAATAAGAATGCCAAAGATCAACACATATCTCACAACAAATACAGAGCACACAAAACAATGCAAACGCCCACCCTCTGTAGAGGTCAACAAATGAGCAGAGCGCAAAAAATTCAGAATTATACCCAACAATCAAATATTGATGAAACTATAATACAGAATTAACAAGACTCAAATAAAACAACAGGATGCTTTAGAACAACCCAACTCCCAACTCCGTGAATCTACACTGATCGAAATAAAACGCATCGATACGGAGTTTGATCGTCAAAATGCAAGATCCGGTAGAAGAACAATCTAGGGTAGCTATCAACACCCGTAATAACAAATCATTAGCAATTGAACTAAATATCAATTAACCTAATGATGTTGAAAGAGATCTACAAATAAAATCATTGATTACAGACCAGATTTGTGCAGAAGGGCTGCAGAGGAGGAGAGAGAACGAGTTTGGCGCCAACCCGCTGGCTTCCCAGAACGTTTGAGGACGAATACGGGATTGCGAGTTTTCTTCTTAAAATAACGTGGCAAGATCTAGGGGCCCATCCGGGTTTGTCACTAAATATATGCCCCTAATAATTCCAATATTTACGACTATACCATTACTTTCTCCTTTCGCGTTTACATTTTTTTTTGGGTGCCATTTTTAGAAATTTATATTTATTTTTAATTTTACTCTAATGTTATATTTTTAATATTAATTTTATAAAATATGAAAGAATCTGATAAAATATTATCACCGCAAACATGCTAATGCTTTTGATGCGTACCTGGATCTAACTTCGAACAGATTCGGATTGGTCTGGATTATTTGACTCGACTCCGTTCACTGAGTTCGAATCCTGCACAACACTAAAACGAGCAAGAAGTCAGCGTATCGGCGGAAAGTTGTCTCACCGAAAACACTCCGACGCTCAAGTCAGTAAAGCCTTCTAAATGAAGAAGGTAACTGGAAAGCAAAAGAGAGAGTGTGTGAATGGCTTGGAGTGTCG
The DNA here is from genome assembly GCA_033239525.1 of Nepenthes gracilis. Lineage (NCBI taxonomy): Eukaryota > Viridiplantae > Streptophyta > Magnoliopsida > Caryophyllales > Nepenthaceae > Nepenthes > Nepenthes gracilis. The sequence goes on along the minus strand of BSYO01000007.1, from coordinate 5,537,931 downwards.
GCCTGTTGAGAATGTGGGTTCTTACTACCTGCTCACAGAGAGCGTAAGGAAACGACGTCCCGAGATCGTGGAAACTTTAGTGATTGAGTCTCAGAAGGCCAAAGAGGTCTCCAGGAATCCAAAGATTTCTGGTGGGATTGAAGAACGAGCGCTTGCGTAGAGAGAAAGAGAAAAGGAGCCTCTGTTTAAGCTCTGTAAGCGTTCGTGTGGAAGATTGTAGGAAGTCCTTCAAGAAACTCATTTGCAGTGTTCTTAGGAAGATAAGTTACAGAGTGAGCAAGAGAGCTTCTGTTTCTGAGTGAGCTGGTGTGTACGTGAATGGGTATCTGAGAATGCATGCAAGAGCGTGTAAGAGCATATGAGAGCATATAAAAGTATGTGTCTTCCAGAACGAAGACCTTAAACTTTTATGGACAGCAGGAGAGCCTCTTCCTCTGGTCAAGGTGGCGTGCTCCTCTTGGGTTGACAGTGGCGGCGTCATCAGAGTTGGTGGGACTGACAGTCGTGATTTGATGAATCCTCTTACTGCTGTATAGTGCAACGGATCTTCAGACCGTCTCATGCTTTTGTGACCGTTTTGTTGGCGCTGAGATCATTGCCGCCTTTTTTTTTTTGGAGAAGATCAGCTTTTAGGAGGACACGTGGGCATGAGAAGACCGTTACTTTTCGTGCACGTATTCGCCTGCCAGTTTGGGCCTGGGCCGTAGCAGGTTTGAAGCCTTTTTGGGCCTGCCGCTATAATACATTCGGTCAATGCTTAAGTTGACCGTCTACATGCGAGTTAGTCGCCTGCTGGAGCCTAGACGGTCATCGCTGGCGTTGACCGTCTTGGGCCTTTAAGGACTTGGGCTTTCGCGTCTTGTTGGGCCGTTTTTAAGTTGACAGTCCACTAGGTCAGTTTGGGCCTCTGTTGACCTTGGGCGAGCCCATATTCCTGCGTACCCATCACTAGCCCCTATGCCGGTGGCCAGAATTCTTGCCTCTGGCATGTTCATGATGGGATGCCCCTCACTATCCTTCGTCGTTTGAGGATTCCGGAGGACCCTATGAAAGGCGAAGAGGAAAGTTGATCGGAACTTTTAACCGTCTTTGGTTAGTTTCGAAAAAAAATGTTGACCAAAACTATTAACCATCTTTGGTCAGTTCCAGAGAAGAATGTTGACCATATCTGTTGACCGTCTTTGGCCAGTTCCAGATAAGAATGTTGATTGGATCTGTTGACCGTCTTTTGCCAGAATCCGGAAACTTTTTGCAAGTCCTGATTGAAGTGTGGCCATCAGCCGACTTACAGGTCAAAAGTAGACACGCGTCTTATTTTGGTTAGGTGGATATTCGGGCCATTAATGCGCCTGAGATTTGCCTTTTGATAGGCCAAAAAGGGAGGCGACACGTGCAGAACTGACGGCGTCCTTTCTGAGGGGTTTTAAGGCGTTTTGCCGTTCAAGTTTCCCTCCACGCTTTGAAATCCTTCTTTGCCTCCTTGCTTCGTCTTCCTCATTTTCGACTTAGTTTCTCTAAGAAACCCTGGCCCTTTTTGCAAGCCATGGCCTCCGTCGTCGACATCGCTTCCGTCCTCAGAAAGGGTGACGTAAAAGCACTTTGTGTTGAGTTTAATATCCTGAGGGATATTGCATGGAGGGTCCCAGGGAAAGACGACAGAGCTTTTTCTCCACCGGCAGGGCACATCACGATTTACGAGGCCCACATGAGGAGCGGTTTCCTTCTTCCTCTGCCAGACGACTTGCACTCCGTCCTGCAAGCCCTACTAGTCCCGATTGCTCAACTTCACACCAACGCCATACGGTATATCTGCACCCTCTGTATTTTCCTTCGAAAATATTCCAAGAGGTTGAGGATGCCGATGGTGAAGGGTCTCTTCAAAATAAAACAGGGGGACGAATGGATATTGCTCGTCCCCGTACTTGGCCTGAAAATAAACACAGCCATCTACGACTTGCTCAAGAATTGAAAGAACCGATTCTTCTTCGTGAGCATGGGGGGGACCTGGCCCCTTGTAAAGGATTGAGGCCACGTGCCGGAGGTTTATACGGGGACGCCGTTTGTGGTGGAGACGGCGTCCCTAGAGTGGTTAACCAAGTTGATTAAAGACCACCCTGCCGATTTCAAGAGGATTTCTTGGTCTCTAGGGCAAAGACCAAGAAGGTGAACTGGGGAACCGCCTTCCCGGTTCAAAAGCCCATGCCGCCAGCTAGGATGATGCGGCCGGAGGATTCCAAGGGTCTGATCATCCGCATGCGCCACACAGACGAGGGCTTCATTGGCCCGTTGCCTAAGAAGGTGGTGGAGACGCCTTCCTCTTCATCGTCGTGCCTTGACTATATCACCGCCGGGATCTGTAGTGGCCCCGGTAGCACTACGGACCTGGAAAGAACTTTTGAAGACCTGCCGGTGGCCACGGGAGTAAACATCATTTTGGCACAGCCCGCACTGCAGGCGGCTCCCCGAGCGGTGCAGATAGAGTCTTTTATGGAGCCCGCCTGTGAGCCAATGCTGGAGGCACAGGAGCCATCCGTTGGCTCTCCAATCATACGGGCTCCCGCTGTGGAGCCAATGGCGGAGTTTGATCTTCTGGCGGCTGGTGCGGAGGCTGTAGTTGGAGAGCCTGCGGGTGCTATGGACGATGATGATGAGAGGCTGCTGGACGAGATCCTAGAGGAGGCTGCCACCAGCTCAGCTCGAGAGGAGGTCGCTCTTGGTCCACCGCCACCTGGGCCAAGTCTGGAGGCTAGGCCTGAGAGGCCTGTGAGGAGAATGTGGGAGGTATGATTCTTGGTGATGGCTTCTGCGTACTTTCTCCTTTCACGGATTTCTAACTTGTTCTTTATTTGTCTTTTGTGCAGTCGAGAAAGCTGGCTTCTGTCGTCATCAAAGTGGTGGAGCAGCGTGATCGAGTGATCGCCATAGGGAGGCGGAAATTGCCTGGCTGGATGCCAGGTTAGCTGCTTCGGGGGGAGATCACCGCGAGGAGATTGCAGCCCTCGAGGCTGTCTTGGCGGGAGTGAAGACGAAGAACTCCAACTTGAAGGCCGAGGTTGCCCATCTGAAAGAAGAGGCTGAACAGGCCAAAGCGTGCACAAGTCGACTTGCCAGGCGGGTAGCAACATTGGAGAATGATTTGAGTCTCCGTATCCACCACCATGAGGTTGAGGGCATGATGCACGCGCGACTGTTGGAGGGGATCAACGTCAATCGACGCATTGCGCTGTTGGTTGATCCCGGCTTCCCCGTTGAATTCATCAATCTGTCCAAAAGAGCGGCGTAACACAGAGACGACCTCGTGGGAGAGCCCTGTGACATTCAGGGGCCTCCACCACCCCTGTAGCCCCCTATGTTGTACATTTTTGTGACCTCCCTTGTATTCATGTACATAAAATGTAATTTGCAACACATTTGGAAGTAATAAAATGGAAGTGCTTTCAATTTTGTGTCCATTTGCTTTTATTGCTCTTGTGTTTATAGTCTTGTCTACATTAGATGGCCAACTTGGTTGGCCGGCTGCTATCGTTGTGCTGCTTGAGGAGTGAGGTCCTTAGGCTTTGTAGGGTGGTTGTGCCAACTAGCCTGGTGGCGCTGCCCAAGTGCTGACTTGGGCGGCCAGCGTGGGAGAATGATACTTCTCCCTTCGACCGTCGTTGACTGATCGCGCTATCTCCTCGTAGAGAAGGTCGTTGCGTGTGCTGCGTAAGCCCCCTAAGATTTTGACCGTTATCAAGCCACTTGAATGACTAAGGTTTAGATACGATCGCTAATGGGCCGCCTGGATGACCAGGATTTATTACGATCGCTATCGGGCCGCTCGGATGACCGAGGTTCATATTAGACCACTTATGGGCCACCTGGATGACCAAGGTTTAGATTAGACCTCTTTCGGGCTACCTAGATGACCAGGGTTTAAATACAACAGCTAATGGACCGCTCGGATGATCGAGGTTCATATTCGACCGCTTGTAGGCCGCCTGGATGACCAGGGTTTATTAACGAGAGGGTGATGACCCTCCCGACTTAGAGGCAATCTAGGTCAAGTAACCTGCAAAACAAACACACATATATGCACATAGGAGGGGCAGGCAGTATGCTAAGTAAACACTTGTTTTGGCACATGTAAAACAAGCAGGCGAATGTACATGCACACAACAATGCAAACGCGTACCTGCGCCTCCTACTGGAAGTAGCGCCTGAAGTGGATTGCGTTCCACGTTCGTGGAACCAGCTTCTCGTCCTGGCTCTGAAGCTTATAAGCTCCGTTTCGTAGGACGGCGGAGATGAGGAACGGTCCTTCCCAATTAGGTGAGAGATTATTGCGGCCTGCCAACTTGCGTGTGGCTTCACGCCTTATAGGACCAGATCTCCAATATCGAATTATCTCACTTTAACTTTTTTATTATAGTATCGGATAATCTGATATTGGTAGACCGCTTTCCATACTATGGCGACGTTGCGTTTACATTTGTGCCGTATCGATTTGTGCATAAGGGCTGCAGAGGAGGAGAGAGAACGAGTTTGGCGCCAACCCGCTGGCTTCCCAGAACGTTTGAGGACGAATACGGGATTGCGAGTTTTCTTCTTAAAATAACGTGGCAAGATCTAGGGGCCCATCCGGGTTTGTCACTAAATATATGCCCCTAATAATTCCAATATTTACGACTATACCATTACTTTCTCCTTTCGCGTTTACATTTTTTTTTGGGTGCCATTTTTAGAAATTTATATTTATTTTTAATTTTACTCTAATGTTATATTTTTAATATTAATTTTATAAAATATGAAAGAATCTGATAAAATATTATCACCTCAAACATGCTAATGCTTTAAACTTTGATTATTACCTCATAAATACTCCAATAAAATTATTACCTCATATGAAAAATTCTAAAGTAGGCATATCGTTAAATTATTCTATATCTAAAATATTTTTAATATTTTATAATATTATCAGATAATATTTAAATTTATTGATTTGAATTAGGATTTAAGTAATATAAAATTAACACGGTAACGAAAATCAATAAAATTAATAATATTTTTTACAAGGGTAATTTGGGCCTAAAATCGTGGTTAGGTGGGAAGGATATGTCACCTGCCTTTTTTAGTCGAACCGTTGTATCGTTAATTTTTAAAATTAAATCATTTTTCAATAATTTGTCATTTATATATAATATCGTAATTAGACTTATCATATGATAAATTTATTAATTGTAACTTTAAATTATAAATTCAAACTAAAAAATAACCTTTTATAATACATAAATAAAAAAATTAATATCTAATAATATTTAATTTCACTAAAAATGCCCCCTATTTAAAAACTACTTTCATGTGTTATTTCTGTTACATTATCTACATAATTATCATGTTAAAATATAAAATTATTAGGATAGTATTAAGTAGGAACTCTTATAACACACTTATATTATGGTAATTTTAGCTTTATTAGTAAAATTTAGAGCAAAGCAAAGCCTATATGAAGATTCAATCTGTATTATTTTTATCATTTTATATGATGTTTGTATTAGATTTGAATTGGAATATAGTATGCGCAAATATAACCCAAACCGAACTATGATTTTATAGTTTCGTCCAAATCCAACCCAAATATGATCAAACCAAGCAAAACAAGAACTATTGATGCTGCATCGTGATAGACTTGATAAGATCCGGTTGATTTTGCCATTGCTACAACATTGGGAGGCATATAGTAACCGATCACCTCGACTCACGAACTGAAGACTGACTTAAAACAAGGTAAACTATCCTACCTTTCCACCGCACTATTCACCACCTCCCAAGCGAATAGGGTTTAGGTCACTGATAGCAATCAAAGATCGGGTGCTATATAATTGGCTAAATTTATGAGTTAAATATAAACAAGCTAAAATCTCAAACAACCATCGCCGCTGTCCAAACTCCTTTTGCATCTAGAATGTCTAGCTGAAACAGTGCACCTATTGCAGAAATAATTTCACATGAATGAAGAAAATAGCTAAAAGACTGATTCTTAAAAATATATGTATAAATTAAAAGAAAAATGGGGCTAAAAGGCAACACCATAAAAGGGACAATAATTAGGATACCCTTTAAATACTCTTAAAATATCATTAAATAACACAATATTTATCCATCTATCTATTTTTATGTGATTCAATTAGTGTGAATAGATGGATAAGAAGTCACATCATCGAAAATATTCTCCCAATACTATTCATAATCTAATATCCAGAAGGAAGCAGATTCAATAACTGTGGTACTGTTTTAGACAAATAAATAGCCATATCATTCTAACTCAAGCAATACCATATAAACCCTAATGCAGTCTACAGGAACTATGCACTTGGTTTGATCAAGGCAAAAAGATGGCATGTAAGATTCAACTGTTTTTACAATTCCTTGAATGGCTAGAAGAAAGTTTCATCTGCGGTTGGAAAAATTCGAACGGCGTTCTCGATCCAAAAGATGATCCGGTAGAATTTGGGGAGTCAAGGAGAAGAGGTCCGTGCACCAGACTCTTGTTCTTGGGCTGAGTTATAAATAGCGGCAACACTTCTTTCTCAATTGACCTCGGTTGTGGTTCCACACTTGCCAAAGATAGGATTGGTCCTCCCAAGCGCTCGGCATGTTGAAGTATGTGTTGGCCGAAATGGGCGGCCGACTAACAAATGTACAGGAACAATACACCCTTATACACACTGTAAAGTAGAAGTAAGAGAAGAGAAATGAACACGAAATATTTTAGGTGGAAAACTCTTTTAAAATAAGAAAAAAATTACGAAACATTAAATCCACTGTAAAATCACTACGTATGAGATATTGGTTACACAAACCACAGGAGGCTAAAAACAAAAACAGAGTAAAAGTAAATAAAGAATTTTAACACTTTGTTTTCACTCACTGTTCTTTTTCTTTTACACTTTCTCTCCTTTATTTTCTCACACACACAGTGAATGTGCATATACATATATATATATATATATACACGTCCTCCAACAGTATAAGCAACCATAAACCAACTTGATGGTTGGTGCACAACATTCAAGGTGTGCATGTGTCCATGTGCATGCCCTGTCCTGTAACGGGCGACGCATACCTGCTCCTTCAGACAGATTAGTGGTTGGAGCCTAAAAATGATGTCTACCAATTACCCAATCAGGTAGGTCAACAGTACGCCTTTTAGGATATGACAGTCATTCAGACCTTTTATATTCAGTCGGTCAACCTTATTAACCATCTTCTCATTTTCACCGGTCAACATCTTGTTGACCGGTCGAAATAGTCCGTCTGGATTCTTCAGCAAAGCTAGACGGCTCACAACTTTAATCAGTCAACACATTTACCGTTTGAGGTTGTCCGTCCAGTAGATTTTGGTCAATTATATTGACCGAAATTCCTTTTACTTATAGTAGCACACACGTGCTCCATCCAAATCCTCCGATCACAAGCACTTTCACACGGGAATGACCCCTAACAGTATGTTGATTTTACTTGGTCAATATGTGTACCGGAAGTACTTCAAGGCGAGCACCAGGCCCATCCCTATTGCCACGATGAGATGAAATGGATACTTAGATTTGCTAATATGTAAGCTCAAGCAATTGTAGAATCATAAATGAATTTGTGTAATTTTTAAAGTAAATTCTTTCACAGAAAATGAAAAAAAAGATTAGTTTTGGTGTTTTTCACTTAAATCATCATTCTTTTTTCCCAAATACTTCAAATTCAAACACACCTTGTTTATTCAGCATTATTTCATTCACAATGACACATACTCACACCTAAATGATGAAAGTAGCAAGTTTTACAAAAAACACAACGTGCGAAGTGAAATAGGTACAAAAAATAAAAATAAAAACAAAACAATGTGCTTTTACATATTAAAAAAAAAAAAATACATTCCCACCCCTATCGTTAACAATTGAGAAAGGGAAGCGTCGGCAGCTTGGTGTGAAAATCTCGCACAATTTGAAGGATACTAGAAGGGTCCGGTCACAATCGATTGTACGTGATCTTGTTTCACATTTTACAAAAGCTGTTTACAAGACTTGAGGACGTGACAACCGGGTCATACTGCTATAATTCAATCATTGTAAGATTGTAGTTTAGTCTAATTTAAACTAACAAAATTCTTTAATTTTCCATTCCTTGAAAAACCATTCTATAGTATATTTAAAGATCTAGGACAGTCACACAATGAAATCTATAAATGACAAATCACTTGAAGTCCAACAATTTCCAAAATACCATTCAAGGATTGGATGATTATTTTTGGGATCAAGAAGCCAAAAAAACCAAAATGAATGCCCCTGCTGCCCTCAAAGGGCTTCACTGATGACCTAAAAGGCCAAAAGATCAGATCTTGAGAGAAGTTGTACCATCACGTGGAAGCTTAGCAGGTATGGCAGCTCAGTACAAGCTGCCCAACACACCAATTCCAGTAAGTAAAATTCAAGGATGGTGAGGGAAAAGAGAATAAGGCATTAGCCTGGGCCCCACCCCTCAGGAGGAGACAGGGTAAGATTATCGATACAAATATTGATAGATATATCTAATATATTAGCTTACAGTTCTTAAATTTTTGATATTATTTTATATTGATATATTCACGACCAATACAATACCGATATTTTCATCAAAGAGAAGGATCAGAGGAGAGAGGCAGCATAAAACTTACAAACATAGTTATCCAGTAAGATGGTTGCCTACAAAGCCGAAACATTGTTGTGTACATTCCAGCTGATGGTATGGTGCTGACAATCGGATTGATAATATGGAAGGAAAGCAAATTCCCCCACATGGCTAAGAGTCGCAATATAGTGAAGGAACTGCAACCAGAAAAAAAGATAATATTATAATAGGCTAACTGATTATTATTTGGGAGGAATTAAAGTAAGAAAGATCTACTAAACACAGAGAAAAGGCAAAAAGAAAATCCTTCAAGGAATTTATTATTCAGTAAAACTCCTAAAAGGAAACCTATCACTTAAACTTTCAAACAGCATTCCACTCTGCAATATGAATGTCCAATTGGACACCCGTTGATATAGGTCCAATTTTTTTAAAATTTTTTGAAACTATTCTGACTAGCTACAACACATCGGACACATATTGAGCATGCTTGGAACACGTTCAGACGTGCTTAGGATGTGTTCTTCACGCATTTTCTTTCAGGATTTTTGCTCAACTTTTGTATCTTTTTGCTATTACAACATACAAAATAATAAAGTTAAAATGTAGATATTTATTGATATATAACAAATTTATCATATCAAAATTTTTCTTTGTTTGTTAAGTTATATCATTATTATTATTTTACTATAATAACTTTTTAAAGATATTATAATAACCCATTTATGTTAGTTTAATTGAGTACTTTTACACAAAAAATTGTTAAATTAGTATAAAATAATATTGTTCATTGATCACAAAAAGAATAAACTATAATTTTAATTGACATGTCCCAGTATGCCGTGCTCTTATTTCTAAAAAAATAGTATCGGCATGCCAGTATCATATTATATCCACATTGCGTATCAGTGCCCACGCTTAGATTCAGATTATCAACAACCAGTTTACTGTGGTCACTGCTCAGTGGTAAAGTCAAATCTCAATCGTAACATGAAACGCAGCATGAATAGGTTAAAGATTGATAGGTATACCCATTTAAAAATGGAGCTTACTTGGTTTCTAGTGTAACAACGAATGCCTGCAACCATATACATCCAGAGAGTGCCACCATTTTTACCTTCTCCATCTCACTTTTTTCACAGGCATGTGCATGTATGCTGATCACAAATACAACAATAGCCTACAGATTCCCAACTTCACTTGTGTAAGAAACTTTAACGAGGGATAAGAATGCCAAATAATAAAACATAAGAGGTTGATGGTTGTAGATAAAGTTTTAATGCTATCCAAAATGGCATCACTAATGGTTCAGGAAGAAAAACTCACATGGAAGAGAGACCGTCCGAACCATCCAGCAAAGGTCATAGGATTAAACCTGCCTCAAGGCACAATATAACACATAACTCGATATCCGATCTTGTAAACAAAGAATAACAGTATTGGAAAGAAAAAACATGGGATCTCACTACGGAGGATTTTGGTTATAGAAACCCTAGTTATATAAACCCTTCAAGAACAGAGAATAAGAGTAAAACACAACTCTTTCGTTTCTTCTACTTTCAAGTGGCAACAATATACATATATATACACAAAAGCACAGGGCGGCACCTACTTTGTAGGACTGCTCGCGTGCACTGCGAAAGCTTGCCACCTATTCTGCAAAGCTATCTTTTTGCCATTCGCAGTTGACCTATTCATGTAAAGTCAGTTACCAATTTTGAAAAATCAATTACCTGCTCTGTAAAGTCAGCTACCAATTTTAAAAAGTCAATTGTCTACTTTTACAAAGTTGGCTGTCAATTTTGAAAGTTTAACTACCTTCTCTTATAAAGTCAGTTATCAATTCTGAAAAGTTAATTATTTGCTCTACAAAATCAATTATTAACTTTCCATGGCAACTTTCCAGACAAGCTGCCTTGGGCCAATTGCCCCTTTTGGCAATTTCACTCCAGAAATTTCACTTCGGAGTTTCCACTTTGAAAGTCCACTCCGAAAATTTCACTCTGAAATTTTCATTCTAGAAACACTACCCCAGAATTGCACTCCGAAATTCCACTTTAGAAATTTCACTCCGGCAAAGTGTATCCACTCCTGCCTAAGAGTTCTACTCCGGCACTTCTTCATTTCGGCCAATTATTTATATACGGTGAACACAATAATACTTTTTCTCAGTGTTGCACTAATGTATATTTTGCCAAACCCGTCGTTCTATAAATCAGATATAAGTCCATACAGGAGTGATGTATATCCCAACAGAAACCCCCAACGCTAGGGGCCTCGCCTTCCGTCCCGTCCCAACCATGGCCTTACTTAATGGTGATGGTAATGATAGCTTTCTTTCCTGTGATAACCAGCGGTGACAGCGGCAATGACAGCAGCAGCGACCTTTACTCTCTCTCTGTTGGGAATCACTCCCGTGAAGAAGTCCGTATGATTGAATAACTTGGGAGGAGCACGAAGGTGCCGTTGTATAAAGAAATGAAGTTCCGGTCAACGGGGAGTTGACCGGATGGACGGTCAACGAACTGTTGACCGATCTGGCGGAGTAGGCCGGTTTCTCTAAGAGATTTCAAAAGAGCAAATTTCAGACGGTTAATGGAGATGTTGACCGGCCTTGTGAAGAACGTGGACGGCCTACTGTGCGCTGCCCGCCAGGAAATGCAAAACAGTGCCAGCTCAGCAGATCTTCTGGAAATACACGATCTCAGGCGGTTTTGCAGGAGCCGTATTTTTTTTTGGACAGATGAATATTCATATTGTTGGATGAAATTGTTTCTGTCCTTTTATGTATTGAATATTGTTCCATATATCTTTTTTATGTATGTAGAGTGACGGTGTACAAAAAGGTGAGAGAGTAAGAGAAAAACGGTGAAGGAGTGCTCTTCGACTTCTCTTTGTTCTCTGTTGTTGCCTCCAAATCTTACATAGTGAAATTCGTTTCTGTGGACGGATTGTCCCGTGGTTTTTTCCTTGATTAAGAAGGATTTTTTACGTAAAATCTGGTGTTCCTTGTTTTTCTTCGTTCTCATCTCCTACTGTCTCATTTAATCGGGAAAGTAGTCCGCCCTCTTTCCCTACAAGTGGTATCAGAGACTGGTTCCAAACTCTGTTTAATAGCATCCTCGTCGTCAAAGAATCTGTCGTTCAATACAGTTTAACGGGCAGGGTAACTTCATCCTCTGGCAAGAAAGGGTGAAGAATATTCTAACGAGGGAAGGGACAGTGAAGGGGCTGAAGAAGGACGAAAAGCCTGAAAATTTGACCGACGATGAATGGCAGGACAAGAGAGACTTTGCAAACTGTACCATTAAGCTGTGCTTGGCGAACAACACTCTCCAAAAATTTCTTGGTCTAACTGATCCGGCGGAGGTCTGGGAAAAGTTAGAAAGTCGTTACAAGTCTAAATCCTTGACAACCAGACTTCATATTAAAAAGCAATTTTATGGCCTGAGATTGTCGGAGAGAGGGAGTTTTGAGAGACACTTGGACAAGTTTAATCGAATATTGATGCAGATGTCTGCTCTTTATGAGGAAATCAAGGAGGAGGACAAAGCGTTGGTCCTGTTGGCTTCACTGCCAGCCACCTATGACCATATCGTCACAACCTTGCTGTTCGACAAGGATACTTTGAGGTTGGATGAGGTCATTGCCTCTCTACTCATGAATGAGTCCAGGAGGTCGTAAGGAGCCTCATCATCTTCTCATTCTGAAGTCCTGGTGACCGAATCCAGAGGAAGAAGTAGAGGTCGCCACCAGAAACCGGGAGAGAAGAGTCGCAGTAAGTCGCGATCCAGATACCAAAATCTAGAGTGCCATCATTGTAGCAAGAAGGGCCACATTAAGAAGTATTGCTCCAAATAGAAGCGAGAAAATGTAGAGAAGGAGAAAAGTGACAAAAGACGCGTCGAGAAAACGTCCTCCGTCTCAGTAGTCACAAGTGGGGATCTCCTGTTGACATGTCAAGGAGAGGTGACAAACTTGACAGATCTGGAATCTTGTTGGGTAATTGATTCGGGCGCTACCCTACATGTCACGTCCCGGAAGGGACTCTATACATCCTATACTTCAGGAGATTTTGGAGTAATTAGGATGGGAAACAAAGGAATATCCCCTGTTGTAGACAAAGAAGATATTATTCTGGTCACAAATAATGGCACGAAGCTGCTGCTGAAGGATGTACATCACGTTCCTGACATTCGTTTGAATGTCATCTCAGCTGATCAACTGGATGATGAGGGCTACTGCAACACCTTCTGTGAAGGTGAATGGAAGTTGACCAGAGGGTCCTTTGTTGCAGTAAGAGGGAAAAAGTGCTCCAGTCTGTATGTGATGGAGGTCCGTGCCATGGCTGGAGATGTAAACGCTGTAATCTGTACTGAGACAAATGATTTGTGGCACAGGAGGTTGGGCCACATTAGTGAAAATGGATTGTCTCACTTGGCCAGGAAGGGCCTAATCAAAGGAACTAAAGAGGACAGGATGAAAACGTGTCCTCACTGCTTGGCCGGGAAACAGAGAAGAGTATCTTTCAATGGAGTTCCGTCAACCCCAAAAACCGGACTGCTTGATCTCATACACACAGATGTATGTGGTCCGTTCAAAGAAAAGTCGAACGGTGGTGCTCAGTATTTTGTTTCCTTTATTGACGACTGTTCAAGAAAGCTGTGGGTTTACCCACTGAAGACCAAGGATCAGGTTCTTCGTATTTTTGAGTAGTTTCATGCTCTTGTGGAGCGTCAAACAGGGAAGAAGCTGAAGGCCATCCGTAGTGACAACGGTGGTGAATAGTTGAGGACTTTTGATGCTTACTACCAGTCACATGATATTAGGCATCAGAAAACACCACCGAAGACACTTCAGCTGAATGGAGTAGTAGAGCGGATGAATCGTACGCTCTTGGAGAGAGTATGTTGTATGCTCTCTGAAGCAAAACTTAATGCATCATTCTAGGTAGAAGCACTCCGGACGGCGGCCTACATTATCAACGGGTCGCCGAGTAAGCCACTGATGGGTGAAGTGGCAGAAAAGATATAGACGGGTGTAGAACCGTCCTATGATCATTTGCGAGTGTTCGGATGTAAAGCATCCGTGCACGTTCCAAGAGATGAAAGGACGAAACTGGAGCCAAAGACGATGCAAGGCGTCTTTCTGGGCTATGGAGAGGATGAACTGGGTTACAGATTTTATGATCCTGCCACAAGGAAACTAGTCCGGTCAAGAGATGTAACATTTGTCGAGAATGAGACGATTGAAGATATTGGCAGGAAGGTAAATTGTAATGATAAACAGACGGACAAAGTAAGTATCGAAGATGCCCGTTCTGTATCAGAGACAATTTCAGACAGTCAACAGAGAGTTGATCGGATTGGCGGTCCTGAGGCAATTGAAGATACTGAAGAGGAGGTCATAGTGCCTGTTGATGACCAGACTGAAGCCATGCCTCAACCCGCCGAAGAAGTCGCTATTAGACGATCCTCCCGAAACAGACGACCGTCTGTTCGTCTGTCCTCCAGTGAGTACGTAATGCTGACTGATGCCGGTGAGCCTGAAGATTATGAAGAGGCTATGAACGGCAAAGGAAATGAGAAATGGCTGAAGGCCATGAGGGATGAGATGAGTTCTCTTCATGAGAACCATACCTTTGATCTCATTACACTTCCTAAGGGGAAGAAGGCACTGAAAAATAAATGGGTCTTTCGGGTGAAAACGGACGAGAACACCAAGGAGCCAAGGTACAAGGCATGATTGGTGGTGAAAAGATTCGGACAACGGAAAGGAATTGACTTTGATGAGATATTTGCTCCGGTAGTGAAGATGTCTTCCATACGGGTGGTATTGGGTCTGGCGGCCAACCAAGATCTTGAGGTGGTGCAGATGGATGTCCGAACTGCATTTCTCCATAGAGAGCTTGAGGAGGAAATCTACATGGAACAGCCCGAAGATTTTGAGGCTAAAGAAAAGGAACAGCTTGTCTGCCACTTGAAGAAAAGTCTATATGGCTTAAAGCAACCTCCTCGGCAGTGGTATAAGAAGTTCAAGTCTGTTATGTCCGGCCAAGGATACCGGCGAACTACTCGTGACCACTCTGTATTTGTGCAGAGGTTTGTTGACAATGATTTTGTCATCCTTCTCTTATATGTGGATGACATGTTGATAGTTGGACAGAATATTGACCGGATAAAGAAGTTAAAGGAGCAGCTTGGACGGTCATTTGCCATGAAGGACCTTGGATCGGCGAAACAAATTCTGGGAGTCAGAATTATACGCGATCGGAAGGCTAGAAAATTGTGGCCGTCTCAAGAAAACTATCTTGAGAAAGTACTCCAACGGTTCAACATGGACAAGTCAAAACCTGTAAACACAACCTTAGCGAATCATTACAAACTGAGCACTCGTCAATGTCCGTCCTCGGATGACGAGAAAAGATATATGAAATATGTGCCTTACTCCTCTGCTGTGGGAAGTCTAATGTATGCCCTAGTATGTACCAAACCGGACATAGCTCATGCCGTTGAGACTGTTAGCCGTTTTTTATCGAATCCGGGCAAGGAGCACTGGTCTGCGGTGAAATGGATAATGCGATACATTCGAGAAACTTCCAAGAGGTGCTTGCGTCTTAGAAGTGACAAACTGCAGTTGGTGGGATATTCAGATGCGGACATGGCTGGAGACATTGACACACGCAAATCTACATCGGGTTACTTGATAAAATTTACGGGCGGTGCAGTTTCTTGGCAATCCAAGCTACAAAAATGTATAGCTCTATCCACAACTAAAGCCGAATATATTGCAATTACAGAGACGTGCAAGGAGATGTTGTGGATGAAGGAATTTGTTCAAGAATTGGGTCTTCAACAAGAGAAGTATAGTGTACTCTGTGATAGTCAGAGTGTAATACATCTCTGCAAGAATTCCTCATTTCACTCGAGATCCAAGCATATTGATGTTCGGTACCATTGGGTGAGGAACGTGCTGGAAGCTGGTCTATTATCACTGGAGAAGATTGGTATTGAAGACAATGGTGCAGACATGATGACTAAGATTCTAACAAGAGGAAAGAATGAGACATGCTGCAAGATAGCCGGGCTAATGGATCCAACTTCCTCAAGGTCGTGAGGGGAAGTTTGTTGGGGATCACTCCCGTGAAGAAGTCCGTATGATTGAATAACTTGGGCAGAGCACGAAGGTGTCGTTGTATAAAGAAATGAAGTTCCAATGAACATGGAGTTGACCGGATGGACGGTCAACGGACTGTTGACCGGTATGGCGGAGAAGTAGGTCGGTTTCTCTAAGAGATTTCAAAATAGCAAATTTCAGATGATCAATGGAGATGTTGACCGGCCTTGTAAGGAACGCGGACGGCCTACTGTGCGCCGCCCGCCAGGAAATGCAAAACAGTGTCAGCTCAGCAGATCTTCTGGAGATACACGATCTCAGGCGGTTTTGTAGGAGCTGTATTTTTTTTTGACAGGGAAATATTCATATTGTTGGAAGGAATTGTTTCTGTCCTTTTATATATTGAATATTGTTCCATATATCTTTTTTATGTATGTAGAGTGGCGGTGTACAAAAAGGTGAGAGAGTAAGAGAAAAACAATGAAGGAGTGCTCTTCGACTTCTCTTTGTTCTCTGCTGCTGCTTCCAAATCTTACATAGTGAAATTCGTTTCTGTGGACGGATTGTCCCGTGGGTTTTTCCTTGATTAAGAAGGATTTTTTACGTAAAATTTGGTGTTCATTGTTCTTCTTCGTTCTCATCTTCTACTGTCTCGTTCTATCGGAAAAGTAGTCCGTCCTGTTTCCCTACACTCTCTACTACTTGCGACTCCAAAATAACATTCTCAGAAGGCTTCTAAAGAGAAACAAATGAGAGGAAGTGATGCTGAAAGGAGAGTAACAAAATACAACGGCAGAATTTTTAAGGAAGAAAACGGAATGAAGGAAAACGGTTGAAACTGGCAAAAGGAGAAGAAAGGGGAAAGAGGGCCAGAGGAAATTTCTGGAAGGAAAAGAGACGGCGAGGCATGCGTTTGGGCTGAAAGGTTTATTGCCTTATTATTATTATTATTATTATTGTATTATTTAATAATAATAACATTATTATTATTAATTATTACTATTTATTATTATTATTTTGGGTCAATAATTTAATAAATCAGTCAAAATATCTGCTATTATAAGTATGCCTCCTTCTATCTCATTATTATTATTATTTTATTTTAAATTTTAAATATTGTAATATTTATTTAACAATTAGTAATATATCTTTAAATTTGTCATTAATATATATATATATATATAAAATAATGACTAATTAATTTTTGTTTTAAGTTTTTTATCACTAAAAATAAAATTTCTTATAATAAACTGATTACTTAAAATGAGGCCGTAGACGACCAAAGATTGTGCCAAATGATTGAAGTAAAGTTGCAAGCCTTGGCAGAAAATAGTAAATGGATCTTTACATATTTATAGATGGAAAAACAATCTGTTGGTTATCATTATACTATTAAAATTAAATGTAATCCATAGGTTATCATTATACTATTAAAATTAAATGTAATTCGAATAGTATAATTGAGGTCACAAGATATGGCTGGTAGCTCAAGTCTATACTGGAAATGTTGGAATAGATTATCATGACTGAATTAGTTTTTATTAAATGTTTACTTTTTACTGTAGTTGCAAATGAATGAAACATTTAACAATTTGATTTTCACGATACATTTTGACATTGTGATTTGAATGAAAAATTTTATATGAAGCGGCCTTCTGATTATGAAAAATGAAATCTTTATTGAATGTATAAGTTGTTTAAGTGTGTGTAAACAAACGTCTTATATAAGTGTATTCCTCTCTGCCCACATAGATTATAAGAATTGTCATGCTCAAATCCTATTTGCTCACACACAGTATAGGAATCGAATTTTAACATGTCAAATAAAAAATCTCTCGTTGTGACATTCCTTGATACCATACCATATAAAGGGTAAATGACTATAAATATCTCTCCATAAAGTAAAAGATATCAATCCACCAAGTTATGGATTAAATATCAAACAATTATAGAATGCACTATTATTCTATATATTTTACAGTTATAGAGACATTATTATTTTCATAAAATCTCTTTTATTCAACTATAGATACTAAAAAAATTACATGGAATTCAAATCAATACAAAGGGACTATCACTGAGAAGAATAAAGAATGTTATAAATACACTAAATATCTGCTCATAGCACTTATTGGGCTCATCATGGCCTAATGTGCCATTCGACCCATAAATTGATAGCACCTAAATACTAGGTCTAAATCTAAATCCAAACTCATTCTAGCCCTCTGACAATTAAGAACTTGTTTGCACGTCACTTTGTACATTGACTTATAAAACTTTATTTATTTATGATCGAATTCACCTATTTATTAATCCTATTTCTAAAGCCATAATAATATAATTTATTTTATTATTACTAAACAAAACTTACAAGATATCATCATTATCCGAAACACGACCCAACACTTAAGCACCAGCCTAACGCCACTCAAGCATGAATTTAATCTTCTCAAGGTTATCGAGATATTTATGCATATAGTCCGATAATAAGGTATTACATCCATATATACTTTAAACCTTAAGTTAAAGGGGCTATTAGAATCGAAAGTATTCTATACTTTTATTTAAAGTATTCCTAATGGAAATTGTGTCTCTGACTACTGCCATCACAAGAATTTCCATCCAACTGCTGGTTCATGACATTCAGCCGGATGATATTAATGCCTCATTCATCGATAGAATACCACAGCAACATATAATGAATCATAAATATTGAGATACAATTGACCAAATATTTTACTTTGCTATGTCAATTCACGATGAAGGACCAGCAACTATGAAGCTACTCATCGGCTCAAGGACAAGCCACTATCAGTTATAGAGGTCCAACCGAGAGCCTTAAATGCCTTATTTAATCGATGAATAATGTGACATCATATATTAAATCTTCAAGTATATATATCCATTTACCAAACAATTCCCTTCATCTAATCCACAAAAAGAAGCAAAAGCCAGAAATACAAACCACAACTTCCAGTTATTATAACTTCAAACTGAGAAGTCTTACAACTAAAATATCATCCACAAGATATTAATTAAAAGAAATACATGAAAAATATAATTTACAAGGAACTGTACATTGAAAATATCACTTAATTTCACTTGTTCTTAAGAGTCAATTACTACTTCTTTAGGTAATCGAAACCGTATTTCATCAATGAAATATTAAATTTATAGTATTATAGAGTGAGCCTGAAAACTTTTTAGGTATAAACACATTTATTTAACATATAATCGATTGGGCTAAAAGTGATTTGAAGATCTGATTTCCTCACTTGGTTACCGTCCATTTTCTTCCTCACTAATAAGTTTTGCTTCAACTTATGGTGAATTAATTTCATCAACACAAATGCTATCTTCATTTAACAATATAAACTACTAATTCCTATAATATTTAGGCAAATTATCATGATCAAGAGATATCTTCTACTTGATTTCTTGAAAGGGAAAAACAGCTCTGCTTCTAAATGATGGAGTTAGAGTTTTGAATTCCAAATAAAATAATAAAAATTAGCAACCAAAGGAGCTAAAAAATACATTATAAGATGATAGGATTATAGAAAATTAAGAATTCACTTGCCTAATTTTACTTCATAATATAGTTTTAACAGTCATCCGATATTGATCAAATTGCTATATTATTTATTAAAAAAATATTATTTAGTTTTTTTAAAAGATAAATTTTAACTATCCAATGTTAATCAAATGACTGTAATTTGGAGAGGTTAAATCTCTTCCTCCTTTAGAAAGATAAAGACCCAAAACCCGACGATTAATGGTAGGAATTCCAAGTAGGGTGTGCTTTATAGAAAAAAATTCAAGGAGGTTAAATTATCCAATATAGTTTTTAAGCGGTATATAAAATTTTAGAGGTTTTATCACAATTATTTTATCATAAAAATTAATTTTTTAATGTTAATTACACAACACATAAAATATAATCGCAAGAATTCTTAATTAATAATTATAATATTAAAAGTCGTGTTTTATTACTATTAAAAAATTTATCAAAATATTATTTGAAAGATATTTCAAATCCTATGCATAACAGGCTCTTCATAAGGCTAGTCTAGACTCTACTTTGAATTATCGACTTCAAATGACTTAATTTGCACATTAATTTTTTTTAATTAACAGACTCTACTAGTAACGGGTCTAAATAATCCAAATAAAATACATATGTGATACAATTTAACTTGTTTTTAAAGTAACCTATTATCTTTCTTAGGCTATGCTTCTTTATTGAAAAATATTTATCAAATAATTTTTTTTTCATAAAATATCTTACTAGAAGTTTTTATGAAAAATATTTTCAAAGAAAATGATTTTACATCAAAATATTTTTTAATATTTAACTTATCTAAAAAAATATAGAGTATCACACAATTGATCAATGTCAATATGAAGATTCTAATGGATTATAACATTCAAATTGTTAAAATTTTTTTGTTAATTAAGTTGACTAAAAGATATACTAATATTGTTGAATTTTTTTATCTTGCATTTAAGAGGGGAAACCATAAAATGGGGAAGATGAAACAAACAGAGGAAAAACGAATTAGAAGGCCAAGGACGTTTATATCTCATTCCCAGTTATTACTACACGCAAAATTCATCCATTTTTATACAAAATTTTCACAAGTATGTGACTAAATCGTAAATAATCAGTTTTCTTGATAGTCAATATAGTGACAAATGTAACAAATTATTATAATATTTTTGATGAGTTTTTTTAATTATAATATTTTGTACTGTAGGATAATTTAATTATTAAAAATATAAAAAATTCTGAAATTTAAAATGACCGTAAGTGAATTCATATTGAAAAGGAACTTTTTATCCTAGAGGGTACAATTAAGTTTTGACCCCGGTAAAAATAACGAAAGCAGTAAATAGTAAATATCCAATACACGTAAAAAATATTTAATTCTAAATGTTAGAGATAAAGACAAGCATGCAAAATATAACCACGTATAAACAATAGTCAAAAGACACAATTTTTGGTGACGAAGGAAAAACTCGATACCCATGGTAATCGAGAAAAATTCTCCGGGCTTTAATTGCCAGGGAAGCAATGCACTATGAAAATCAACTTACAGACCGGGTGGTAACGACGTGCTAACCTAGCCGACTTACTCCCGTCCTGTGATCCCTATCAAGAAACTCCTTAGATTTGCCTGCGGCAACGGAACCGAATACCTTCCGGTATTCACGTCAATCTTCCCTCTCTAGCCACTTGAATTACCGAACACGATCGAGTCTTCTTTTTCAACTCACCGATGTCTCCAACGAAGGTAGAAAGATAGAGGTGTTTAAAAGGTAAAGAGAAAAATATAGAGAAAACTATTTAGAACATTAGGCTCAAGATTGTAGCTCTTAGTTTTCTCAAAAGAATCAAGACCGATGGAGCATGAATGAGATTTTTTTCAAGTGGGGCACGAAATTGGTCTGTCAAAAGTCCTTAGGGTTCCAAAATTATAAGCCAAGTATTTATAGATGACTCAAAATTCGCATTTAAAAATTTGCCTGTTGCATCGGCGCTCGAGTGTAGTTCGAGCACGCGGCGGGCGTACAGAGGGTTTTCAGAGAAATTCTACGTGCGCTCGAGCGGGTAGCGAGCGCACGGCGAGCGAAGGCCATTCTGGTTTTTGGGCTTGAGCGGGTAGCGAGCGCACGGCGTGCGGGGGCCATTCTGGTTTTTGGGCACGAGCGGGTAGCGAGCGCACAGAGGGCGCGGAGGCTTCGGACAGGCTCGAGCGACTGGAGGACGGAACGGACAGAACGGACTATAACTTGACAACCCACAACCGGATATCGATATAATAATATATATGGCCACGGAATATGTCAATTAGACAAATGTCTCTAACATATTATTTTTAAGTAAAAAATATATATATTAAAACAGGGACTAGTCCTGGCAAAAGCCAGCTCATGATGGGAAATTTAAAGAATCATGTAATTTCTAAGCTTTGTAAAAACTTACTGATGGCGCACTCTTAGACACTACCGTGATTAGCAGGAGCCTCGGTAGAAGAAGAAGACGACCTGCCTTTTCTGCAACATCTTCTCACCACCAGAAATCGACCTATATGCCACAAGATGATTATACCAAAAACGGCGAAGAAAGTGGAGACTACCCATGGAGATATTTTATTAAATGTATGGGTATCAAATCCAGTAGCCTTTGTGGAGATGAGGAAACTGAACCCAGCTGCCACAATTGCTGTCCACATTGCCACCATTAAATCCCAGTGCAGAACTTGTTGTTCAGTGGCAAACCACTCAGCAGCAGTAGGAAGACGTCGGCTGAGGTGAAGAATGCAGTCGCATTTGACGCCGTCATTATCCCGTACGCTCTTGGGAAACTATCTGCCAGTATGGATTCCCGGCAGTATGGTTAGAATTTGAGTCATCTTGCCAAAAGCCGCCGGGAGAAATGGAAGGCTGCCGTTGCAATTAGTGATGCAGCAATCATTATGGCGTTCTTGTGGCTTTCCAACCTGCCATTTCTTTCCTGTTGCTCACGCCATTCCTTCTGTTCATGAAGAAACTCATTCAGTTTACGAAGAAACCTATCCTCCAGTTTACGAAGAAACCTGTCCAGAGCTTCTTGTGGGGTTGAACCACCTGCAACAATGCTCATCATATTCGCTGCAGCTTCGGTTGTTTCTGATGAAACATTGATTCTAGAATTAACGGCCCCGGCGTATTGGAGGAGTCGCGGTAATCATCGCCCGCGTCCTTCAGTCGTATTTCTTAGAGATCTAGTGCCGTGAGACCGAAGGCATTCTTAGCATTGACATCTGTGCTTGCAATCTTCGTAAAAAAATTGATGGTTTGTAAAAAAATTTTAGTTATTTTACTTTTAGTGATAAGAAATTAATAACAAAAATTAAATAATTACTATTAATAATTTATGATGGATCCACTAATTATGGGCACAATAGGCCAGACTCCGTAGCAAGCCTACAATCCAATATAATTCTTTCAAAGTAAAAGTCTCATATCACTTTTGAAGGAACAGTATATTTGCAAATCTCATTATAGAAGTAGGCACCCTCAGGCATTGAAGAACAAGATGGAGAAATTTGAAAAAACTCAAAAAGCTCCATAAGGCTCCACATAGCTCAAAGAAGGGCATAACTGTTGCTAGCCAATCTTCAACGAGAACAGACTGGCGGCCAGGAGACCCTCGGCCCTCGGCCCGTCCGGGGTCCCTTGGTCCCCCCCAGTTGTTGAGGCTTTTTATCCTCCTCTTGTTTGGAAACCATTGGCCCTCCGCTACCAGTAGGCCCTTAATCCTCCACTCATCCAGGGGCTTTCAGCCCTTAGCCAATTAGGAGGCCGCTAGCTCTCCGCCTGTCTAGAGGCCGCCAACCCTCCGCTAGTCCCAAAGGCCGCCAGCCCTCTTCTTGTCCGGAGGCTATCAGCGTTCCGCCAACTAGGAGGCCTTTAGCCCTCCGCCCGTCAGCCCTCCGCCAATCCCGAAAGCCCTCAGCCCTCCACCCTCCAAGAGGCCCTCCGCCAATCCCGGAGGCTCTTAGACCTCCTCCCGTCCGTAGGCCTTCAGCCCTCCGCCGCCAAGGGGCTCTCAGCCCTCCTTTCTTCTGGAGGCCTTCAGCCCTCCATCTTAGAGCCACGATCTCTCCATCCTGGAGTCAGGAGCTCATTGTCCAGGAGTCAACTCTCCGCTCAGGTAATTAGAATATTGACTCATTAGTGCAACTTAGTCATTCTCCTCAAAGCCGCCCTCTGATGACGCACCTCTAAACTGCCCATCACCGAGCGCACCTCTAAGCTGTCCCTCCGCGGGCGCAACTCTAAATTGCACCTCTGTCCAACGCACCTTAAGGTCGCCCTCCACGGGCGCACCTCTAAGCCGCCTTTCGCGGGTACACCTCTAAGCCGTCCTTCTGTCGGGTACATTCATGAAGCTCAAGCCTCCTAATACATCCCTCTCACATTTCCCTCATCGCTGCATCTTTATATTCTTACCACGTTTACCTTTAAACGTATATTTCTCCATTTATTGCGAAATATTTCTGACTTGGACGTCGGAGTGTCAACGGGGAATAACCCCCCGTTATCCTCTGACCTCTTATTTATAGTTTATATTGTGCATGTTTCAGGTTATCAATAATGGAGATTAGCCTTGATCCAAATCAACCCGCAGTAGAAAATTAGAAGGCTCCCTAATCCGTACAACAATCGAAAACTCAGGACGCAACAATGTATATAATTTAGTGATAAATTTATAAATATGTCTCTAATTATTAAATAAATATCCTATTTATCAAAATGCCTAAATTCGTTTGAAAAATACAAAAATTTACTATCTCTATATGCTTTGTATTAATTATTTTGAGTAGGAAGCTCCACTTTTAATTTAACTAGAAATCAAATTGCTCATCTTTTGTTTGTATGTGCTTGCAGGAATGACGAAAGTAGGAAGTGGAGCTCAAAGATAAGGAAGCAAAACTCATACAGAGAAAACCTTTTGGTTAATAATCGAACAAACTTTAATAAGAAAAAGGAGATTTGTTCTCTATGCCCTCTAGGAACAAATAAGGGCCGATTTCATGATCTGTGATGATGATACATTTAATTAATATTTTTTGTACAGGTAGGATGATGATATGTTCAAGAACCAAGCCTGGGGTGAAACCAAGCCTCATAAGCGCTTTATCAACAACACCATTCGGAATGACTTTTACTAAACTGACTAAAAAAATAATATTGTATAAAATTATTTATAAATTTGTTAGAAAGTAATAGAAAATTTTTTGGAATTATTATAAGATAATTTTATTGTATTAAATGAATATTATTTGTATATTTTTATCAATATTAATGCGTACTTGGATCCGACTTCGAACAGATTCGGATTCTTTTGAATGGCTTGAACCGGCTCCGTCCACTGAGTACGAATCCTGCACACCACTAAAATGAACAAGAGGTCAGCGTTATCGGCTGGAAGTTATCCCACCGAAAACACCCCGACGCTCAAGTCAATAAAACAGTATTCAAAGGGAAGAAACTGAAAATTAAGAGAGAGAGAGAGTTTGAGTGTTTGATCAAGATATAAGAGAGACGTGAGGTCTTCTTGAATCTGGATGGTGGGAAGGCAGTAAACGGCCGTGAGGGCTCGCTTGTTGCCTTAGGGTTTTTTGGGAGAACGAAGGTGGCAGAGAAGGCAGGCTTCTGTGAGCACATAATCGTCCTTTGGAAAGCGTAGGCCATTGGCAGTGTTTCAGAAGACTTTTGTCTATGAAGGCGTAATTGAGAGTGTGGAAGAAAGCGTGCCTTGAATGATGATTCAATGGCTTCTTTTGTAGCTGAGAGGGCGATCCTCCCTGTTTGGAAGGAGTGATCGCCTTCCTGATTTGCTGGCAGTCTTGCCTTCTGGAGCAGATGCTGGTTGCCATGTTGATCGAGATCCTTTCCTTGTGAGGCGGTCAACAACTTTCCAAATTGGTTTCTTTCCTCCTCAGCATATTACTGTTGGAGTACCTTGGCTGGCAAGGAATTGGGAAGATCTAGCACTTTCCTTCTTTGAAGGGCGCCAATCTTGCTAATGTTCTTTTTGAGATCGTGAAATATCCTTGGAGGATCGTGGTTGGCCTTTTAATGCCTAGTGGGCCTAAACGGGTCAGACCCGTTACTGTTGAAAGGCTTCTTGGGGCCCAACATGCAAAGCGCGGACGGTCAACGCTCGAGTTGACCGTCTGCGTGTGTGTTGGCCGCCCTTATAAAGGATATCCGTCGTCAGCCGCCAGATGGGCCATGGACCCTAATGAGCCAGGCCCATTACTGTAGAAGAGCCCCTTTAGACCTAATGCGCGCAAGGCAGACGGTCAACGTTTGAGTTGACCGTCTGTTTGAGAGTTGGCCACCCAACGGTCAACGCCAGCGTTGACTGTCCTGGGCTTTTCAGCTTTTGGGCCTATTTTCCAATTGGGTCGCCAGAGTGTTGACCGTTGTCTTGGGCCTTTGACTTTTGTGGGGCCAGTCCATTTTTGGTGTACTCATCAGTAGCCCCCCATACTGGTGGCCAGAAGTTTGACCTCCAGTATGTTCATGATGGGATGCCTTTTCTTGCTTTGAAGATCTCATAGGAATCCATGAAGAGTGTGAAGGAGAGTTTGACCGGAATTGCTGACCGTTTTGGTCAATTCCGGAGTACCAGAATCGTTGACTGTTTTGGTCAATTCTGGAGTACCAGAATTGTTGACCATTTTGGTCAATTTCGGAGTACCAGAATTATTGACCGTCTTGGTCAATTCCGGAGTATCAGAATTGTTGACCGTTTTGGTCAATTCCGGAGTATCAGAATTGTTGACCGTTTTGGTCAATTCCGGAGCACCAGAATTGTTGACCGTTTTGTCCAATTCTGGGAATTCTTTCTGCCAGCTTTTGGCCGGTTGGTAAGGCAGAAAACGACACGTGTCTTCCTTTGGTTGGGTAGAGATCCTGGTCATTAATGCGCCAGAGATCTGTCCTTTTGCAAGGTCAAGTTGGGAGGCGACACGTGGCTATACTGACGGCGTCCTTTGTATGCTTGGTGCTTAAGCTTCCCCTTCGTATTTTGAAATCAATTATGCCTTCAAACCGTCATCTTCTTCATTCCCGTTTCTCAGACGTATTTCTTCCAAAAGAAACCCGAGCTTCGACTCGATTATGGCTTCAGTCGCAGACTTTTTGTCCGTCTTGAGGGAGAACGATGTTAAGGCACTGTGTGTCGAATTTAACATTCCCAAAGAGATGGCCTGGAGAGTTCCGGGTGAGGACAATAAAGCTTTTACCCCACCAGAGGGGTACATTACTGTTTACGAGGCCTATCTGAGGAGCGGCCTCTGTCTGCCTTTGCCGGAGGAGTTGGAGTCGATCGTGGCGGCTCTACAAGTACCCATCGTCCAGCACCATGCCAATGCGGTGAGGTGCATTTACACTTTATACATTTTTGCCCGGAAGCCTGGCCAGAAATTTAGGATGTCTGGCGTTAAAGTTATATTTAAAGTGACCTAGGGGGCGGAGTGGATTTCACTCAGCCCCCGTGCGGGAATAAAAATAAACAAGGCCATTCATGATTCTCTGAAGAACTGAAAAAACCGATTCTTCTTCGTGAAAGTGGGAGAGAAATGGCCCATTGCAAGGAACTGGGGCAAGGTTCCAGACGTGTACCTCAGTACGCCGTCTGCGACGGAGAGCTTCTCCTACGCATGGTTGACCAAGGCCATACGGCTTAACCCCGACGAGTTCAAGAGGGACTTCCTAGTTTCCCCGGCGGAGACCAAGAAGGTTGAATGGGGGCCGCCATCACCGGCCCAGAAGCCGCACCCTCTGATTAAGATGATGAGGCCCGAAGACTCTAGGACTGTGATCATCCGCCCGAGGCCCTCGGAGGAAGCTGCTGAGAGGGTAACTGGCATGCCCTCATTGTCTTCGTCGTAGATTGACCTTGTGGCTTCCGGGATCTGCGGCGGACCCGGCAGCACTTCTGGAGTGAGGAAGTCCATCGAGGATAGGCCGGAGGAGTTATCCTGGCCCAGCCTGCGGCGAAGGTGGTTCCAGGCGCCGCCTGGATGGAGTCTGCCGAGGAGCCAGCTCGCGACGTGCCTGAGGGTTCATGCGCTTAGATTGTGGAGCCGTCGACGAGAGCTGATTCACCAGCGGCTGCTCCAAGGGCAGCCAGGAGAAGGAAGCCTGTTGCAGCTGCTCCAGAGGCTGCAAGAGAGGAGCCCACCGCTACCGTTGAGGATGACGAGCTTTTGGATCGTATTTTGGATGAGGCAGCGGCGTGTTCGGCGCGAGAGCGTGCTCCTGGCTCGTCATCTCCTATTCCACCACCAGCCGTTAGTGATGGGTACACCAAAAATGGGCTGGCCCCACAAAATTCAAAGGCCCAAGACAACGGTCAACACTCTAGCAGCCCAATTGGAAGATAGGCCCAAAAGCTGAAGAGCCCAGGACGGTCAACGTTGGCGTTGACCGTCGGGCGGTCAACTCTCAAACAGACGGTCAACTCAAACGTTGACCATCTGCCTTGCGCGCATTAGGTTCAAAGGGGCTCTTCTACAGTAATGGGCCTGGCTCATTAGGGCCCATGGCCCATCTGGCGGCTGACGACGGATATCCTTCATAAGGGCGGCCAACACGCACGCAGACGGTCAACTCGAGTGTTGACCGTCCGCGCTTTGCACGTTGGGCCCCAAGAAGCTTTTCAACAGTAACGGGTCTGACCCGTTTAGGCCCACTAGGCATTAAAAGGCCAACCACGATCCTCCAAGGATATTTCACGATCTCAAAAAGAACATTAGCAAGATTGGCGCCCTTCAAAGAAGGAAAGCGCCAGATCTTCCCAATTCCTTGCCAGCTAGGGTACTCCAACAGTAATATGCTAAGGAGGAAAGAAACCAACTGGGAAAGTTGTTGACCGCCTCACAAGGAAAGGATCTCGATCAATATGGCAATCGGCATCTGCTCCAGAAGGCAAGACTGCCAGCAAATCAAGAAGGCGATCTGTGACGAACTAGGTTATTTTTTTTAAATAACCCTTCGTCAATAAACTTCATTAGTGTCCAGAGTTTTCTCTATAACTGGACAAGACCGATAAACTAGTTAAATAGGCTAAGCATACTTTTCACAGGATCTCACAATTTGCCATCTTATTCATGGCTTCAATACAGTATTCTGACCGTACTGTATTAGATCTAGAGAGATGCCATCTAATAACCTAAATCTTGAAACATCAAAATAAAGTGCGGAAGCATACTTTATTACCATAATCTGCGGAAGCATAATAAAACCATAAAAACAACCACAAACCATACCTAACCCCGAGGGGCTGTCCATATCAAATCCTATGTCCAAGTCGTTCGCACTTGTCTATCTAATCCGTCAAGCAAGCCTTTCCTTGTTCTATCTAAATGCTTTCATCTGGAGGAGAAACAACAGATAGCAAGAGTGAGCTTATTGCTCAGCAAGTATAATCATACGTCACTATCAAACTGTGAACATAATAATGGCAAGGGTCAATATGCATTTGAGGTATAACGAGACATGTAAGGGAAGGAACCTTTAGAAATATCGATTTGTCGTTTACCATGTCTTGGAACTCGTAATTGTTGTTTGAATCATGCTTTCTATTTTTACTTTCATCTTTGCGGACCAGGGCTAGTAGGTCGTACTAGCAAACGATGCGAGAGAACGAGGAAAGGATCATGATACTCCTCATGATCTAAGGCCGTGAGGGATTATCTTTAACGACCCTCCGGGGGGTCGTGCACATCACATCGTGCCATATCGTATCGCTCCATTCCCCCAGGGTACCAGGGCAGTCCTCGTTCTTCCACAATAGTATCCTAAAGCGTGACACGGACATCACCTGTTTACACAAACAGCCAGAATACGTGGCCTAAGTATTCTTCGGGTTCATACCGTGATGGACGTGTCAAACCAGAGAATACTACCCGTCTAAGAGTCCATGGTCCTAGTTTCATGATTCTGCTTTTCATGTTTCCTTTGAAGGAAAGTCTACCGTATCTCATATATCATTTCTCCCATCACACGGGAGGTTTCATCATATCTCCCACCACACGGGAGGTTTCATCATATCTCCCATCACGCGGGAGGTTTCATCATATCTCCCACCACACGGGAGGTTTCATCAATCACATATCCATTGTGGACTTCCTTCCGTTCTATTTTCCCATTCGTTCTTATCTTCACTTGGAGACTTTAGCATTTTTCGTAATTCATCTTATAAGTTTGATTCACAGTATTCAAAAGGAATTAAAATTCCTTACTGTTAATGAGTCATTCACATTGGGGTCCTCCGGAGCCCGTTTCTGAATCTTTTAATTTCAAATGCTCATTAGTCATAGCTTTCATCACAAGAGGATACATATTTTCCATTTACTTTCCATTTGCTTCATGTGAACAGTAATAGCATTTTGTTAAGGGATCCGGTTATTGTGAACGGATAGAACTTCATGAGATCGATCGTCTGGCTATTATGTATGCATGGGCGGGATGTGGTGATGCATATTTTGGAGTGAAATTAACATATGCTTTCATCATTAATCATGGCTATATAATTTTCATAGATTGGATGGTATTGATAACACTATTAATAATCACAGTACAACAAATAGTGAGTATGAGAATACTTGCCTCGATGTGCTCCATTTTTCCTCCAACTAGCTTGGGCTCAGAATTGGACTCGAAAGCCTCCATTTCCTTCCTTCTTCTTTGCGTGGCCCTTCCTCTCTCTTTCTCTCTCTCTTTCTCCCTCTTCCTCTCCCCGCGCTCGCCCATCGCTGGCTGCTGGCCGCCTATATATAGTCGCCCGGCCGCTCGAGCACCAGGTGAGCGAGAGGCGAGCGGCCGGTTCTAGAGCTTTCCGGAAGCGAGCGGCCAGCGAGCGCGAGAGCCTTCCAGAAGTTTCTGGAAGGTTCGCTTGAGCGGGCTTCGAGCGCGCATCAGGCGGCGGGGTTCCTGGATTCTGGGCTCGAGCGGATTTCGAGCGTGAGGCGAGCGGGGAAGCTTCGGGTGGCGTTTTCAACATTAAGAGTTCCAAGATTTTTACCGAGTTCTTTTATTTAATTATCAAATATTCTAATATTATGTAGAGAGATATTCCTAGCCTCGCGTTACTTCTATTTTTGTTTTGGGAACCTCACAATTCTCCCTCACTTATAGAAATTTCGTCATCGAAATTTAACGAACCTCAAATTGTCATATTTGGAGGTAAACTTCTAGATTGTTTGGTATGTCTAAGTTGCCTTTCAAAGAACCTCGAGCATAAAATTTCCTAATTTTTTATTACCCAATGGCAAAGATTAAGTTTGGAGTCAACTCAAATTTGATCAAATGTTACTAAAGTTTTGATGCAAACCTTCCATCACAATCGGACTTTAAAGTCGGAATGATTTACATTTCTACCATTTTACTAGTAATCGGCAAACCAACATTTTCTTTAAAATACATAGCCTGCATCATAAAACTAGAATATACGGCAACCTTGATTAAAATGATCTTAGGATAGTCACACCGAGAAGACAATTTCTACAATCGTCTAACTACCGTTACCTTTAAGGCTAATCATAACTCAAAAATCAATATAACTTTGAATTATCTCTCAAAATCTTTAAAATTTCACCCATTTAGTAGACTTAAAATTTTGTGACTTGTGGGTTATGGGTCCACCGCGCTTCTGCTGCGCCACTCTGATTTGTCTTCTCAAACTTCTTATTATGCTATGATCATCAAAATCCCCAAAATGTGGGCAAGAACCTTTAATCGAATTCGATTACTTAGCAACCTCAAGAGCTTATTGGCATATTAATGAGCCGATTGGAACACGATGATATCTTCTTACTACGTTCTATCACCCAATCATTTGGATTTACCAGCAATTCATCTTTCACATTTACCTATGAAACTTCAAAGTCATACCAATCCACAGACTCGTAACATTAGTGGCCATCATTAATACCTACATTCCAATGAGCCGATTTTTTGACAAGTCCTTGGGAGGGTATACTAATTTTGGACTTCTTCTTGAGTTTTCTTAAAGGTACTCCCTATTAAGAAGTAATATAACCTGAATCTTTCTCAAAGGCATTACATCTCATGATAACTTGTCAGACCCATCAGGGATCAATTCAAATGTTATGAACATCAATCACCTTATCCGGTTACCGAAAACTACCCCCTTTTTTTCTTTTGTTTTAATAATTACCAATCTTTCCTATGCCGAACCGTCTCACGGCGACAAATCTCTTAACAATTTTGATTTGCCTTAAAACGATCATGTGCTTTACGATACTAATCAGTCTCCCTTATAGCCTTGTTGATGATGTTCCCAAAGGACCGTAAGATTAACAAGGCATTTCCTCAACTAAATTTACATTCTTTTCTTACTGGAACATGTGAGGTATTAGTTGTTTGTAACTTATGACTTAATCCTTAAGTGATTTACTCATACCATGAACACCTTGAAATTCCCTAATGAAGTTACTTTAGTATAAACCCAGATATGGTTTATTTAATCAAACCTATAAAATTTCATAAGACGCCGATGAAGCAACAAAACCCAACCGACGTTTTTGAATTTCATAGTGATCATGCCCATAATCTGAATGCCATCGGGGCTACGACTTCCTTTGATTTACAAGAGTCAAGCTATAGACCCAAAGTGATTTCAAATTTCATCAAGCCTTTACATTGCTTCACGGACTATGCCTCATCATCTTATTTAACTAATCTTCTAATCATTTGGAGTTCGTAAATCATCTTATTGGTTCATCCATTTATCTTGAAAGTTCTAGAGTATGTTACTACAATACCTAAGCCGATACTTCTACGGTCTTGCTTAAGATCCTCAATAATTTACATTGCTTCAACATGACCTCAAATTACTGATCAAAAGATATTCAGCTGAATCCTTCTTTTAGATCAAATGGTTTACAGGAAAGACGATATTAATTTCTTGATACCTCGATCGATTCAAACTCATGCTCCAAATCCTACAACGCAAGATGTCATCCTTTGTCAGACCAACTATATCAGCACTGGCGTTTATCTACCGAACTATTATTAAGATTAAACTAAGACTTAATCCTTTTGGCTATCTTCAAGTTCATACCAAAAATTGTAAAAATTTCCACTACTAAGCCCATTATGTTTAGAATTCAGATCGACCTGATAGCTTACTAACTAAAGCATCCATAATGTCATATTAAGATTGGTACCACAAGATATTTTAAGTAAACCCAACCAATTGTATCCACAAATTCTAAAACCTTGACTCACAAAACCACATATTTATATATGATCAATCTCAAGGATATAAGGGTTGTGTTACCCAGATTGAGAAATTTTTATTTCCTATCTCATTTATCTTCATGCTTCTCTTATGCTTCATCACAACCAAAACTCTAATCCTAAGGTACTGAATTTCTTTTCTTTAAGGTTAGAGGATACAACCCCATCCTTAAACCGGCTATCACAGATCATAGTCCCAAAATCCCTTCGGGAGGGTCTTTATCCAGAAGTTTCATTCGAACATCCACGTTGATACATCCTTTTACCTTTTCGAATACTAAATTATCTTTGTTATTATTTGCGAGCCTATGTCTTCCTAATTACACATAATTCGAAACATAATTATGGCATGGCTCGGAATCCCCAAGTAACATCAGATTACAACATTAACCCAAGATCCTTACAGCCCGTAGGTGACCCTAATGCTTGAGCTTAAACCTTAGACCCTTGATATAAAACACCAAATCTTTCCATAACTAAAGACATTCTTAAATTTTGTGATTTGAACTACTACTTTTTGAGATACACTCCCAAAGGTCTCATTAGTTTACTAATATTATTCTACAAAACTTTCCTAACACGTGGGACCATATTTCTTAATCCTTAAGACTCGGTGGTCTTGCTTACCTTGATCCACTAAGAGCTATTTTATCTATCAAGGGTCAATCATAGAGGTGACCACAGGGTATTCCCAAGTCTTTGAAATTTATGCCTTCAGCCATAATATGACTTGGGCTACCTATATGCCCCTCTACTGAATTATTTTCGGACTGATTTATGGATTGCTATCCTAGGACGGGATGTTCCCAAAATTAATTTCCACCATACCACTCTCGAGCCGATGGCTCCATCTATTCCTTACACACTCTAGGTTGACCTGGCATCCTTCAAAAACCGATCAAGCTTAAACATCAAACCTAGATTAGATAGCTTAGGTTTCGAATCATCATTAATCAGTCCAAGAACCCAATTAATACCAATCGAATTTTAGTACTAAGGTGTCATAACACACCATCCTCCTCGACCAACAGTTGGTAACCCAATTGCCTGGACTGACTAAATTGTCAAATATTTTTAGGCATTATATCGATCAATCTTATTCTATTCTATGCTTCCGCATATGATTCAGATCAAACCTAAGGCATCTCTCCCTTTTCTCTGATACCATTTGTGACGAACCAGGTTATTTTTTTTAAATAATCCTTCGTCAATAAACTTCATTAGTGTCCAGAGTTTTCTCTATAACTGGACAAGACCGATAAACTGGTTAAATAGGCTAAGCATACTTTTCACAGGATCTCACAATTTGCCATCTCATTCATGACTTCAATACAGTATTCTGACCGTACTGTATTAGATCTAGAGAGATGCCATCTAATAACCTAAACCTTGAAACATCAAAATAAAGTGCGGAAGCATACTTTATTACCATAATCTACGGAAGCATAATAAAACCATAAAAACAACCACAAACCATACCTAACCCCGAGGGGCTGTCCATATCAAATCCTATGTCCAAGTCGTTGCTGCACTTGTCTATCTAATCCCGTCAAGCAAGCCTTTCCTTGTTCTATCTAAATGCTTTCATCTGGAGGTGAAACAACAGATAGCAAGAGTGAGCTTATTGCTCAGCAAGTATAATCATACGTCACTATCAAACTGTGAACATAATAATGGCAAGGGTCAATATGCATTTGAGGTATAACGAGACATGTAAGGGAAGGAACCTTTAGAAATATCGATTTGTCGTTTACCATGTCTTGGAACTTGTAATTGTTGTTTGAATCATGCTTTCTATTTTTACTTTCATCTTTGCGGATCAGGGCTAGTATGTCGTACTAGCAAACGATGCGAGAGAACGAGGAAAGGATCATGATACTCCTCATGATCTAAGGCCGTGAGGGATTATCTTTAACGACCCTCCGGGGGGTCGTGCACATCACATCGTGCCATATCGTATCGCCCCATTCCCTCGGGGTACCAGGGCAGTCCTCGTTCTTCCACAATAGTATCCTAAAGTGTGACGCGGACATCACCTGTTTACACAAACAGCCAGAATACGTGGCCCAAGTATTCTTCGGGTTCATACCGTGATGGACGTGTCAAACCAGAGAATACTACCCGTCTAAGAGTCCATGGTCCTAGTTTCATGATTCTGCTTTTCATGTTTCCTTTGAAGGAAAGTCTACCGTATCTCATATATCATTTCTCCCATCACACGGGAGGTTTCATCATATCTCCCACCACACGGGAGGTTTCATCATATCTCCCATCACGCGGGAGGTTTCATCATATCTCCCACCACACGGGAGGTTTCATCAATCACATATCCATTGTGGACTTCCTTCCGTTCCATTTTCCCATTCGTTCTTATCTTCACTTGGAGACTTTAGCATTTTTCGTAATTCATCTTATAAGTTTGATTCACAGTATTCAAAAGGAATTGAAATTCCTTACTGTTAATGAGTCATTCACATTGGGGTCCTCCGGAGCCCGTTTCTAAATCTTTTAATTTCAAATGCTCATTAGTCATAGCTTTCATCACAAGAGGATACATATTTTCCATTTACTTTCCATTTGCTTCATGTGAACAGTAATAGCATTTTGTTAAGGGATCCGGTTATTGTGAACGGATAGAACTTCATGAGATCGATCGTCTGGCTATTACGTATGCATGGGCGGGATGTGGTGATGCATATTTTGGAGTGAAATTAACATATGCTTTCATCATTAATCACGGCTATATGATTTTCATAGATTGGATGGTATTGATAATACTATTAATAATCACAGTACAACAAATAGTGAGTATGAGAATACTTGCCTCGATGTGCTCCATTTTTCCTCCAACTAGCTTGGGCTCGGAATTGGACTCGAAAACCTCCATTTCCTTCCTTCTTCTTTGCGTGGCCCTTCCTCTCTCTTTCTCTCTCTCTTTCTCTCTCTTCCTCTCTCTCTTCCTCTCCCCGCGCTCGCCCATCGCTGGCTGCTGGCCGTCTATATATAGTCGCCCGGCTGCTCGAGCGCCAGGCGAGCGAGAGGCGAGTGGCCGGTTCTAGAGCTTTCCGGAAGCGAGCGGCCAGCGAGCGCGAGAGCCTTCCGGAAGTTTCTGGAAGGTTCACTCGAGAGGGCTTCGAGCGCGCATCAGGCGGCGGGGTTCCTGGATTCTGGGCTCGAGCGGATTTCGAGCGTGAGGCGAGCGGGGAAGCTTCGGGTGGCGTTTTCAACATTAAGAGTTCCAAGATTTTTACCGAGTTCTTTTATTTAATTATCAAATATTCTAATATTATGTAGAGAGATATTCCTAGCCTCGCGTTACTTCTATTTTTGTTTTGGGAACCTCACACGATCACTCCTTCCAAACAGGGAGGATCGCCCTCGCAACTACAAAAGAAGCCATTGAATCATCATTCACGGTACGCTTTCTTCCACGCTCTCAATTACGCCTTCATAGACACAAGTCTTCTGAAACACTGCCAATGGCCTACGCTTTCTAAAGGACGATTGTGTGCTCACAGAAGCCTGCCTTCTCTGCCACCTTCGTTCTCCCAAAAAACCCTAAAGCAACAAGCGAGCCCTTATAGCCGTTTACTGCCTTCCCACCATCCAGATTCAAGAAGACCTCACGTCTCTCTTACATCTGGATCAAACACTCAAACTCTCTCTCTCTCTTAATTTTTAGTTTCTTTCCTTTGAAGACTGTTTTACTGACTCGAGCGTCGGAGTGTTTTCGGTGGGATAACTTTTCGCCGATAACGCTGACCTCTTGTTCATTTTAGTGGTGTGCAGGATTCGTACTCAGTGAGCGGAGCTGGTTCAAACCATCCAAAAGAATCCGAATCTGTTCGAAGTCAGATCCAAGTACGCATCAAATATAAATTTAATTTTTGTTTAAAATTTAATTACTAAAGTATATGTTTTAGATGCAAAATTATATACGTTTTATGACACAATTATTTGCCACTAAATGTATATTTTAGTAACTTTTTAAATTGGTATTAATAATAAAATTTATGGTCACTAAAAATATATTTTAATAATAAAAGTATTTTTAATTGTTATTAAATATTATTTAGTGACGAATTATTTTCGTTACTTAGGAAATTTTTTAGGGATAAAATAATAATTCGTCACTAAAGTGTTTAGTGACGACCCAGTGACGAATTTATATTTTGTTAATAAAAGTTTTTAATAATAAATTTATTATTGTTAGTGATAAAATATTTTATCACTAAAAATGAAATTAGTTATGGTGAGCATATAGTGATGGATTGCAAAAGTTTAACTCGAACAAAGTAGGAAGACATATACTATTTGTCATTGCAGATTGACAAGGGATTAGTGATGGTTTACTGTCACCATAGTAACATTATTGCAGAATGAAATCAAAAAATACACCCCAAATCTTATTTTTTGATTTGATTTATCGAATTAATGATTTTTTTTAATGCTCCTATAGCAGATGTCTTTGTTAATTATCAAGTTTTAAAAATATCTCGCAATGCAACAATTATTTTTAAATATTCTTAACATGCTTTTTTTTGTTATATTCTTCTTTAAGTATACATTTTGTGGTTACTTTTGATATAGTACTAACCACAATAAAAAAAATTATTTTTTTAAGTAATTATTTTTTTAGTCATTCAATTTATAATGAAAAATTTTTTATCTTTAAAAACATAAACGGTTATCGTTTGTCAAACTTAATTTTTTAAGGCTATATCTAACTCTTATAATACAAACAGGTTTAGGTAAATTATCACTAAAATAAAATGTACTCGACTTTTTTTATTTTTATGTACAAACAAAATCAATCTATAGATCAATTTCAATTGGATATAGAAATATTTAAAACTTATAAAAATACCTGAAACCTGTTTGTAAGGACGGCTAGATGTAGGATGGTATTGCCATCACCATCCTTGAAATTCAAAAACTCTGTATCATCGCATATTAGAGTCTCAGCCAGTAGGAATTTTAAGGCTTCTAGTTGATTGTGTTTCACACACAAGTGTAAAATAGTCTCGCGGTCACTTCCATCGTCGATGGGAAAGCAAGTCGCATCGGATCTGACCCGAACCAACTCTCTTAACGCATTAACCCGGCCTTTCATGGATGCAACATGTAGCGGGTTCTATCTACATCTATCACGAGTATAACACATCTAAGAGTTCACAGAAAGCAAGAGTTTTACTATCTCTATATCCTCATTTGCCAATGCGAGATGAAGCGGCATTGATTTCCTTGAATCAAGCTTGCAGGCCAACTCCAGTTTCCATTTGAGAAGCTCCATAGCAAACTCTCAATGACCAAGCATGGCGGCTGTGTGCGACAGAGTTTGTGCGAAACACGTGGTTATATATCAGTCGAGTATAAGAGGGTCTTGACTGAGCAGGTTAAACTGAGAAATCACGCTACCTTCCATTGCAACTTTATATAGCTCTCTCTCCATTACTATGATATCTCTCGGTAAACTTTGATCATAGTAAAAGAAGCAAAGGGCTCTTTTATTATTATTATTATTATTATTATTATTATTATTATTATTATTATTATTATTATTATTTTGCAGTTAATGTTTGACTATTGCTTCTCCCATATAAAATAAAATGTGCTGCGAGTATGGAAGAAATTTCATGAAACTAACAATTGTCTTTGTCTTAGTTGACTTGACGCCACTTAACACGATTTAGTAGTCAAAATTTTTTCATATTTTAGCATGAAAATGAATACTATTTAAGAAAATAAATAGTAAAAATTAGTTTATTTTAATTTAAAAAACAAAGGCACGACGGATACCACATGACATGTAGTGAAATTTCTATAAAACATGCGGTTCACTTTACCTTGACTGGACGCCCTATTCACAATTTAGTGGCAAAACAGTTTCCATATTTTAACATAAAAATAAATATTATTTAAGAAAAATAAATTATCAAAATTAGTTTATTCAAACCCAAAAAAAAAGAAAGCACTTCATTTGATATGGAGTAACATTTAGAGCTTGCTTAATGTCTATAAAAAATAAAATAAAAATAAAATAATTAGATTAAGATAATTAAAAAAATAGAAATAGAGTTACAAATTAATATTTTATTTTTTAGTTAATTATTTTAAATAGATAAAATCAAATTAAGAAGAAAAGCAACTTGTTTTTAAGCAGGTGGTGTTTGATTGTTGCTTCGCCCAAATTAGTGGCCAACAATTTTCATATTTTAGCGGCCAACGACGTCTCTGTTGTCTTGATGCCCTATCACAATTTAGTAGCCAACAATGTTTCATATTTTAACGTAAAAATAAATACTATTAAAAAATAATGAATAGCCCAAATTAGTTTATTTAAACCTAAAAAAAATTGGAAGCACTTAGTTTTTTTTAATCACTTAAAATAAATAAAATTAGTTCATGAGTTAATTTTATAGTATTTAGTAGATAATAATAACAAGATAAATAATCAATGAATTCATTAAAATAATTTTTTATCCCTCCTTAAAAAAATAATATTTCAGCATATTTTAGAAGGTTTAGGGTAAATTTGTTTTAATTCAAGTCACCCAATTAGTCTATTCCTCCCGAGTTAAAATTTTATAGAATTTGGTGATATGTATCAATACTATAGACAAATATGATCAGAAGATTAAGTCTACTTAATTTTTCAAGTTAAGTATGATCACAAATGAAAGTCGCTCTTTCAAGTAGAGCCTACCCAGATTATGAATTTTATTATAAATATATTTTTTATTTTTAATAAATATCAAATTTAAAAAAATATTTTAATAGGTTGTATTTTTATGTAATTAATAATATTGTCTAATAATTTTCTATTGGAATTGATGGGTCCAATAACCATGGGCCAATGGGCCAGGCCCGCAGAAGGCCCACAATCAAGCATTTTTCTTTCAAAGTCCCACATTGCTTTTTGAGAAGCAATACAGCTCCCAATCCCACTATAAAAGCAAGCCTTCTCAAGCATTGAAGGGGGGGAAGGAAGAGAAGTGGGGAAGCTCCATAAGGCTCCAGGAGGCCCTGGACCCTTCTACAGTTCGGAGACCCTCAGCCCTCTTCCGCCAAGAGGCCTTGGGCCCTCACGCAGTCCGGAGGCCCTCGGCCCTCCGCCGCCACGAGGCCCTCGGCCCTCCTATTGTCCAGAGGCCCTTAGTCCTCCATCCGGGAGGCACGGAGCTCTCCTCCTTGCGGGAGGCATGGAGGCCACGACCCTCCTACAACCCGGAGGCCCAACCCGGGAGGCCTCGGCCCTCCATCCCGGGAGGCACGAGAGGCCTACGGCCCTCCGCCACCGGGAGGCCTTGGACCTCCTCCCGACGGGAGGCCATCAACCCTCCGCCATCCGAGGCCCTCGGCCCTTTGCCCAATCGGGAGGCCTTGACCCTTCGTCTTGGAGTCACGATCCCTCTATCCCAGAGCCAGGAGCTCGCAATCCAAGAGCTGACCCTCCGCTCAGGTAACAAGAATGTTTACTCACTAGTACCATTTATTCCTTTTTCTTAAAGTCGCCCTCCGTGGGCGCAACTGTAAGCCGCCACTCTGCAGGCGCACCTGTAAGCCGCCCTTCGCGGGCGCACCTATAAGCCGCCCTTCGCGGGCGCACCTGTAAGCGCCTCCTGGGCGCACCTCTAGCGCCCCTCCGGGCGCACCTCCTAAGCCGCCTCTGGGCACACCTCTAAGCCGCCCTCTGCGGGCGCACCTCTAAGCCGCCCTCTGCGGGCGCACCTGTAAGCCGCCCCTCTGCGGGCGCACCTCTAAGCCGCCCTTCGCGGGCGCACCTCTAAGCCGCCCTCTGCGGGCGCACCTCTAAGCCGTCCCTCTGCGGGCGCACCTGAAAGCCGTCCCTCTGCGGGCGCTCCTCTAAGCCGCCCTTCGCGGGCGCATCTCTAAGCCGCCCCTCTGCGGGCGCACCTCCAAGCCGCCCTCCGCGGGCGCACCTCTAAGCCGCCCTTTAAGGGCGCACCTCTAAGCCGCCCTCCGCGGGTGCACCTACAAGCCGCCCCTCTGCCCAGGCGCACCCATGGCCAGATCCTCTCTGGGCGCTCCTCTAAGCCGCCCTCTGCGGGCGCACCTCTAAGCCGCCCCTCTGCGGGCGCACCTGTAAGCCGTCCCTCCGCGGGCGCATCTCTAAGCCGCCCCTCTGTGGGCGCACCTCCAAGCCGCCCTCCGCGGGCGCACCTCTAAGCCGCCCTTTAAGGGCGCACCTCTAAGCCGCCCTCCACGGGTGCACCTACAAGCCGCCCCTCTGCCGGGCGCACCGCGAAGCCGCCCCTCTGCGGGCGCACCTCTAAGCCGCCCTCCGCAGGCGCACCTATAAGCCGTCCCTTTGCCGGACGCACCTCCAAGCCGCCCTTCGCCGGCGCACAGGTAAGCCGTCCCTCTACCGGGCGCATTCACGGAGCTCAAGCCTCCAAATACATCCCTCTCACACTCCCCTCATTCTCGCATCTTGCTCATGCATTCCTCCGTTTATTGCGGAAGATATCTGACTTGAGCGTCGGAGTGTCGATGGGGGACAACCCCCCGTCGGCATCTGACCTCCTGTTTGTTGTTAGTGGTGTGCAGGATTCGCACTCGGTGACGAGCGGGCCGGATCAACATCCACCCAGGAGAATCCGAATCCTGTTCAAGTCGGATCAGTGTACGCATCATTGGCGCCGTCTGTGGGAAACGCGACAAAAAGTCTAGCGTCTCCCCCCAACACTCAATCTCTTGTGCAAAACAAACACGGTCAATACTTGTGCTCCAGTCAGCACAAAGACTAAAGATATCACCTTCCATGGCGACTACCCCTCATCGGGTAGCCATGCTTACAGGTGATTGACGTCAAATGTGCTGGTACCCAGCGCTTAGAAGAGCACCCTCTTCTTGACCGTCTGCACCCATCATATGATGTAACGCTGGGGGCTTCACCGATCGGCTTTCAAGCGATCTGAGGAGGCCAGCATCCTCAGAGGATCAATCGGCCTAACGTTCTCACGACCCTGGCAGCCCCCGGTACCGATCTCATCTGCCCGTCGACCTCGGTATTTGAGAGTATCCGAGCGATAGGGCCCACTACTGGAGAAGTGATCGATCCGGTTCCAAAGAGCCGTGCCAAAGGGACAAGACTGGGCCGCAAAGCTTCCCTCAAAACTCAAGCTTTGTTTTCGTTCTTCGCTCTTCAACTAAAAAGAGCGTCTTGGAGCCCTACTGAACGCAAAAGCTCTCCGGCACTCCGTCTCTCATTCAGCCGGCCTGTAGTAATTTTCTGGACTGGAGGAGCTCTCCGGCATTCGGAACAGAGGAGTATTTTGGCTCTCTAGGCAGTCACCTTCTTTACCAGATCTTCTCTGGCCAGCCGGAGCTCTCGCCGCTAGATCTCTCTGGCCTGTGGGAGCTCCTCGTCGCCAGATCTTCCTTGCCCTGCCGGAGCTCCTCGCCTCCAGATCTTCTTTGGTCGGCCGGACCTCTCGTCGCCAGATCTCTCTGGCCTGCCGGATCTCTTCGCCGCCGGATCTTCTCTGGCCTGCCGGAACTGTCGCCGCCAGATCTCTCTGGCCTGTTGCAGCTCTGCGCCGCCAAATCTCTCTGGCCTGCTGGAGCTCTGCGCCGCCAGATCTTCTCCGGCTTGACCTCCGCCTCGTAGCATTGCTCCGGTCAGTAGGCCGATCCCGCTGCAACTTGTTGCACGGCAGTAGACCCTGTAAAAGTCATGTCAAAACATGCAATGGGGGCTCGATTTTCTCGACCCACCACCCATTGCACCGCGGAAAATATCATCCACCCAAGCGCCGCACCGGGACGGGGTCGAGGCGAGATCGGCCGACAATATGACCCAAACCATTGGCCAATAGGCTACCGAAGTGGTAACAGTATGCTACCCAACCAATTCATGACAAAGGACC
The DNA here is from genome assembly GCA_033239525.1 of Nepenthes gracilis. Classification (NCBI taxonomy): domain Eukaryota; kingdom Viridiplantae; phylum Streptophyta; class Magnoliopsida; order Caryophyllales; family Nepenthaceae; genus Nepenthes; species Nepenthes gracilis. Next base: position 5,495,455 of record BSYO01000007.1, on the reverse strand, counting down.
AAATCCCACGACACACGGGGGCCATAGGCCAAGTCGCCTACCAAAGCGCCCCAACGACTCTCCGCAACAGTGCACGCCAGCCGTGCGCTCAGGGCGGTGAGCCGATTATAGGAACACCGCTCATGCACCAACGACGATTCCACACCGAATCCAGGTAAGTCAACCATATGCATGCATGTAGGAACACTTTGCACGTTGTGTTTCTTGTATCACTGCACGATAGATTTCTTTTTCTTTCTTTTCCATATGTATATATATATGTGTTTGCCTTGCAAGTTTATCCGACCTAGACTGCCCCTAAGTCAGGAGGGTCTTCACCCCCTCTGTTAAACCACGGTCATCGGTGGCGAAATTGATCGAAACCACAGTCATCAGGTGGCCCATGAGCGGTCTTAAACCTTGGTCATCCAAGTGGCCCATTAGCGGTCTAAACCCTGGTCCTCCAGGTGGCCCATGAACGGTCTTAAACCCTGGTCATCCAGGTGACCCATGAACGGTCTTAAACCCTGATCATTCAGGTGGCCCAAGAGCGGTCTTAAACCTTGGTCATCCAAGTGGCCCATGAGCGGTCTTAAACCCTGATCCTTCAGGTGACCCGATGTGATGCGAAAAAACCTTAGGGGGCAAGTATGGCACACGCGACGACCTCTTTTCGGGGAGCAGCAACGTCAGTCAACGATGGTCGAAGGGAGGGCTTTCGCTCCTCCAACACTGGCAGCCCAAGTCTACACTTGTACGGCACCACCAGGGCTGGTTCACACAACCTCCCATCCTAAGGACTTCGCTCCTTAGGCGGCTAACCATCCAGGTTGGTCACCTCTCGCAGTAACCCTCTCTACGAGAGAATAACACGAGTATTCGCAAAGAACGAGAAACATTCCTTCTCTAACGCTGTTTGTCAAGTCGACACTTGGGCAACGCCACTAGGCTTTTCTTACAAGCCACAACTATTAAGCAAAGCTAACATACCTGACCACTTAACACACAGCTAGAAGGCCACCACGCCTTCAACAAAGCAAAAACAACCGGCCAACTAATTTGGCAGGCAGCTGGTCAACTTTTCCGGTCAACAAAGTTTCCGGCTCAGAAGCTGCTCTCCGGATTTGAGCACTTCGCCGGTCAACTTTTCCGATCAACAAGATTTCCGGCTCAGAACTGCTCTCCGGATTCAAGCACTTCGCCGGTCAACTTCTCCGGTCAACAAGGTTTTCCGGCTCAGAACTGCTCTCCGGATTCAAGCACTTTGCCGGTCAACTTTTCCGGTCAACAAAGTTCTCGGCTCAGAACTGCTCTCCGGATTCGAGCAATTCACCGGTCAACTTTTCCGGTCAACATTTTGACCAGCAGCCATGTCCGTCTCTTCTCTACCCTCTGGATTCGAGCACTTTGGTTACGGATCCGGCCAACTGACTTTTTTGACTCATGTTGCTCTCCGGATTTGAGCACATTGGTCAGCAAAATCTGACAACCATATTTTCGGCTCTATTCCGCTCTCCGGGTCAAGTGATGTAGTCAGCCAAGCTGGTCAACTATCAATCTGGTTTCCTTAATTCTCCAGGGTCAAACTTTTCGGTCAATGAACCCAGGTCAAGGGCACAAAATGATCAGTCGGATCCCATCATGAACATGCCGGAGGCCGAAAATTCGGTCCACCGGCATGGGGGGCTAGTGATGGGTCCAATAACCATGGGCCAATGGGCCAGGCCCGCAGAAGGCCCACAATCAAGCATTTTTCTTTCAAAGTCCCACATTGCTTTTTGAGAAGCAATACAGCTCCCAATCCCACTATAAAAGCAAGCCTTCTCAAGCATTGAAGGGGGGGAAGGAAGAGAAGTGGGGAAGCTCCATAAGGCTCCAGGAGGCCCTGGACCCTTCTACAGTTCGGAGACCCTCAGCCCTCTTCCGCCAAGAGGCCTTGGGCCCTCACGCAGTCCGGAGGCCCTCGGCCCTCCGCCGCCACGAGGCCCTCGGCCCTCCTATTGTCCAGAGGCCCTTAGTCCTCCATCCAGGAGGCACGGAGCTCTCCTCCTTGCAGGAGGCATGGAGGCCCACGACCCTCCTACAACCCGGAGGCCCTCAGCCCTCCGCCGGCACGGAGGCCCTCAGCCCTCCATCCAGGAGGCACAGAGGCCTACGGCCCTCCGCCACCAGGAGGCCTTCAGACCTCCTCCCGTCCGGAGGCCATCAACCCTCCGCCATCCGGAGGCCTTCAACCCTTCGTCTTGGAGTCACGATCCCTCTATCCCAGAGCCAGGAGCTCGCAATCCAAGAGCTGACCCTCCGCTCAGGTAACAAGAATGTTTACTCACTAGTACCATTTATTCCTTTTTCTTAAAGTCGCCCTCCGTGGGCGCAACTGTAAGCCGCCACTCTGCGGGCGCACCTGTAAGCCGCCCCGGGGCGCACCTCTAAGCCGCCCCTCTGTGGGCGCACCTCTAAGCCGCCCTCTGCGGGCGCACCTGTAAGCCGCCCCTCTGCGGGCGCACCTCTAAGCCGCCCCTCTGCGGGCGCACCTCTAAGCCGCCCCTCTGCGGGCGCACCTCTAAGCCCCCTCTGCGGGCGCACCTGTAAGCCGTCCCTCTGCGGGCGCTCCTCTAAGCCGCCCTTCGCGGGCGCATCTCTAAGCCGCCCCTCTGCGGGCGCACCTCCAAGCCGCCCTCCGCGGGTGCACCTCTAAGCCGCCCTTTAAGGGCGCACCTCTAAGCCGCCCTCCGCAGGCGCACCTATAAGCCGTCCCTTTACCGGACGCACCTCCAAGCCGCCCTTCGCCGGCGCACAGGTAAGCCGTCCCTCTACCGGGCGCATTCACGGAGCTCAAGCCTCCAAATACATCCCTCTCACACTCCCCTCATTCTCGCATCTTGCTCATGCATTCCTCCGTTTATTGCGGAAGATATCTGACTTGAGCGTCGGAGTGTCGATGGGGGACAACCCCCCGTCGGCATCTGACCTCCTGTTTGTTGTTAGTGGTGTGCAGGATTCGCACTCAGTGAACGGAGCCGGATCAACATCCACCCGGAGAATCCGAATCCGTTCGAAGTCGGATCCAGGTACGCATCAGGAATATACATTTAAGTAGTATTTTAATTTACATATTATAATTTTTAAAATATTTTATATTTTTAGACATTTTTACATAATTATAAATTTTTATGAAAAAATAGTTATCTTACCCAACAAATACACTATCAATGGCAGTACCATGTAGAGTGATTTGGCACTCTTATTCTTGATGATCTGTGCAAATGTATTCATAGAGCTTTTGTATTTGGCAGCTTGTCCCGATGTCATAATCACCCTTCTATGCACAGCATCAATTGGATAAGAAGGAAACCCAGCAATAATTATGATTCCCTATCCAAGGAAGAAACTTGCCAAGAAACTATCTTGGAAAAAAATAACAAAGAACAACTTATTATGATTATACAATAATTTTTACACCCTACCAAAGATTTAGTAAGAATACATAAATATAACAGTCCAATAGAATATCAATCTGCTAAGATTACTCTGTAAATGAGTTTTGGAAAAGAGTCGGACCAATTTGGTACTATTGTTCCTGGTTTTATCTAGTGTTATTATTTTGACAAGAAGATACTGTCTGATTATAAATCTCTTGCAAGATTTTATCAACAACTACTAAAATAGCCTCTACTCTTCTTATTGTAGGATTCTAGGACACAGATTTGAGAATTTCTTCAAGTTTGGAAATCCACTGGCTCTAGTTGCAAAATGCTCGAGCATTTTTCAAGCTTAATAGATATCAGAATAGAGGCAAATGACATGAAAAATTCAGGAGTTTAACATTAGCGTTAGGTAATTCAAATTAGCACATAGATAAAGTGCTAATTGAGTTCAAATAATTGCTCACCCTCCTTCACCAAAGCAATGCATAACATCCTATTCACACAATTAACATTGCTCAAATTGTGATTGAGCCAGCAATAAGCTCTCGATTGCGTTTCTGAGAAAGTGATTCATTAATTTCTCTTCTGCACATAGTTTTAACACAAATATAGCATGACTCCCATGGATTTCGGACAAGAGGCAGCATATCACATGATCAACTGCCCTTCCCTATACACAAAGATTTCATCTTAAGTATCCCAACTAGTCAAATTGCCGAATGGAAATGAGGCTATTGTTATGCAAATTGATAGTGTGAAAATATCAGCTTACTTTCCGCTGACCGTGTTCTTGGTGTAACATAATTCAACTAAAATCTAATATCTATTAAGAAGATAACAGAATTTTTCAATTGTTATATTATTTGCTTTTCTAATTACTTCTTTATTCAATACCTTAGATTTTGGACCATGTTTGAAAAGGATAAGATTAAACATGGACAGTGTTATTTGATAGAAGTTGTTGCGTTACTATCAAATATTTTAAAAAGATTGCCGCAATTTTGGCAGACACCTCTTTGAGCACTATTATCGGAACAATTGCTTCATACTCCAGTTTGTGACATGCATGTTTGGGTCCCCTATCAAATTCAAGACTAAAATGGATAGATGATGATATAATTAAAACAAGTATCACTAATGATAAAGAGAATAATTGTTTAGTTTGTCACTTGGACAAACAAAATCACCTTCCTTTATTCACCAGGGAACAAAGAATATTTTATATTTTTAATTAATATATTGTGATATTTGGGATTATATTCTAGAGAGAGTTATAATGTCAAAATAAGGCCATGGTAGTTATAATAGGACAAAATCTCATATGAGACTTCTTATGCCAACAAATAAATAATATATCAAAGAATTTATGTCAAGGCCTCGGAAAAAAAATAGTATGATGAAAAGTAAATATAGATATTTACAGAATATTACTCATGTACTTAAATGACCTACTTTATAAATAAAATCCTTACCTTAATATTCTATAATAATACATCTTACAAAGTTTTGTTTGTATAAAACCAATATATAATCACATGAAGGTGCGTGGATTTCTTTGCTTCTTTTGAAACCAAAGGATATATGTTATTAGATCTTAATGCACATATAGTTTTTTTTTTTTTTTAAATGTTGAATTTTATGAGTTTAAATTTTCTTTCTATGCAGGGTTAGCGAATATGGATAGAGATTCTGGCAATGCATCTGTTAGGTATATTATGTGTTAGCATACTCTGTGACCGTATCTGATCATTTATTGGTAATTTTATATTGTCCTAAAAATCTGTAATAAATTCACGCCCTATAATCCGAGATGCACAACTCCCAATTCCACGCCTACCTAGTGTCTGACTCACGCACGAGCTCCATTTCTCATAGGCTCGTGCTCGATGTATGCTCGAAGCACACTCGAAGCGCCCTTTTACGAATGTGCACGCTCAAGGCATGCCCGAATCACCCTTTTACGAATGGGCGTACTCGAGCACTGAGGTGCAGACCCTGTGCTAGCCTAAGCTTGCTCGACATGTGGCTGAACGACGCTTGAGAATTGGGGCGCATATTTTTAAATGATCATATCTTTGAACATAATTTTTGAGTCTCTTTATAAATAGCTACCTTCTTCTTTTTGTGAAAAAATCATGGTGAAACGTGCTTATGGCTGCTCAATGAACAAAGCACTCACTTTTATGCTTATAATTTGTTCCTATTAGAGAAAACTCGTCCTCCATTATTGTGCTTCAATTTTAAAGTTTTCTCACATTATTTACTTGATCCTTCACATCTTTTCTTACCTGCTAACTTTCATAAGAAACATGGGTGGCGTAGAAATTAGGATCCAATAGTGTGCGGAGATTCGATGGCTTATAAAAGAAGATTAATAAGAAGACCGGAAGGCGTCTGATTCCATTACCAAGGGTAAGTCGAAGGAGTTTCTCAGTAGAGTTATAAGATGGAAGAAGTTAGCTAAGTCAGCGTATTTGTATCACCAAATCTATAAGTTGACTTTTTTAGTGCATTATTTTTTTCAATTGTAAAAATTTAGAGGGTTTTACTCGATAATTATGATTATTAAGATTTTTTTTGTCACTAAAATCTGATTTTGATTATTGTTGATTATTGTGTTTATATGTTATATGCTATTTATCATTTGATTCATCTAGATACGAATATATTTTACGTATATTATATATTCGTGTATTTTCTTCCACAATTTGTAAAAGGGTCAAAATAAATTGTGATTAGAGACTCCTAGTCTATTTCAGCATCAACATCTATTCCTATCCTTGATGAAGTCATCATCAATTCATCTACCTCAACATGATCCAACTATAACGCCAATTCTAGATCTAAAAGGGCATTATCAACTGTAGAGTCCGGCACAGCAAACAGAAAGAATATAGAGAACAAGGAATCTGCTAATTCTAATTGAATAAATGCCTAACATTTGTTAAGTGATGATTGCATTCTAATCCCGACTCCTAGACCTCAAACACCTCAATATCTCAAAGATTATCAATGTCAACTGGCTCAAGGAGATAAATGTACATAGTCCACGTGTAGGTTAGTTACCTCATACCCTATTGCTAACTACTTGTCATATTAAAAGCTTTCACCATCCTATCGCACTTTCCCCACATTGATATCCTCGCACTTAGTATTGACTATTTACAATGAGGCTACAAAGGACCAAACACGGTACCAAATGATTGAAGTAGAGTTGCAAGCCTTGGAAGAAAACGGTAATTGGATCTTTACATATTTATGGATAGAAAAACAAGCCACTGATTATCATTATGCTATTAAAATTAAATGTAATTCGGATGGTACAATTGAGGTCACAAGGCACGATTGGTAGCTCAAGTCTATACCCCAATGGTTGGAATAGGTTATGATGACTAAATTGATTATTATTAAATATTTACTTTTATTATAGTTGTAAAGGAAGGAAACATTTAATAATTTGATTTTCACAATGCATTTTGACATGGCAATTTCAATAAAAAATTTTAAATGAAGCGACCTCCTAGTTACAAAAACGAAAATCTTTATTAAATTTGTAAATTAAGAGTTTATATGTATTGAAATAGACCTCAAGAAAATCTTATTCGGAGTTCTCTAGCTCCCTCATTACTAAGGGTTTCAAGTAATCAAAAATTAGTCATAATCTCTTTACTTTAGATGATGTCGATTCTTTTACTGCATTCCTTATATATATTGATGACATAGTTGTGGCTAGTAATTAAGTTACTACAATTGATGCTCTCGAGATCTTTCTTCATTCGCAATTTAAAATTAACGATATTGAGCTCTCATAATATTTCTTTAGAATAGAAGTTCTTAATCCCCTAAAAAAATTTCAACAATTAATTCAAGTTTGCTCTCGATCTTTTAGGAAATAAAAGTGCTCTTGCTTCATAGTTGAGCGATTGCCTACGGATCAAAATGCCAAGTTTAGCAAGAAAGTAGTGTTCAACTTGAAGGACCCCACTGTTTTTAGAAGAAATTTGGTCATCTATTGTGATTAACAATCACTAGTTCAGACTATAACTATAGGGTATAGATTTCTAAGTTAGTTCACGGAGAAGCTCACCAACATCCATTTCACAGCTAATATATGGTATTATCCTACATTAAGTAGTCTTTGGGACATGATTTATTGCTATTATCTAGCTCTTTATTAAGTTTGTAAGCTTATTTTATTCAAATTGAGCCTTTTGTCCCAACACTCGATAATCACTGATTGGTAACTTCATTGTACTTAAAAATTCCTTAGTTTCTTGGTGATCAAAGAAGCAACCCATTATTTCTAGATCTTCTATTGTTGCTGAATATAGAGTAATGGCTATTGCTTATTTTGAAATTACTTCGTTACAATATATTCGAATGATCATCAAATCAATCATCTTCAAACTGGCCATTCTCTATTATGATAATCAATTCGTACTCCACATACCCACAAATCCTATTTTTCATAAATGAATGAAACACATTGAAATAGATTGTCTTCTAATTTGTAACAAATTTTAGAAGGGGTACGGTCAAACAAAATATGTTATAATATTTTCTCAACTATTGGACATTTTTACTTAGGCATTACCTTCTTCCACGTCGAGATCTCATCTCTCTAATATGGGATAGAAAATTGTTACTCTCCATCTGGTGGGGATGTGTTACAGCATGAAGAGTAACAAAAGAAGAAGAAAGGATTCACCCAGGCATCATGCTAAGAAAATTTCTTGGACCACATGCAACAACTTGGGAATCTATTGATTCCTTTTTGTTATATTGATTCTTTTATTGTTTTCTTTTTTTTTCACTGGCCAAATTATAATAAATCAGGTGTTAAGTGTTTGTTGTTATAGAGTTGTAATATGTATATGGATATGTGACCTTCATTCTCCAAAATCCATTTGATTCCTTTTCTTCTGGTTGATTGCCTGATTTCTGTAAAGACACAGCACCTTCATTGTTGTTTCTTCTTCTTTCTTTTCTGGCAGTCTCGGCACATAAAAGTATAATAAATTTTTCTTGACATACATATGAAGGTAAATCTCAATGAATGTATAAATTCATAAATTTATGCTTGAAATTATACTTTCAAAAATTTTCAGATATGAACTTCAAATATTTTAAATGAATAGAATTTAAGAAAAATAAATAGTGAAAGTTTTTTTAATCTAAGAAAAATAAAGACCACATTTCATCTAAAACAAAAGGATCATTTATGTGGCGACCAAGCTCAAATCACCTTATGCAACTTGGACAGCTCATACAAAAATCTCAAACCTTACAAATTATTCAATTTTTATCATTCATAAAATATATCTTAAAAATAAAACCATTTATAAAAGAACCTAATATCTTAAATACACTAAAAATATATATAAAGTTCTAACACATCCAATAACTATAAAGGTCATAGTCCCAAAAACAATCAATATAAAAGCATCCGCTTCCTAAAACATCTCTCGTCTGTAATCCCACGACAAAGATAAGGTCTTGTGCTAATGCTACGATCACAGTTCTAATTTGGAGACAATAAAAATATAAGAATGAGCCCATATTTAACAAATAATATAATCAATGATATATATAAATAATAACTATCTTAAATTAAATAACAAATAATACTATGCAGCAATAATAATAAAAGCTCAACAATAATATATGAGATTGTAAAATCTTATCATAACTATAACTCAAAAGTAAATACGAGGATCACTAACACTAAACCTAAATATCATAAAGACAATAATAATTCTACCGAATTTAAATGTCAACAATACTATATATCCCACTAAATAATACAACACCATATATTGAATCTTTAATTATACTTATCCATTTGCCAAACAATTCCCATCACTAAATCCACAAAAAGGAAGCACTAGTTATTGTAACTTCAAATTGAGAAGTCGTACAACTAAAATTTCATCCACAAGGTATTAACCAACAACAATACATAAAAATTATAATTTACAAGGGACCCTACATAGAAATTATCACTCAATTTTACTTGTTATTGAGGAAATATAAATGTTGACAGCAGCCTCAAACATTGGTGTTTGGAGCCAATTTCGATGTTCATCTTCGCTCTTTCATCAATCAATTGCTACATGGTTGGTTAACTGAAACTGTATTTCATCAACAAAATGTTGAATTTAGAGAGTCATAGCGTAAGTATGAGAAAATTTTTGATATAAATATATCGATTTAACATATAAATGATTGGTTTAAAAATGGTTTGAAAAAGTGACTTCCTCACTCGGGTTGTTGTCCATTTTCTTCCTCACTAATCAATTACTGTTGCTTCGACTTACGGTGAGTTAATTTTGACAACAAAAGGCTATCTTCATTTAATAATATAAACTACTGATTCCTACAAATTTAGGAAAATTATCACAATCAAGGGATGCCTTTTATTTGATTTCTGGAAAAGAGAAAACGGCTCTGGTTCTTGAACAATGAGATTAGAGCTTAAAATTTTAAATAAAATAATAAAAATTAGCAACCAAAGGAACTGAAAAATACACTATAAGATGATAGAATTATGAGAAATTAGGAATTCACTTGCCTATTCCACAACATAGCTTTAAGAATCATCCGATATTAATCAAATAAATATGTTATTTTAAAAAAAGAGAGATTGCTTAGTTTTTTTTAAAAGATCTTAGCCATCCATTATTGATAGGATAACTGTAATTTGGAGAGATTGAATCTATCCTTTTTTAAGAGGGATGGCGACCTCAAGCCCAGCTGCTAGTGGTAGGAATTCCAATTTTTTAGACTGAAAAATTTTTAATTTTGTTTTCGAGAAGGGAAAAATAGCTTGGGATTGGATTTAGGTTAAGATATAATTATAGTTATTAAATTTTTACCAAAGCAAATATATATATATATATTATAAATTGACTTTGAATTTTAGGTTAAAATCCCAGCGGATAGGATTAATTATGTAAATATATTTCTATCATTTGTTGTGAATATTCATCTAGATTATATAAATATATTTCAAATCTGTGTAGAGATTGAAACAATAAAAATGAAAAATATGAAAGAAAAAGAGGATAATCAATAGAACTAAAAGGCCAGGGATGTTTAGATCTCATTCCCAGTTATTACTATATGAAAAATGCAGCCTTTTCTATACATAGCTTTCCCAACAAGTATGTTACTAAATCCTAAATAATGAGTATCATTGATAGTAAATATTGTGATAAATATAATAAATTATCATAATATTTTTGATGTGTTTATTTAATTTAAATATTTTAATGTTGTAGGATGATTTCAATATTAAAAATACAAGAGATTTTAAAATTTGAAATGACCGTAACTGAATTCATATTACTTTTAAGTAAAATATATATATATAAAAAAAAAAAATGCTAGCCATTTTTTTTGAGTTTTGTAAAAACTTACTGATGGCATACATTTAGACACTACCGCGATTAGCAGGAGCGTTGGTAGAAGAAGAAGACGACCTGTGTTTTCTCCAACATCTTCTCACCATTTTCACCAGAAATCGACCTATATGCCCCAAGACGATGATACCAATAATAGTATAGTATGCCACAAATATTGATGGAAGCATCACATAAATTTCATAGGCGTGTCCAGCAGTAGCCCTTGTGGTGATGAGGAAACTGAATCCAACTGCCACAATTGCTATCCACGCTGCCACCATTAAAATCCCAGTGCAGACCTTGTTCTTCAGTGGCAAACCACTCAGCAGCAGTAGGAAGATGCAGCTTGAGATGAAGAATGCAGTCGCATTTGCGATACTTATTATCTGGTAACTCCATGGGTCATTATCTGCTAGTATCGACTGTCCGGGAAAATGTGATGTCGTGCAAGTATCGTTCGAAATCAATGTATCTTGATAAAAACCGCCGGGAGGGTTGGATCCGGCTTGGAACGCTGCCGCTGCAAATAGTGATGCAGCAATCATTATGGCGTTCCTATGGCTTTCCAGCCGGCCATTTCTTTCCTCCTTCTTATGCCATTTCTCCTGTTTACTAAGAAACCTGTCCAGAATTTCCCGTAAGGTTGAACAACCTGCAACAGTGCTCATCGTATTCGATGCAGCTCCGGTTGTTTCCGATGAAACATTGCTTCTAGAATTCACCGCCCCGGCGTGTTGGAGGAGTCGCCCAATATTTAGGTAATCACCGCTCGCGTCCTTCAAACGCATTTCTAATAGGTCCAGTGCTGTGAGGCCGAAGACATTCTTGGCATTCACATCTATGCTTGCAATCTTCGTCAGAAAATCGATGGTCTGCAAAATAATTTCAATTCTTTTCACAACTTTAAAAGCTCTCGGCATATAGTGATGGTTTTCAGAAGTTGAATCCGGCCAAAGTAGGATGACAGGTACTTTTTGTGTCCAGGTTAAAGATTAATAACGGTTTGCTGTCGCCATAGCAACATTATTTTGGACTAAAATTCGGAAAGAAAAACCCAAATCGTAATTTTAAATTTCAGTTGTCGAATTAATGACATTTCCTATAACAGATGTCCTTGTAGATTATCAAGTTTCAAAGATGTCTCACATAGGAATTCAGAGTACGTATTTTACTTCATATACCTTCAAATTTTTATTTACATTTTAAATAATTTTAGTAGCGCTATCTTATTTGTAAACAACACACATTGCATAGCGGTCCTACGTGACAACTATGTGAGGTTTACATAATACTATTCAGTTAATTTTGGTAAATTTTTGCAACTCGACTAATTTAACTTTTTAAATGTTATTTTTATATATTTTTACATAATTTTTAGTTATATTTATCTATGAGTAAGTATTTTGTGGTTACTTTTGATGCAACGAGTGCGAATCATAGTAAAAGTTTAAAATTTTCAAGTAATATTTTATTTTGAAAAATAATTTTTTAGTGTCATATAATCATATTTTTGTTGATGTTAATGTTTTGATCTTATTAGTATAAAAATTAGTCAAATAAAAATTTTATTATATTATTGAGATGATTTAGAAACTTATTCAGTCTATAAAAAGCAAAATGTTATCTTAAAAATACAAACGGTTATCATCTGTAAAATTTATTTCTTTAACGCTATATCTCCTTCTTATAAGACAAATGGGTTTTGGGCAAATTACTACTGAAATAAAATAGTAGTATCTTTTTTCTATGCACAAACAAAATCAAACTATAAATGAACTTCAATTGCATAAAGAAATGTTTAAAATTTATAGAGATACAAAGAAATGTCATCAAGCGACGGCTAGGATGCAAGATAGTATTACCATCACCATCCTTAGAATTAATGAACTCTGCATTATTACATACTAAAGTCTCAACCAGCAGGAGCCTCAATGCTTCCAATTGATTGTGCTTCACACACACATGTAAAATGGTCTCTCGGTTACCGTTGTCATTGGGGATGCATGCCGCCTCAAATCTGACCTGAACTAACTCTCTCAAGGCATCAACCCTGCCCTTCATGGCTGCAACATGTAGTGGGTTCCATCCCACTTCACAAGTATAACTCATCCGAGGATTCGCAGAAAGTAAGAGTTTCACCATCTCTACATCTCCCTTTGCCGATGCGAGATGAAGAGGCGTTGATTTCTTGAATCTTGCTCATGAGCCAACTCCGGTTTCCATTTGAGGAGCTCCGTAGCAAACTCCAAGTGACCGAGCATGGCGGCTATATGTAATGGCGTTTCTGCAAAACATGTGGTTATATATCTATGAAGTATAAGAGGGTCTTGATTTAGCAAGTTACGCAGAGAAGTCACGTTGCCTTCCATTGCAGCTTTATACAGCTCTTCCGCCATTACTATGATCTCTCTTGTGTAAATTTCAATCACAGTAGAAGAAGCAAAGGGCTTTTTTTTTTTTTTTGGCAAATGATATTTGATTAATGCTTCGCCCTTATAAAAAAAAATATGCTGATGTATTGAGATATTCCATGAAACTACCAAGTGTCTTCATCTTTGTTCACTTGACGGCCCCTACCACAATTTAGTGGCCAAAATTTTTTCATATTTTAGCATAAAAATGAATACTATTTAAAAAATAAATAAATAGTCAAAAATAGTTTATTTAAATCTAGAAAAACAAAGGCATGATGGATACCACACAACACGCAATCGAGTTTTTACGGAACATGCGGTCGACTTTACATTGCTTTACGCCCCTAATTACAATTTAGTGGCCAAAAATTTTTCATATTTTTGCATAAAAATGAATATTATTTAAGAAAAATGAATAGTCAAAAATAGTTTATTTAAACCTAAAAAAACAAAGGCATGGCGGATATCACACGACACGCAATGGACTTTATGCAGAACATGCAGTCGACTTTACATTAACTTAATGCCCCTAATCACAATTTAGTGGCCAAAAATTTTTCATATTTCAACGTAAAAATGAATACTATTTTAAAAAATAAATAGTCAAAATTAGTTTAGTTAAACACATAAAAACAATGGAAGCACTTCATTTGACATCGTATTAACATTTAGAGCTTGTTTAATGTCTATACCTTTGAAAGATAGAATAAAATAAAATAATTATATAAAGATAATAAAATAAATAAAAATAGAGTTAAAAATTAATATTTTATTCTTTTAGTTAATCACTTAAAATAGGTAAAATTATATTAAAAGTTAATTTTTCAGTATTTGATATATAATAATGGTTATTATTATTATTATTATTATTATTATTATTATTATTAGATAATAACTAATAAATTAGTATAAAATAATTTTTTTTATTTCCATCTAAAAATGTATATTCTAACATACTTTAGAAGGTTTAGGATAAATACAATCTTAATCGGATTTTTCAATTAGTCTGGTCCTACTGAACCTAAATTTTATAACATTTAATCAATTTTTATTAATATTATAAATAAATATGATCTAAAATTATATTTGATTGTTTTTTTAAACCAAGTATGATTATAGATGAAAGTCACCTGTTCTGATCAATCCATACTAGATTATGTACTTCATTGTTGATGGGTATACCAATGACGTGGAGCTGGCCCAAAGGCCACAGATCACGATGGGGATGATTCCTTCCAAAGAAGGAAGATCACCATCTTCGCCATAAAAGAGGGCCTGAATCCAGTATCCAGGGCACGCTCTTTTGGATACCGACAACTCTCTCTCTTCAAACTGAGACTGAGAAAAAAAAACCCTAAGTGTTCTGGGAAGCGAGCTCTGATTCTAGGCAGCCAAACTCTCAAACACAGTCCAACTCCAAGGCAACGAACGGGTCCATACGCACGTTCACTGCCTTCCCACCGTCCAGATACGAGAAAGGACTTGCGCCTTTCTGACATCTGGAACAAGACACTCCCTTTCTTTCGCCATAGCTTTCATTCTCTTTCAGTTCCTTCCATTGAAGGCTAATTTACTGACTTGAGCGTCGGAGTGTTATCGGTGGGATTACATCCCGCCGTTAACACTGACCTCTCGTTTGTTTTAGTGGTGTGCAGATTCGGTACTCGGTGAATGGAGCCGGTTCAAACCATCCGTAAGAATCCGAACTGCTCAAGTGGATCAGTACGCATCATTGGCGCCGACTGTGGGAAACGCTTACGAAAAGCCTACCACCAAAATCTGCACAGACTCTCTCTGTCACCTTCTGCTTCAACAATGGTAAACACGAGAGTACAGGCTAGCGATCCCGCTAGAGAGATCGCTAATCCCACTGTGATCATCTTTGCCGACGCCCCGGTCAACGGGGCCGCAGCGGAGTTCCACCGCCTTACATTCAACAATCGGGTGGAGTGCATGGCTAACAATCGCTGCTCCAATCATGGCGCATTTAAAGAACAACAGCCCGGTGGCTCCTCCACCTATCATCTCGCTCCCGCCACCAATAAGGGTGGTCGGCGAAGATGGCTGGCCAAGAGGCCGAAAAGATGGAAACAATCGCTCCAAGATCCTCGCGTTCTGGCCGAACAAGGCCAATGGAACGCTCCGGAGTACATCCCCGACGGAGAGCCCAGACGGAGAAATCCTCGATACTCGGGAGGCGTAAGATCGCCACACACCCAGAGCGAGTCTCGGATCGCCAGTTCAGAGGAGGCGGCGACCGATCATTGAATACAAGACGGAGTTGAGGAATTTCCTCAACTCCAAAAAGATCGAAGAACGTCATCGTGCCGATCCACGAGTGGATCAAATCTCGAACCGCGTGTTCTAGAATGACGAGAGCGCTATCGACTTGGACAGTCACCTTTCACCTTGAAATCCGAGCCGTCCACCGCCGGCCCAAGTTCAAGATGCCGCCCCTGACTTATACGATGGGGGCAGTGATCCGGTTTACCACTTGGATCACTTCCGCACCCATCCGAGTCCGCAAGGGCTAGAAGACTCGGCCGATGTGCAGCTGCTTCGGCCGACACGATAAGGGAGATGCCGGATCTGGTTTCACCATCTCCCTTCAGGTTCTCGGCGAAACTTCCGTGAACTCACGGACTCTTCTTGGCTCAGTATGCATCGAGTCGAAGGCAAGAGAAACAGCCGTGGCATCTCTCCCACATAAAGCAGAAACCGAGAGAGAACCCACGGCGCTTCCTGGATCGCTTCGTGGCTGAGGCCAGAAGGATTCCCAGGATTACTGAGGAGATGAAGTTGGGCAGCTTCATCTCAGCACTCACTTATGAAGATTTCTTTAAACATCTGGCCCATAAGAATCCCCAGACATTCCGCGAGGCGGAATCCATTACCAGGGCTTACGCTGCTGCTGAAGAGGCCAACGAAGCAAAATGCCCGGAACGGGCGGATCAGCCTCGGCCAATTCCTGGAGAAGGAAAGAGAAAGTTTTCTGGCGGAGAACACCCCCGCCAGAAATAGCGCCGGACTGGGCCCTCAGAACGCAGAGATTACGGGCCAACCACTTTCACACCCCTGACGGACACACGCTCCAATGTCCTGATGCAGATCCGTGGAGAAAAGTTTCTGAAGTGGCCAAAGACACTGAAAAAGGACTCCGGAAATCAGTCTAAGTACTGTGACTTCCACCGCTCTGCTGGCCACTCAACCGAAGACTGCAAAACACCGGAGGGAGATTGAGGATCTGTTATCAGGGACATCTCACTCGGTTCATCAAGGGACCCGGACAAATCAAGGAGCAGGTGATGAAGAGGGGCAGGAGTGCACACCTCCCGAACCGGATTGCGGCAGGAATAGTGAACATGATCACCGGCCAACCCGCCAGGGGGACCAAGACGCGAGGAGCAGCAGATCGAGGAAGAAGCAGCGCGTAATGGACAACGCCATTAGCTTTAGTGAATGTGATTCGAACCATGTAATCTCCCCCCATGCTGACCCCCTTGTAATTTCTGCACTCGTTTCAGACGGTACTTCGGACTACCAGCTGAAACGAGTCTTTATTGATAATGGTAGCTCAAGGACTTGCTTTATTTGGATGCGTTCTTTAGATTAGGCCTAAAAAGAACCAATCAAACTCGTCAAGGACCTTTGTACGGCCTTGACGAACCGGTGCCCGTTCAAGGGACAATCCAACTGAAGTCACCCAGGCACCTACCCAAAAACAAGAAATCGAATGCTAACCTTTCTAGTGGTTGACCCGCCTCCGTGTACAACGCAAAATTAGGCAGCCGTGCCTAACGGCGTTTGGGGACAAGCCACGTCCATTCCCCACCTAAAAATGAAGTTCCCAACGCCCTATGGCGTCGGAGAGGTTCTGGGAGATCAGGTCACTGGACGGACCTGTTACATGGCCCAGATTGCCCCTAGTGGCAGAACTGGCACGGTGGGAGAACTCGATCACCGAGACGAGACCACCTTGCAGCAGGCGCAGCCCGGTGAAGCCACGGATCTGGTCCCACTGGACCCGGGGGAACCGGATAAGTGTGTCCAGATTGGCGGCTCACTCACCGGGCCACTACGCGATGAATTGATCGCGTTCCTACGAAGGAACGCGGACCTTTTTGCCTGGACCCCCGCGGACATGCCAGGATCTCACGGGAATTAATGGTCCACAAGTTGGGCCTTGATCTGCACAAGGCCGGTAGGACAAAAAAGAGAAACCACTCCGTTGAAAAACTAATCGCCATCCGAGATGAGGTAAAGAAGTCGCCGACCAAGCTTCATTAGGAAGTCCAAGACTGGATCGCTCTCAAACGTCGTCTGGTTAAGAAGAGCAACGGAAAATGGCGGATGTGCGTCGATGTTACCGACGCCAACAAGGCTTGCCCGGCGACAGCTTTCCTTGCCCTCGATTGACCGGGGTGACTCCACGGGGCGGGCACGAGCCGCTAAGCTTCATGGACGCTATTCGCTACAACCAGATCATAATGAGTCCAGAAACGAGGGGCATACCTCGTTCATGACGTGACTGTGGCACCTATTGCATAGGTCATGCCCTTCGGTTAAAGAACGCTGGAGCCACCTATCGGCTGACTAGTGAACAAGATGTTCAAAGCAAATCGGTCGCAACATGGAGGTTCACGCCGACGACATGCTCTGCCAAGAGCAGAGTCACTGGGCGACCACATACGCGACTGGAAGAGTCATTTGGGTGCTCCGCCAAAGACCAAATGAAATTAAATCCCCAAGTGTGTCTTCGGGTAGCCTCAGAAAGTTCTCGGGTTTCATCGTCTCTCGCCGAGGGATCAAGGCAAACCTAAAAGATTAGGGGCCTGGCCGACATGGCTCCCCGAGAAGCGTGAAAGACGCCCGCCGATTGATCGACAACGCTTCCCTCTGTCCCGCTTCCTCGCGAAGTCTGAGACAAGTACCACTCTTCTTTAAAGCTTTAAGAGAGACAAAGTCTAACGGATTCCTGGGACTACTGATCGCCGACCGCCTTCGGCGAATCAGCGAGACCGCCACCCCACCGCTGTTAGCATCACCCTGAGATGGAGAGGAGCTGTACTTTACCCGGCAAGGTCAAACATCCTCGCCCGTCCTTGCGCGCCAGAGTCGGATATCCAACAACCGGTCTATTATGTGAGCAAGACATTCGACTGCCCAAACTTCGCCACCCACGCTAAAAAAATGGCACTGGCACTTATCTTCGCAGCGCGAAAATTAAGGCCATACTTTCAGGCGCATCGCATAGTGGTCCTTACGGACCAGCCGCTAAAGGGTATACTCCAAAAGCCCGACGTTTCGGGACGATTGGTAAAGTGGGCCATAGAATTGGGCGAGTTCGACATCGAGTTCAGGCCAGACCTGCGATAAAGGCGCAGGCTCTGGCCGACTTCATTGTTGAGATCGCAACACCCATTCAAGAGGAGCAGCCCATAGAAAACGAAGAACAGCCCGGTGGGGCCCCGGAATGGACACTCCACGTGGACGGATCGTCCGTGGACAGTGGCTGTGGAGCAGGGGTAATCTTAACGACCCCTGACGGATTTGAGATCAAGTATTCCCTGAGACTTGATTTCGCGAACCAAATAACGTTTGTTGAGTTCAAGCCCTACCGGGCCGGGCTTGCGATCGGGTAAGGGAGTGCTCTACCAAGAGGTTGGTAGTCCGGCGACTCCAATTAATCGTCAATCAAAGCCAATGGGGCTTCGAGGCAAACAACCCCTCCTTGGCCAAGTACCTTGCGAAAGCAAAGGAGACCATCCAGGGTTTCGACAAGCTGACCCTGGTTCACGTTCCTCGAGAGGAAAATTGGAAGGCGGACCGACTAGCTAGAGCAGCTGCTGCCGAGAACCCAGAGCAATATTCGAGGGACATGCGGGAGGTCTTGAACGCTCCTAAGATAGAGAAACAGGAGGCCATGCGCATTTTCGAGACGGAAGTCGGATGACTCCTTACCTTAAATACTGGGCCGACTGGGATCACTTTCGGAGGACACCGAAAAGGCCAAGTGCATCAAAAAGACAGCTGGTTGGTACACGGTGGTTGATGGCGCTACTGTATCGTCATGATACTCAACTCCGTATCTCGGCCGTCTATCTCCCGAGGAGGCGGACTCACGCGGCGGGCGAAGTTCACCTCGAGATCTGCGGATCACATGTAGGCGTGAAGAACCTAGCTTTCAAAATCATGGGGCAGGCTACTACTGCCCTCAATGAAAAAGGATGCGCTAGAGTTCGTTAAGAAATGTGAAAGCCGCGGCTTCATGGCAACCTCCATTACCCGGCCGTCCGGCCGACTTAAAGTCCCTTCAGGCCCGTGGTGTCTTCGCGCAACGGGGCTTGACATCTCGGCCCATTTCCCATTGCCACGGACAAAGGAAGTTCATCATAGCGGGCATCGACTACTTCACTAAGTGGGTCGAGGCTGCCTCGCCATGGAGATCACTGCAGCACAATGCTGGAGTTCCTTCGCCAAAGCATTGTCAGATTCGGTGTCCCGGAGGTCGAGAGTGACCGACAACGGGACTCCATTTTCGGAAAACGCTTCACTAAGTATTGCACCAGCCCTTTGGAATCAAGCTGGTCCACACTTCTAGTATACCCTCAAAGAGACCTGGATAGGTGGAGGTCACGAACCGACGTTACTCCACAGTTTAAAAACTAAGTCGAGGACGACTGGGGCTCCTGGCCGACGAGCTCCCATCCGTCTCCGGTCTTATCATACAACCCCGAGGGAACTAACGCGAGAGACACCCTTCAGCTATGTTACGGGATCGAAGCAGTGATTCCTGTTGAAATCGGGCTCCCAAGCCTCAGGGTGGAGTCTTTCGACCCACGCACCAACTCTCGTAAAAATCGGGGAGCATTTGGACTTGCTAGAGGAAGCCCGTGATGCCGCCAGAGTACGGACAGCAGCCGTATCAACACCGAATTGCCCGATACTACAATAAGAAGGTAAAAGCCCGACAATTCGACGTTGGGGACTTAGTCCGCGAGGCATCGAGGCCACGTGCAAGCTGGCTCGGCGAAACAAGCTCTCCCAACCGGGAGGGACCTTTTCTTGTCTCGCCGTCCCGAGCAACGGAGCATACAAACTCCCGGAATCAGACGGAAAGTTGGTCCCACGAACGTGGAACGCAACCCACCAAGCGCTACTTCCAATAGGGAACCTGTGTACGCCCTTACTCGATCCCGCATTCATTCGTGCTTGCTTTCACTTTGAAAAAACGAGTTTACTTAGCATGTAGAATTCTAGGACCTATGAACCGTGTTTGCTTGGTGTATCCATCCGACCTAGACGTCCCTAAGCCTGGGAGGGTCTTCACCCTCTCGTTAAACCCTAGTCATCTAGGTGGCCCAAAAAGTAGTCTCAAAACCCGGTCATCTAGGTGGCCCATAGCGGTCTTAAACCCTAGTCATCTAGGTAGCCTATGAGCTTTGATCAGAAACCCCGGTCATCCGGGTGGCCCATGAGCGGTCTTAAACCTCGTCATCCAAGTGGCCCATGAGCGGTCCGAAACTCGGTCATCCGAGCGCCCAATAGCGGTCGCACTAAACCTTGGTCATCCAAGTGGCCCATAGCGGTCTAAAAACCTTAGGGGGCAAGAATGGCACACGCGATGACCTCTTTTCGGGGAGCAGCAACGTCAGTCAACGACGGTCGAAGCGAGAAACATTTTTCTCCGGTATAGGCAGCCCAAGTCTTCTCTTGCACGGCGCCACCAGGCTGGTTTCTCCATCCGCCTGCTCAGCTTAAGGACCTCACTCCTTAGGCAGCCTGCCAACCAAGTTGGCAACCCCACGCGCTAATCTTCTCGACGACACGATAGCGTGGTGAAGCGATAACGAGAAGCGTTCCTTCTCTAACATTAACTACCCAAGTTCCCCCTTGGACAACACCGCAAGGTTGGTTATAGCAACCACCTGCCAAACCTGGGGGCTCAGCACCTTAGGCAACCAAGCAATGGTCGCCGGCCAACCAAGTTGGCCGCCCGATACAACAAACACAAGGCAATAAAAGGCAATGGACACTGGACTGAGAAAGAATTTCCATTTCATTAAGTATGTTACAATTTACATACTAAAAAAAAAAAGAGAAAAAAGGGGTACAAAAAGCTACAAGGCTGGCGGACCACCCTAGCTGTCACGGGGCTCTCTCTGCAGGTCTTCCTTACGCAGCGCCGCGCGGTTCCTCTGGTTAATAAACTCCACCGGAAAATCAGAAATGACCAACCGCGCGACATGGCGTCCAATGTTGAGCCCGTCTAACAGCCGGGCGTGTAGTGCACCGCTAACCTCATGGAGGGTCATCCGAGTACCTACCACTTTCGCGGCGGCTCGATCTGCGAGGCGTTTGATGTGCGTTTTGTTTCGATCATCCTCCTCCTTTGAACGAGCAACCTCCGCCTTCAGCTTCGCATTCTCTGCCTCCACATCCGCCACAACAGTCTCAAGAGCGGCGGTCTGCTCTCGAAGCTCTCCCCCTGAGACGGCCAACTTGGCCTCTAACCAGGCTATCTCAGCTTTCCGGTCAGCAATGATGCGATCGCGTTGTTCCATTTTCCGGGCAACGACTGAGGCCACTCTTCTTCGTCACAGACAAAAACAAAATGTGAGCTTATAAACATGGAAAAGAAATACAAGGAGGCTGTTACGAGGTCATACCTCGTAAGTCTTCCCGTGGGACCTCCCGAGTCCGGACTCCCGTGCCTCGGCCCAACCGATGGTGGAATCGAGATGTCGAGCCAGAGCACCCTCTTGCGCCTGGGCCACGCCTCATCCAAAAGGCGGTCCAAAACTCATCATCATCAACGGCAGGTGGCGTCGCTTGCTCTCGCTGCCACCGAGTAGTCACGGCGGGTTTTTTCTCCCCGGCTTCCCTTGGAGTAGTATCGAAGATCAGCCCCGTCGACGGCTCCACAATATAAACACGCTAACCTTCGTGCACGTCAGCGTGGCTGGCTCCTCAACATCCCATCCAGCGGCGCCCGAACCACCTTCACCGAGGTTGGGCTAAAATAACTCCACCGCATCCGCCACCGTCTCGACAGCCTCTTGGCCCCGAAAGTGCTACGGGCCACCGCAAATCCCGGCAGCCACAAGGTCAGGACTCGTGAGGAGGAAGATCGGCAGCCATCGCGCCCTCTCAAGCAGCCTCCTCCGAAGACATCGGGGCGGATGAGCAACTTCTTCGATCACAGGCTTCATCATTTTGATTGGAGGGTGTGGTTTAACCGTGGACGGCGGTCCCCATTCAACCTTTTCTGGTTTCTCGGTAAACCAAAAAAATCCTCCTAAACGCACGTGTTCTCGCCTTATCGCTTGGTTAGCTGTGCGTAGGGCCGATTCTCCGCCACCGACGGCGCACCTGGGTGTATCTCCAGGACCTTACCCGGTCCTCTGCAATAGGCCACTTATCTCCCACCTTTACGAAGAAGAACCGATTTTTCCAGTTCTTCAAGGAGTCATGGATGGCCGTATTTATTTTTATCCCCGTACGGGAGCTGAGTGAAGTCCACTCCGGCCCCTGGGTCACCTTAAAAATGACCTTAAGTCCGGACATCCTGAACTTTTGGTCAAGCTTCCGGGAGAAAATGCATAGGGTACAGATATACCTCATTGCGTTGGCATGAACCTGGGCAATGGGTATTTGCAGGGCTGCCATGATCGACTGAAGCTCCTCCGGCAGCGGCAGGCGAAGGCCACTTCTCAAGTGAGCCTCGTAAACCGTAAAATAGCCCTCCGGTGGGTATGAGGCTCTGTCATCCGCGCCCGGAACTCTCCATGCCATCTCTTTCGGGATGTTGAACTCCACGCATAAGGCCTTAATATCATTCTCCCTCAAATCAGAGGAGAAGTCCGCTACGGAGGCCATGATCGGAAAAGGTTCTAGGGTTTCTTCAGAGGCTTGTCTGCGAAATGGAAATGAGAAAGACGAAGGAGGCATAACCGATTTCAAAAAACGGAAGGGAAACTTAACCGCCAAGCTTGCAAGGGACGCCGCCAGAATTGCCACGCGTCACCTCCTCATTTGACTCAGCCAAACGACGGGACACCCGCACGAAAACCCCTCATTAATGGCATGGCCAAAATTGCCACGTGTCGCCACTCCACTTCGCCCCGCTAAAGGATCTGATCTCTCGCGACATACCCTGGATCTCCTTCACCCAAAGGAGGACACGCGCCACTTCCGCCTCGGGCACCGCCAAAAGTCGGGTAAATCATTTTAATGGGCCAAGGACGGTCAACAATTTCGAACTCCGGAATTGACCAGACGTCAACAACCTGCACTCCGAGTGGCCAGATTTCGCCAACAACCTCGAACTCCGAAATTGATCGTGACGGTCAATAACCCGAACTCCGAATTGGTCGACGGCCAACAATTCCGTACTTCGGAATCGCCAAAACGGTCAACGATTCCGCCAAGCCTTCCTTCACGCTTTTTTGTAAGTTTCCACAGATTCTCAAAGTAAGGAAAAACGCCCCATCATGAATAACATACCGAGGAGTAAATCGACCACCAAGATGGGAGGTTAGTGATGGGTATACCAATGACGGGTGGCCCAAAGAAGGGTCAACAGAAGCCCATTAAGGCCAGTCAACTTTCCTAACGGCCCAGTAAGAAGACGGGCCCGGGAACCAAGAGGCCCAAGGACGGTCAATGTTGGTGTTGACCGTCCAGGCGGCCAACTTGCTCACAAACGGTTAACTTAGCGTTGACCAATTTGCTGGGCCTTTAGAGACTTTGCAATAGTGATGGGCCTGTTCCATTCTGGCCCACAGCCCATCAATTGGTCGCCCGCCGCTCTCCCTTCGTTTTCCATGAAGGCGGCCAACAAGCTGACGGTCAACTCAGACGTTGACCGTCTGCTCCCTACATACTGGGCCTAAACGAGGCCCTTCTACAGTAATGGGCCTGACTCACTCAGGCCCATAGCCTAAATGGAGTCCAACGGCGGGACTTTTCATGAGGGGCGCTAACGCCACGCAAATGGTCAATCCTGTATCGACTGGTCCACTCACTCGCACATCGGGCCCCGAAAAGCTTTCTAACAAGAACTGCCTGACCCGTTTAGGCCCATCACCATAACAAAGCTTGACACGATCTTCCAAGGATATTCCACGATCTTAAAGGGAATATCAAGAAGATCGCGCCCTTCAAATAAAGAAGGCGCGATTCCTTCCAACTCCTTGCCACCCAAGGAACCTCACCCAGAAGGGAAAGAAGCAACTGGGAAAGTGGTCGATTGTCTCATAAGGAAACAATCCACCACAATCGGCAACATGCATCGCCCTCCGTAAAGGAAGGTCACGACAGATCACGATGGGGATGATTCCTTCCAAAGAAGGAAGATCACCATCTTCGCCATAAAAGAGGTTCTCG
The DNA here is from genome assembly GCA_033239525.1 of Nepenthes gracilis. Classification (NCBI taxonomy): domain Eukaryota; kingdom Viridiplantae; phylum Streptophyta; class Magnoliopsida; order Caryophyllales; family Nepenthaceae; genus Nepenthes; species Nepenthes gracilis. Next base: position 5,470,843 of record BSYO01000007.1, on the reverse strand, counting down.
ATCCGCATCCAGTGGCACGCTCTTTGGATATTTGCAACTCTCTCTTCAAACCGAGACTCGAGAAAAAAACCCTAAGTGTTCGGGAAGCGGGCTCGATTCTAGGCAGCCAAACTCTCAAACACAGTCCAACTCCAAGGTAACGAACGGGTCCATACGCACGTTCACTGCCTTCCCACCGTCCAGATACGAGAAAGGACTTGCGCCTTTCTGACATCTGGAACAAGACACTCCCTTTCTTTCACCATAGCTTTCATTCTCTTTCAGTTCCTTCCATTGAAGGCTGATTTACTGACTTGAGCATCGGAGTGTTATCGGTGGGATTACATCCCGCCGTTAACACTGACCTCTCGTTTGTTTTAGTGGTGTGCATGATTCGTACTCAATGAACGGAGCCGGTTCAAACCATCCAGAAGAATCCGAATCTGTTCGAAGTCGGATCCAGATACGCATCAATTGTAAATATATTTTTTATTTTAAATAAATAACAAGTTTAAAAAAATTATTTTAATATATTATATTTATGGGCAATAAATAATATTATATAATGATTCTCCATTTAAACACATACTATAGTATTATTTTAATTTACATATTATAACTTTTAAAGTATTTTATATTTTTAGACATCTTTGTATAACTATGAATTTTTATAAAAAAAAAATACATAAAAATAAAAAATTTTCATAACCCGACCCAAACCAATTTGGTTATAATTATAAATAGGCACATTTATAAAGTTTGGTATAGGTTAGTGAATCATGTCTAGCCCAACTCGATCTATCAGCTATAAACTTTTATCTAAATTTTGGTCAAATTTGGTATGGAATAATAGTAAATAAAAAATTTTAAAAATAATTATTTCATGAATAAAAAAATTGGGAGAGTTAGTTGTTTTTTTGTTCCTTATTTTAAAAGAATGTAAATTTCTTCTGAAATTATTATTATTATCGCCAGAGTGGTTAAACAATAGGATAATAATTTCATTGAGAATAATATATAAATAAAATTTTTATTTCATTATGACAAACATAGTACAAGTAAAAATTTGTTGCTATTCTCAAAAATATTTTTTAAAAAATATAGTTAAATCTATCTGCTTTTATTTAGAAAACTAAAAACAGAATTTTCTAATATATTAAATTTGAAATGAAATTTTAAAACTTAGAAAATATTAAAAGATGTTAACATTTCAATGCTATGAATTAAAGTTTTAGACAATTTTTTAAAATTCTACTCATATAATAATATTTGAATAATATTGATTATAAAATTATTATTTTAAAAGTTTATGAAGTAAAAAAATATATATTTAATAAATAATAAAATTTTGACCCATTTTATAACCAAACTTATTTATATTTTTTAATTTTTTTATTTAAGCTAATATTTTTGTAGAAATTATTAAATATGAATTATATTATACATTAAAAATACAGCTATTAATATTAAAAATTAAAAATAGAATCTTTTGGTCAATTTTTAGATTATTTATTAATAAAATATTTAAATTATTATTTAATATTTTCTCTGATTTAATAGCATATAATATATTATTAATTTAATTAAATATAAAAATAAGTATATTATAATAAAAATTATCATTATTAAAAATAATAATCATTATTAAAATAATATGTCTTTAATTTATATTTTCACTTATTAACAATTAGATAAATTGGTGACATTATAAAAACTTATATATTAATAGACTTAGATTCGAGCAACTATTTTTATGATGATAAAATCAAATTCATGTTCGACTCATTAATTTATTTAATTTAGCTCAATTAGTTGAACCTATACATTTAACAAAGCAATATGAATATTAAATATCTAGTATGCATACTATATATATATATATATAATATATAAACACATATTATTTTATTAATAGATCAAACTTAAAAATCACATTTGACATATGACACATAAATTTTGTATAATTTCTTATAACTTTGAAACAATGACTACAAATAAGTTCAATTAGCTAATTATAAATAAATAGATTTAGCAAATTTATTAAGTAATTTGTCAACTAATATCTTTTACCCTATACCGTGTGATTAAAATTTTGAAAGATAATTATTAGTAAAAATTACCTTGTTAAGATATTTATGCTTATAATAATAATTATAAATAAACGTATTTTTTAGAAAACTTTTAAAATAAAATTTGAAAGAGAAAATTAAAAAATTAATTTTCTATTAAATAAGATCTTTTCTAATCAACCTATCCTCTTTCTTATGAGTTTAAAAGTAAAACTCAGCACAGAACTTACCAGTCTTTCATCTCGTAATCATGTGAAAGATGCAGCAAGGCAGGGTACAGTGATAAATACAAATATTCAAATGGCAGGCAGGCATTAGAAAACTTACCCAAAAATAGCTAATAGAATTCACCCCAACATTCTACAAACACTCATAAAAAATACATACAAATTCACATTTCAAGCCAAATGTTCTCAAATAAATCAATAATCTGTAGTGTCATTTCCGTGCCTAAGGAAGGCCACTACAAACTAAAAAGAATGTGACCTCAAATTGTTATATCAATAATAATCCAAAATTCATATTGATCTTCAACACACCAAATCATTAATACCACGTCCCATAAAAATATGCAAAGGCAGGACCAAAAGTTTCAAAAAGTATTATTCAAGAACTAAAGAAGTTTGAGAGAGAGCCTATGAGATTTGTCGCCCCTTCTTAATCGTCATCATCATTGCCTTAGCCCCCGCCACCGGAAACCCAATTTTCTTGCCAAACACAATAACCTGTAGCTTATCGTATCCAGCAAGCACACCAGCACCGGCAATAGCACGCAGAATGTTAGCACCAGCACCCTTAAAGAGCGATTTGGTGCCCCCGTTCTTGATGATCTGTACAAATGCATCCATAGAGCTTTTGTATTCAAGAGCTTGTCCCGACGTTATCATCATCCTTCTACACACGGTATCAATTGGATAAGAAGCTAACCCGGCACCAATTGTGATACCCCATCCAAGGAGGAAACTTGCCAAAAAACTATCCTAAAAAACCAACAAAAAGCAACCATTTGTGATTATACCGTACTTCTTGCACCCTACCGGATTTAGCATGAATGCATCCTCATGACTAAATATAATAGTCCAATGGAAGCTCAATCTGCCAAGATCGCTCTGCATATGAGTTCTGGAAAAGAGCTGGACCAATTTAGCGTTATTGTACCCAATCTTCTCTAGCATTATTACATAAAAGGCAGTTTATTCCCTACCCGAACCTATGATCATCACATTATGCAACAACAATTCTACTATTACGCCAATGATCCCTATAATAAAATAAAGCACTCTGGTAAGTTAAAAACTCACATGTCGAAAGCAAGCTGAGGAAATGAAACATAAGAAATGCTTTGGGTGTTCAAGGATCTAAAACGAGCATATAACCCAACATACCTGCAATGAACCAACCAATACCACAGGTTTCAAAGAATCATACATTCCAAAATAGAGCCCACGGTAGACTATGATACCAATGCAGGAAATACTGAACCCACGGTAAAGCCCCGCTATACCATCAGATGCAAGAGTCTTCCGGTAAACATCAATCAAACCATTAAACTGCCTTTCGCCACCCTTCTTTGCAGATTTTGCATCATTAGCCAACGGGTTCTCGCATAATCCAGGGAATAGACAAAAAAAAGAGAGGAAGCACCTGCAGCACCACCAGATGCCAAGTTCCCAGCAAACCACTTCCAGTAGCCATCCTTGTCTTTCTTGAAGTTGAATAGCCTCTTGAAGTAATCCTTGAAAGCAAAGTTCAAGGCCTGAAGAACAGCACGACGTTAAGTTAAAAAATTATGGAAAAATAACACTATACCAAGCTGACAGTAAGTTCGGGCTTCACTTTCGACCCATTGAAATTAATATTTAAGTATCTGACAAATCAGCTTGAAGCACCAACGTCGTTTCCCAGAACACATATCAGAAAACAGAGTTGTTCACACCTCATGATGGACACGATGGGAACTGCTTAGACATTCAACACGGGTAAAAAACATGATTCTCAAGATGGCTCAATCAGTGGATATATTAGTAAATAGGGTTTGAAGTGTTGGGTTTTGGTCACTCCCTTGTGGGTGAAACAACAAACGGATTGTCATCGAAGAATCATGCGACGTTCGTACGAGGATCGAGTGAGTGTTCGCTCGTGCGACGAAGGCCTGAGGTGCTAACTTCAAAAGCATCATGCTCAAGTTGGGCCTGACGGGCGCTCGAGCTTGATTCCAAAAGCACCGCGTTTGAATGACACCTAATGGGCGCTCGAGCGCCAATTCCAGAAGTTCCGTGCTTGAGTGGCACCGGGTTTATAAAAACGCGTCTAACACATGTTAGGGTTTGAATCACTGCATCTTGAGCGCCGTTTTGAGAGAGAAAGAAAGAGAAAAGGGAGAAGAGGAAAATTTATGCATCCATTTAAGTTCCAAATCAAGTTTCAATATCCGCCAACTGTGGGTACGCTGTTCTTGCAGCTAAGAAGAACGTTTACTGAGTTCTATTTCTTCTCTTTTATCTTTTATTATCTATTGTACGGGCTTATTTTGAGACAAGGAATTTTGACATTGTATTTGTGGATTTGTGTAACCAAGATATTGCATAGTTGAGATATTTTTTGGATTTCGTGTCCCGTGGTTTTTCTCTCTCATTCCAAAAGAATTTTTCACGTAAAAATCGTGTCTTGCTTGTTGTTTGTAATTATTGTGTACTTGTCGTGTGTTGTTAATCTTTTTCTCACGGTTCACATAAACAGTCTAGGCCTAACAAGTGGTATCAGAGATCTTGTGGGTTCTAACACCAAGGGGAACCCCCATTTGCTTACAATATCTCATAAACAACATCCAATTATTAAAGGTGGTAAACAGGCTCGACCACCCGTGGCCTAGCCTTCTATAGTTAACAGTGTTGGGTGGTTTATAATACAGCCTAACATTTTGAATGTGTCAAGCAATATGTTAGACAACCCGCAAGCTGTGCTGGCACAGCCCATAAAATTTTTTTTGGAACACACCAACAGTCATGAGACCATTGAGGAGAAGGGCGAGCAGTTGGGGTCCCCATTTTTTAAACAAAATTAATACTTAAATATTAAAAATTTTATAAATACCCCTCCTCCCCCACAACACACAAAAACTCTCTTTCTCTCACTACTCACTACACTCTTATAATATAAACTAATATTCGTAAAATACTAATATATTTATATTATTTATATTAATTTTTATTAGTAATTTTATTTATATTAATCATTTTACAAATTAATTTTCAATCATGGATCAAAATTTTTTTAGTTTTAATAGTGAAAAAATATAAAAAAAATTTATTATGATATTCTCATATAATTTGCATCGCATACATATACTAATAGTGATTTAAAATATCAAAACCGCAACCCAATTATAGCTAAAATATTACTGCTACTCCTAATTCTTGCCGCCCCCTAAAAAATGTTCTAATAATGTGTAGCAACTATTTGAGATTAAAATAGTTAACAGCCAACAACGAGTGGTTTATAACAAATACAAAAAAAATTATAAATGTGAAAATTCTGAATGTACTTGATACTTAAAGAGACATATGAAAAAAATATGAGGAACCAAAATTATTTTCAGCTCAAACTAAACGAACATTTTTAGTTGATACAGAGTTAAGAATTTTTCAATACGACCAACAGCTAAATTAGAAAAGACGGGCAAAATATATAGTTCAATTGAAAAGCTCTTTTCTCATGGTAGAAAACTACAAATTTGAACGATACGTGTCGAATTGCTCGCAACCCAGGTATGTATAAATATATTGACAAATATTAAAAGTGAGGCAATTTGCCTTTTTTACAATTTCAATAAGGATTAATTTCTAAACTAATACTCATAAAATTTAATATTTTTTTAACTAGTGATGTAATAACTGGATCCCCATTTAGTTTATATCGGTGTTAATTGTGATTTTGGATTATTTAGGTGGGTTTGGAATAATTATGTATTGTAAAATTTTGAAGAAAAATCAAATCAAAGAAATCGGCACCAAGAGCACTCGAGCGGCTGAAGCAACGCTGAGCGCTAGTGTGGCTATAAAAAGGGGCCTGGGCACTGTTTCGCCGCCCACGCGAGAGAAGCAGAGAGGAGAGAGAGAAAGTGAGAGGAAGAAGAGGAGAATGTGGAGTTTGAATATCTCGGAGCATCCTTTGTCAAATATACTTAATATAAGGTCAGAAAAGTATCTATAAACCCTATTCTTTGTCTCGATTTCATGTCTATAACATTTGTTTATATTTTAGGAGGTTTTAGTACATGCATGTTATTTTTACTTACCCTTTTTTTCCCGTGAACATCATGCTGTATTTACCAGTTGATTTGGGGTTTTTGTTCGATCTTTGTTATTTTTGGGGTCTTTTTGATTTTATGAAAATTGGAATAAATATTTAAGTCCATATATTTTCTATATCAGTATGTTTGTATGGAAATTAGCATAAAACTTACATAGGCAATACATCGGTATACATCATGTGCTGGGAATGAGGTCACTACCTTTGTGATTCAATATGTGATCCGATTTGGATATGTGATATATAGCTCGATTTGGATATTTAAGTCCAGAATGAGGGCCGCTCAATATATGCTCGAGAGGCGCCCAAATGATATCCTGCACGAGGGCCGCCGATAGATGTCGCCAAAGCCGAGCTGTGGCCGATGATATAAAACGCGAGACTTTCGTTTTTAGGGTAATGCAAACATTTTGAGCGCCGTTCAAGAGAAGAGAAAAGAGAGAGAAGAAGAAGAAGAGGAAGATTTGAGCCTCCGCTCGGGTTTTCAATCAATTTTTGTCTTCGGTGATCCCACGCACGCGACTCTTGCTACCGTGAAGATTGTCACGGGTTCCATCTCTTCTCTTATACTTTATACTTCTTGTACGGGCTGTCCACATTAGTTGATATTGTTTTTGGGTGATTTGGGGTTTGTGAAACCGGGTTTGTGTAACCGATCAACTACCTGATAGTGGAAACTTTGAACTCCATGTCCCGGTGGTTTTTCTCCCTCGTTTCTTAGGGAGTTGTCCACGCAAAAATCTTGTCTTTCTTTTTGTGTCTTTGTTCGTGTGCTTGACTTCGCCTATTACGTATTTTTTATCGCGGTTCAAACAAGCTTTTTAAATCCAACAAGTGGTATCAAAGATCTCGGTTCGTGTTGGGTATTGTGACTTGTTTGAATTGATGAGCATCTTTCATCGTCGAAAAAAATCTACCTTTGGCATCGAGCGATTCAACGGATGGGGAACTTCATTCTCCGGCAAGAGAGGTGAAGAATATTTTGACGAGAAGGGACAAAGAAGGCGCGAAGAAGAAAGATGAAAGCCCCAAAATGAATGATTTAAGACCGGCAAGACAAGAGAGATCTTGCAAATTATACTATCAAGTTGTGCTCGGCGACAACACTCTTCAAGAAGTTATCGCCTAACTGATCCTGGCTGGAGATCCTGAGAGAAATCGAGAGCCGTTACAAGTCAAAATCTTTGACAACCAGATTGCATGTGAAGAAGCGCTTTTATGGCTTGCGGTTATCGAAGGAGAGAGTTTTGAGAAGCACTTGGATGAATTCAACCGGATATTGATTGCATGTCCGCTCTTGATGAGAAATCCAAGAAGGAGGACAAGGCATTGGTTCCCATCGGCTTCTCTACCGCCACCTATGATCACATCGTCACGCACCTTGCTTGTTCGGCAAGGGATACCTTTAAAGTTAGATGAAGTTATTGCCTCTTTGCTTATGAACGAGTCAGACGGTCATAAGGATATCATCGTCTTCATTCTGAGGTGCTAGTGATCAATCCGAAAAAAAAGAAGTAAAAGTCGCCATCGTAAATCGAGAAAAAGGACGCAAAGCAAGTCACATCTAGATATCAAAATTTGAGTACCATCACCTGGCAAAAAGGGCCACATCAAAAGCTACCTACAAATGAAAGCATGAGAATGTCAAGGTAGTGAAAAAGACCGACAAGACTCTGGAGGAAGAAAGAGCTAACGGTTTGTTATCGGTCGATCTTTGACCAGTGTGCCAAGAGGATGAGGTGGTGAATCTGGCAAAGATCTTCGAGACTAGCCGGGTGGTGGACAAGTGGTGCCTCACTTCACGCCACGTCACTAAGGAGTTTTTCACATCATACACTCCCGGCATTTTGGAGTGTTGAAAATGGGCAACGAAGCTATGTCCCGTATTGTTGGCATGGTGATGTGTGTCTCACCACAAGTAATGGAACCAAGTTGGAGAACGTTAGACATGTTCCGATGTTGACCGAATCTAATCTCTACTGTAAGTCGATGATGAGGGTTTCGTAGCACCTTCCTCACAGAGCACGGAAGTTGACTAGAGGGTCTCTAGTTGTGGCTCTGCGTAAAAGTCTCTAATTTGCATATGTTGCAAGCCTCGATTGTAGCGGAGATGTGCATGTTGCTAGAGATGAGGAGCTTTCAGATTTGTGGCACCGCTGGTTGAGTCACATGGGTGAGAAGGGCTCGAATTGTTCGCGAAGAAAATTGTCTTCGGGTGTGAAGATGCCTCTTACCAAGACTTATTCTCATTGCATATCGAAAGCAACGACGGATTTCATTCAACTAAGAACTCATCTACAAGGAAGACAGATCTTCTTGAATTGGTCCATTCGACATATGTGGTCCATTCAAGGTGAAGACTCTTGGAGGTGCACTCTACTTCATCACATTTATCGATGATGACTTCTCAAAAAATTATGGGTGTATCCACGTGAAATCAAGGATCAAGCTCTTATGTTCTTTCAAGCACTTTCATGCTTTGGTTGAGAGGCAAAACGGGGAAGAAACCGAAATGCATCCAGTGATAATGGTGGGGAGTACATCGGAGCTTTTGATGAGTACTGCCGATCTCATGGAATTCGTCATCAAAAGACTCCACCAAGACACCGCAACGAATGGGGTAGCCGAAAGGATGAATGGGACTTTGATGGAGAGGGTCCGATGTGTGCTTTGGAGGCGAAGCCCTCGGATCGCTGGGAAGCCTCAGGGCCGTGGGCTCATGTCATCAACTTGTCACCACCTGCACTTGAATGGTGAAGTCTCTAAAAGATACGGGAGGGAAAGATGTATCCTACGATCACTTGCGCGTATTCGGATGCAAGGCTTTTGTTCACGTTCCCAAAGATGAAAGGACCAAGCCTGGAGTCAAAGACCGCATAAGTGCATATTTCTAGCCATGGGAAGATGAATTTGGGTATCGTTTGTATGATTCAATTGAGAAGAAGCTGGTTCGATCTAGGGATGTTGTGTTTGTTGAGAACGAGACTATAGAGGATATCGGCAAAAGTTCAGAGTTTGTCTCCAAGGATGATGACAGTAGGGCATGTGATGATCTTCCGAGCCTTTTTGTTAGTCAATGAGAATGAAAGTCAAGGCAATGTTGAAAATGAAGAAGATCACGAGACTGCAATGCCCGAGAGTGATGAGGATGAGGCTATTCCTCTGATTTGCGGAGCCTATCGAGCACATTCCACTCCGACGATCCACGAGAGATCGAAGACCCCCTACTACCACATCGCCCGAGGAGTATGTGTTACTCACGAGACGGAGGAGAGCTTAATGCTTGAGGAAGCCATGGAGGATGAACACAAGGCGGAAGATGGAAGCAATGCAAGAAGAAATGGCATGCCGCATGAGAATCACACTTTGAAGTTGACAATGCCTTGAAGGAAGAAGAGCATTCAAGAACAAACAGGTCTTGATTGAAGATGTGATGAAAACAAATGACAACCGAGGTACAAAGCAAGATCGGGTTGTGAAGGGCTTCAATCAACTAAAGGGTATTGACTTGACGAGATCTTTACACCCGTGGTAAAGATGTCTTCTATACGAGTGGTGCTCGGGTTAGCTCATTCTTGACCTAGAGGTAGAACAGATGGATGTCTGAGGACAAGCGTTTCTTCATAGTGACCTTGAAGAAGAAATCTACATGGAGCAACCTGAGGGATTTCTTGTCAAGGGGAAGGAGAACTTGTGTGTCATCTCAAGAAGAGTTTGTATGGCTTGAAACAAGACCAAGGCAATGGTACAGAAGTTTGGAGTTGTCCTCATGGTCGGGCTATAATAAAACGACCTCGGATCATTGTGTTTTGTTCAGGACTTTCTCAGAGGATGATTTTGTTGTTTCTTGCTTTATGGATGATATGCTTATTGTTGGGCGTAATACTTTCTGATCACGGAGCTAAAGCGACAACTTGGAAATCTTTTGCCATGAAGGATTTGGGACCGCGAAGTAAATTTCGGAATTAGAATTTTTCGCGACCGCGAAATCAAGGAAGTTGTGGATGTCACAAGAAAGCTACGTGGAGAAAGTACTTCAACGTTTTAACATGGAAAAGGCAAAATCGGTGAGCGACACCGCCGCCAATCACTTCAAGCTAAGTACTCATCGATGTCCCCTCATCAAGATGAAAAGGCACGCATGAAAGGTATACCTTATTCTTCACTGTAGGTAGCCTAATGTATGCCATGGTATGTACGAGACGGATATAGCCTATCTTCCCAGGAGTTGTTAGTCGCTTTGTTATCAAATCCCAGTGAAGGAGCATTGTCCGTCACAGAAATGGATTAAGTATCTCCCGAGGAACTTCCAGCGAGCCAGGCTGAAGCAATGCAGCCTCCGGGTTGGATATCAGAGTCTCAGAGATATAGGCGGGTGATGTCGATTCATGGAAGTCTACTGGGATACTTAGTTATGTTTTGGTGAGGAATCGTTTCGGCAATCGAGATTGCGTAAATGTGTTGCTCTCTCTACTCTTCAAGCGGAATTCATTGCTATTACATGAGGCAAGCAAGGAGATGCTATGGACGAAGAAGTTCATTCTAAACTTTGTCTCCAGCGAACAGTATGTGTTGTTTTGTGGACAGTCAAAGTGCAATCCATCTTAGCAAGAACTCATCCTTTCACGCCAAAATCAAAGATGGAGGTATCAATGGGTGTGAAATGTTATCGAAATGGGTTCGTTGGTGTTGGAAAAGATCCGGTCAGGAAATGGATTCGAGATATGATGACTAAGACATTACAAAAAGGGAAAGCTTGCAACACTGCTATCACGGATGGCGAGTATGGCCGCGCGGCGATGAGAGAAAGTTTGTTGGGTTATGGGTCACAGTGTCAGGGCCCATACCCATTGATGAGGCGGGTGGAGGTCCGTATCCTCACCGCATGGAGAAAGCTTTCCAGTAGGTGTCACGCTTGCCTTGTGCTCGAGAGGAGCTCCAGGCGGTATTTCCGTAATGACGACCGCTCGCCACGTGCTCTCGAGAGGCGCGAGCCGATATCCCGAATCGAGGGTCGCCGATATATGCTCGAGGCGCGGCGGATATCCAGAATGAGGGCCATTTCGATAGATGCTCGCCCGGCTTTCGAGTGGCCTTGATGATATAAAACGCGGATTTTCCGTTTTAGGTAATGAAACGGTTTGAGCGCCATTCCAGAAGAGAAAAGAGAGAGAAGAAGAAGAGGAAGATTTGAGCCTCCGTTCGGGTTTTCAATCAATTTCAATCTTGATGATCCCACGCACGCGACTCTTGCTACCGGTGAAGATTGTCTACGGGTTTTCATCTCTTCTCTTATACTTTATACTTCTTTGTCATTTGAGCTATCCACATTAGTTGATATTATTTTTGGGTGATTTGGGGTTTGTGAATCGAATTTACGTAACCGTCAACTACCGATAGTGGCTTTGGAAAAAGCACCTGCATTTTCTCCCCGTTTCTTAGGGGAATTTCCACGTAAAAATCTTTGTCTTTTCTTGTTTGTATATCTTTGTTCGTATTCTTGAAACGCGCTATTACGTATTTTTATCGCGATTCAAGCAGATTTTAAATCTAACAAAATAATTTCACATGAATGAAGAAAACAGCTAAAAGGTTGTTCTTAAAAATATATGTATAAATAAAAAAGAAAAATAAGGCTAGAAGAGCACCACCATAAAATGGACAATAATTAGAATACCCTTTAAACACTCTTAAAATATCATTGAATAACACAATATTTATTCATATATATATTTTTATATGGTTCTATTAGTATGAATAGATAAATAAGAAATCACATCATAAAAAATATTCTCCCAACACTATTCATAATCCGATATCTGGAAGGAAGCAGATTCAATAATTGTGGCACTGGTTTAGACAAATAAATAGCCATATCATTCTAACTTATGCTATACGGTATAAACCCTAACGCACTCTACAGGAACTATACACTCTTTGATCAAGGCAGAATGATGGCATGTAAGATTCAATTGTTCTTACAATTCCTTGAATAGCTA
>BSYO01000007.1:5436555-5458385 GCA_033239525.1 Nepenthes gracilis | reverse complement strand
CTATAAATAGTAGAAAAGTTTTGCAAGCATTGTATTTTCACTAACTGGTTGTGTTTCATGTGAAGCTCATACCTACAAAAGCAAATCTCTTTAGTCACCTTTGTTATTACTATTGGAATGGCCGGTTTTGGAGTTGATTGTGATATATACAAATTATACATTCTATTGTTTATCCATATGTTATAGAATTCTTCAATATCTATGTACATCTCATATAAATTTATGTGATGGTCCATGATTATGGCGAGGCGGGCTAATATCGGAGGATTTCTTCAATATTTCAAAAATTTTTCTAAAGAGTATAGTTAAATATAATATTATGAATATACTATTTTTGAAAATTTTAATATTTACTTTAAATCATTTATTTAAATCTAAAATAATATATTTACCTTCAACGGGGGTATTATTTGGTGGAAATTATAATTGTCTCAAAAAGGTGCAATCAAATCAGTAAATGTCCATAATTGGCTTAACAGTAAATTTTTGATGGTTTAATGGGTACCTGTAAGTTCGTTGGTGGCAAAATGAAATGTTTTAATAAATATTTAATCATTTTGACCATCTTCTAATCAATATCTATAGTTATTTGGTCGTTAAGATATTTTCATTGTGGAAGATTAAAATAGAATGAAAAGGATATGCAATCTTTAAAATTCGGCAAGTCGAGTTCCATCTTGTTGGACAGTCGATCTTTATATTCTTGTAGCTTAGCTTATTTTGCTTGTATGACGTCTTGAATTATTACTCTCAAAAAGAAAATGTTCTAATACATAGAACAATATTTTTTAATTTCTTCATATAATGAAAAATAAATTGCAAAACATCCTTAATATAATGGTTAATAATATGACATATACATCTTGTATGGAACAATTTACCATTTAAAATTAAAAAAAAGTATGATTTAAATAAAGAAATAGTAGAATTATTATTTGTTGCATTGTTAAAAATAATAGAAAAAATCTTATTAAATATTTTAAATTCATTTATAATAGTATTAATTATTTTAGAAATTATGAAAGTAGTGTGTGGGTGTTCAAAAACTTGAAAATCAATAATTCTTTTTTGTAATTCTCAATTCTTAGAAATCCAATATGCTATAACACGAATATAAAATAGATTATTACGTGATAATTATTTATCACTTGTCACGAACTCGGCCCAATGCCGGTCTAATAATAATATTTCATAAAATTAAAATCCCAAATCGGGGTATGACAGAATAAACATACACATAACTCAACAAATCAAAAACCCACACAGGATCTCATCAGATATAAATTCGGATAATACAAAATGACCTGCTATCCAAATATCGTGTGGGAGATAACCAAATAATATAACAACTTATCTACATAATGGGTCCAATCCAACAATTCTCAAACATGGTCCAAAGGCCCTCATTCGGCCATACACAAATACCCAAAATACACATCCAAGATCCGAACATGAAACAAAGTAATATATCCATACTCACCAAACGAATGAGGCCATGTTAGAGCACATCTGAACTCATACATGCATATACAAGTTCACTAATTTGAAGGGATAAAATATGAAAATGTGAGTTTAAAATTCAGTAAATATCAACGTATACAAAACAGCACACGCACACACGTGTCCACAATTAGAGGTGGAGGGTCAAATTGTGTAAAAAAATATACATAACAAATCAAAGGGCACAAATCGTGGGTGATCTGAAATCAATGGACTTGAAGGAACTCTTGTACTCAAATCATAGTCCGTATCAAATATGATCCCATGGGACACTCATAACAAATAGTGACCTATAATCAAATCTCACAATTTGAATCAAATCATAATCCCATCAAGACGACTCATAACAAATCGTGATCATATATCATATTCAAATGAAGCACGTGTTGAACAAAACGATGTTTGGATCCAAATCATATGTGAATAAATAAAGGTCGGAACGAAATCATATAAATTAAAACACGTTTCGAAATAAATCACATATCCAAATGTACGAGACTAACCAAATTCCCATCCATGGGCAAAATTGTGATAAATCAAATCTGAATACAAACCCATGTTGAGATACAAAGCATGCATCAGAGAATCAAAGATTTTAAAATATTAATTTGAAAAAGGGTTACACATACTTCTAATAGCCTTAAGGCATATCAACTATAGTTTAGGCCATCTATGTATCTTGTCTCTCATAAATACAGTACAAGTTTTTTCTATTTTGCCACCCATAGTACTGAGTGCAATCCTCAAGTTTATCAGATATTTTTTGACGTCCAAATATATATAAAATTTCCTTACGGTGGTTTTCATTAATCACAAAGTGGGTTAGGTCTAGCTATAAACAAACCCTCATTCCTGCTTGCCCAGGAGGGAGTTACAGAGTCACAAATTTTTCCATCAGGAACAAAGTCTTCCCATCGGGAGAGATGCTATATATCACACATCGAAATCGGATCACATATTGAATTACAAAGGTAGTGACCTCATTTCCAGCACATGCATGTATACCGATGCATTGCCTATGTAAGTTTTATGCTAATTTCCATACAAATATACTGATATAGAAAATATATGGACTCAAATATTTATTTCAATTTTCATAAAATCAAAAAGACCCCAAAAATAACAAAGATCGAACAAAAACCCCAAATCAACTGGTAAATACAACATGATGTTCACGGGAAAAAAAAGGGTAAGTAAAAATAACATGCATGTACTAAAACCTCCTAAAATATAAACAAATGTTATAGACATGAAATCAGACAAAGGATAGGATTTATAGATATTTCTTTTGACATTATATTAAGTATATCTGACAAAAGGATGCTCCGAGATATTCAAACTCCACATTCTCTCTCTTCTTCCTCTTACTTTCTCTCTCTCCTCTCTGCTTCTCTCGCGTGAAACTGACGAAACAGTGCCCGTGGCCCCTTTTTATAGCCACACGGTGGCTCAGCGTTGCTTCAATTGCTCGAGTGCGCTGCAGTGCCGACGACTGATTTGATTTTTCTTCAAAATTTTACAATACATAATTATTCCAAACACATCTAAATAATCCAAAATCACAATTAATATCAACATAAACTAAACGAGGATCCGGTTATTACATCACTAGTTTAAAAAATATTAAATTTTATGCGTATTAGTTTAGAAATTAATCCTTATTGAAATTGTAAAAAAGGCAAATAGCCTCACTTTTAATAGTTTGTCAATATATTTATACATACCTGGGTTGCGAGCAATTCGATACGTATCGTTCAAATTTGTAGTTTTCTACCATGAGAAAAGGGCTTTTCAATTGAACTATATATTTTGCCAGTGTTTTCTAATTTAGTTGTTGGTCGTATTGAAAAATTCTTAACTCTGTATCAACTAAAAATGTTAGTTTAGTTTGTGCTGAAAATAATTTTGGTTCCTCATATTTTTTTCATATGTCTCTTTAAGTATCTAGTACATTTAGAATTTTCACATTTATAATTTTTTTTGTATTTGTTATAAACCACTCGTTGTTGGCTATTAATTATTTTAATCTCAAATAGTTGCTACACATTATTAGAACGTTTTTTATGGGGCGGCTACAATTAGGAGTAGCAGTAATATTTTAGCTATAATTGGGTTGTGGTTTTGATATTTTAAATCACTATCAGTATATGTATGCGAGGCAAATTATATGAGAATATCATAATAAATTTTTTTTATATTTTTTCACTATCAAAACTAAAAACATTTTGATCCATGATTGAAAATTAATTTGTAAAATGATAAATATAAATAAAATTACTAATAAAAATTAATATAAATAATATAAATATATTAGTATTACACGAATATTAGTTTATATTATAAGAGTGTAGTGAGTAGTGAGAGAAAGAGAGTTTTGTGTGTTGTGTGGGGGAGGAGAGTATTTATAGAATTTTTTTAATATTTAAGTATTAAATTTTTTTAAAAAAAATGGGGGGCCCCAACTGCTCGCCCCTTTCCTCAATGGTCTCATGACTGTTGGTGTGTTAAAAAAAAAAATTTATGGGCTGTGCCAGCACAGCTTGTGGGTTGTCTAACATATTGCTTGACACATTCGAAATGTTAGGCTGTATTATAAACAACCCAACACTGTTAACTACAGAAGGCTAGGCCATGGGCGGTCCAGCCGGTTTACCACCTTTAGTAATTGGATGTTGTTTATGAGATATTGTAAGCAAATGGGGGTTTCCTTTGGTGTTAGAACCCACAAGATCTCTGATACCACTTGTTAGGCCTGGACCGCTTATTTGAACCGTGAGAAAAAGATCAACAACATACGACAAGTACACAATAATTACAAACGACAAGCAAGACGATTTTTACGTGAAAAATTCTTTTGAAATGAGGGAGCAAAACCACACGACATGAAGTCCAAAAAATATCTCCATGCAATATCTTGGTTACACAAATCCACAAATACAATGTCAAAATTCCTTGTATCAAAATAAGCCCGTACAATAAATAATAAAAGACAAAAGAGAAGAAATAAAACTCAGTAAACGTTCTTCTTAGCTGCAAGAACAGTGTACTCACAGTTGGCAGATATTGAAACTCGATTTGGAACTTAAACGGATGCATAAATTTTCCTCTTCTTCATTTTCTCTTTCTTTCTCTTTTTTTTTTTCTCTCTCAAAACGGCGCTCAAGATGCAGTGATTCGAACCCTAACATGTGTTAGACGCGTTTTTATAAACCCGGTGCCACTCAAGCACGGAACTTCTGAAATTGGCGCTCGAGTGCCCATTAGGTGTCATTCGAGCGCGGTGCTTTTGGAATCAAGCTCGAGCGCCCGTCAGGCGCAACTTGAGCGCGATGCTT
Source organism: Nepenthes gracilis (assembly GCA_033239525.1). NCBI lineage: Eukaryota > Viridiplantae > Streptophyta > Magnoliopsida > Caryophyllales > Nepenthaceae > Nepenthes > Nepenthes gracilis. Next base: position 5,453,550 of record BSYO01000007.1, on the reverse strand, counting down.
TTGAAGTTAGCACCTTAGGCCTTCGTTGCGCGAGCGCGAACACTCACTTGATCCTCGTACGAACATCGCATGATTCTTCAATGACAATCCGTTCGTTGTTTCACCCACAAGGGAGTGACCAAAACCCAACACTTCGAACCCTATTTACTAATATATCCACTGCTTGAAATTAATAAGCTATGATTGAGCCATCTTGAGAATCATATTTTTTTACCCGTGTTGAATGTCTAAGCAGTTCCCATTGTGTCCATCATGAGGTGTGAACAGCTCTGTTTTCTGATATGTGTTCTGGGAAACTACGTTGGTGCTTCAAGCTGATTTGTCAGATACTTAAATATTAATTTCAATGGGTCGAAAGTGAAGCCCGAACTTACTGTCAGCTTGGTATAGTGTTATTTTTCCATAATTTTTTAACTTAACGTCGTGCTGTTCTTCTGGCCTTGAACTTTGCTTTCAAGGATTACTTCAAGAGGCTATTCAACTTCAAGAAAGACAAGGATGGCTACTGGAAGTGGTTTGCTGGGAACTTGGCATCTGGTGGTGCTGCAGGTGCTTCCTCTCTCTTTTTTGTCTATTCCCTGGATTATGCCAGAACCCGATTGGCTAATGATGCAAAATCTGCAAAGAAGGGTGGCGAAAGGCAGTTTAATGGTTTGATTGATGTTTACCGGAAGACTCTTGCATCTGATGGTATAGCGGGGCTTTACCGTGGGTTCAGTATTTCCTGCATTGGTATCATAGTCTACCGTGGGCTCTATTTTGGAATGTATGATTCTTTGAAACCTGTGGTACTGGTTGGTTCATTGCAAGTATGTTGGGTTATATGCTCGTTTTTAGATCCTTGAACACCCAAAGCATTTCTTATGTTTCATTTCCACAGCTTGCTTTCGACATGTGAGTTTTTAACTTACCAGAGTGCTTTATTTTATTATAGGGATCATTGGCGTAACAGTAGAATTGTTGTTGTGTAATGTGATGATCATAGGTTTGGGTAGGGAATAAACTGCCTTTTAGATAATAATGCTAGAGAAGATTGGGTACAATAACGCAAAATTGGTATGACTCTTTTCCAGAACTTATGTACAAAGCGATATTGGCAGATTAAGCTTCCATTGGACTATTATATTTTGTCAAGAGGATGCATTCATACTGAATCCAGTAGGGTGCAAGAAGTACGGTATAATCACAAATGGCTTCTTTTTGTTGTTTTTTCAGGATAGTTTTTTGGCAAGTTTCCTCCTTGGATGGGGTATCACAATTGGTGTCGGGTTAGCTTCTTATCCTATTGATACCGTGCGTAGAAGGATGATGATGACATCGGGACAAGCTGTTAAATACAAAAGCTGTTAAATACCGTGCGTAGGGCACCAAATCGCTCTTTAAGGGTGCTGGTGCTAACATTCCGCGTGCTATTGCCGGTGCTGGTGTGCTTGCTGGATACGATAAGCTGCAGGTTATTGTGTTTGGCAAGAAATATGGATCCGGTGGCGGGGGCTAAGGCAATGATGATGACAGTTAAGAAGGGGCGACAAATCTCATAGGTTCTCTCTCAAACTTCTTTAGTTCTTGAATAATACTTTCTGAAAATTTTGGTCCTGCCTTTGCATATTTTTATGGGACGTGGTATTAATGATTTGGTGTGTTGAAGATCAATATGAATTTTGGATTGTTATTTATATAACAATTTGAGGTCACATTCTTTTTAGTTTGTAGTGGCTTTTCTTAGGCACGGAAATGACACTACAGAATATTGATTTATTTGAGAACATTTAGCTTGAAATGTGAATTTGTATGTATTTTTGATGAGTGTTTGTGGAATGTTGCGGTGAATTCTATTAGCTATTTTTGGGTAAGTTTTCTAATGCCTGCCTGCCCTTTGAATCATTGTATTTGTCACTGTACCCTGCCTTGCTGCATCTTTCACATGGTTACGAGATGAAAGACTGGTAAGTTCTGTGCTGAGTTCTACTTTTAAACTCATAAGAAAGAGGATAGGTTGATTAGAAAAGATTTTATTTAGTAGAAAAATTAATTTTTTTTTATTTTTTCTCTTTCAAATTTTATTTCAAAAGTTTTCTGAAAAATACGTTTATTTATAATTATTATTATAAGCATAAATATCTTAACAAGGTAATTTTTACTAATAATTATTTTTCAAAAATTTAATCACACGGTATAGGGTAAAAGATATTAATTGACAAATTACTTAATAAATTAGCTAAATCTATTTATTTATAATTAGCTAATTGAACTCATTTGTAGTCATTGTTTCAAAGTTATCAGAAATTATACAAAATTTATGTGTCATATGTCAAATGTGATTTTTAAGTTTGATCTACTAATAAAATAATACGTGTTTATATATATATAGTATGCATACTAAATATTTAATATTCATATTGCTTTGTTAAATGTATGGGTTCAACTAATTGAGCTAAATTTAATAAATTAATGAGTCGAACATAAATTTGATTTTATCATCATAAAAATAGTTGCTCGAATCTAAGTCTATTAATATATAAGTTTTTATAATGTCACCAATTTATCTAATTGTTAATAAGTGAAAATATAAATTAAAGACATATTATTTTAATAATGATTATTATTTTTAATAATGATAATTTTTATTATAATATACTTATTTTTATATTTAATTAAATTAATAATATATTATATGCTATTAAATCAGAGAAAATATTAAATAATAATTTAAATATTTTTATTAATAAATAATCTAAAAATTGACCAAAAGATTCTATTTTTAATTTTTAATATTAATAGCTGTATTTTCAATGTATAATATAATTCATATTTAATAATTTCTATAAAAATATTAGCTTAAATAAAAAAATTAAAAAATATAAATAAGTTTGATTATAAAATGGGTCAAAATTTTATTATTTAATAAATATATATTTTTTTTACTTCATAAACTTTTAAAATAATAATTTTATAATCAATATTCTTCAAATATGATTATATGAGTAGAATTTAAAAAAATTGTCTAAAACTTTAATTCATAGCATTGAAATTTTAACATCTTTTAATATTTTCTAAGTTTTTAAAATTTCATTTCAAATTTAATATATTAGAAAATTCTGCCTTTTAGTTTTCTAAATGAAAAGCGATAGATTTAAATATATTTTTTAAAAAAAATATTTTTGAGAATAGCAACAAATTTTTACTTGTACTATGTTTGTCATAATGAAATAAAAATTTTATTTATATATTATTTTCAATGAAATTATAATCCTATTATTTAACTACTCCAGTGATAATACTAATAATTTGAGAAGCAATTTACATTCTTTTAAATTAAGAAACAAAAAAACAACTAACTCCCCCAATTTTTTTATTCATGATTATCTAAAAATAATTATTTTTAAAATTTTTTATTTACTATTATTTCAAACCAAATCTGACCAAAATTAAATTTGGATCAATTATATACCAAATTTAGATAAAAGTTTATAAGCTGATAGGTTGGCTTGGGCTAGACACGATTCACTAACCGATATGAAACTTTATAAATGTGCCTATTTATAATTATAACCAAGTTGGTTAGGGTTGGGTTATGAAAATTTTTTTATTTCTAAGTTTTTTTTTTATAAAAATTCATAGTTATACAAAGATGCCTAAAAATATAACATTCTTTAAATGTTATAATATGTAAATTAAAATAATACTATAGTATGTGTTTAAATGGAGAATTATTACATAATATTATTTATTGTATGAAAATATAATATATTAAAATAATTTTTTAAAACTTGTTATTTATTTAAAATAAAAAATATATTTATAATGAAGTACATAATCTAGTATGGATTGATTAGAACGAGTGACTTTCATCTATAATCATACTTGGTTTAAAAAAATAATCAAACATAATTTTAGATCATATTTATTTATAATATTAATAAAAATTGATAAAATTTTATAAAATTTAGGCTCAGTAGGACCAGACTAATTGGGCAATTTGATTAAGATTGTATTTATCCTAAACCTTCTAAGGTATGTTAGAATATACATTTTTAGATAGAAATAAAAAAATTATTTTATACTAATTTATTAGTTATTATCTAATAATAATAATAATAACCATTATTATATATCAAATACTAAAAAATTAACTTTTAATATAATTTTACCTATTTTAAGTGATCAACTAAAAAAATAAAATATTAATTTTTAACTCTATTTTTATTTATTTTATTATCTTTATATAATTATTTTATTTTATTCTATCTTTCAAAGGTATAGACATTAAGTAAGCTCTAAATGTTAACACGATGTCAAATGAAGTGCTTCCATTGTTTTTATGTGTTTAACTAAACTAATTTTGACTATTTATTTTTTAAAATAGTATTCATTTTTACGTTGAAATATAAAAAATTTTTGGCCACTAAATTGTGATTAGGGGCATTAAGTTAACGTAAAGTCGACCGCATGTTCTGCATAAAGTCCATTGCGTGTCGTGTGATATCAGCCATGCCTTTGTTTTTTTAGGTTTAAATAAACTATTTAACTATTCATTTTTCTTAAATAATATTCATTTTTATGCAAAAATATGAAAAATTTTTGGCCACTAAATTGTGATTAGGGGCGTCAAGTCAATGCAAAGTCGACCGCATGTTTGCAAAAACTCCATTGCGTGTCGTGTGGTATCCATCATGCCTTTGTTTTTCTAGATTTAAATAAATTATTTTTGACTATTCATTTTTCTTAAATAGTATTCATTTTTTATGCTAAAATACGAAAAAATTTTGGCAACTAAATTGTGGTAGGACACGTCACATGAACTAAGATGAAGACAATTGGTAGCTTCATGGAATATCTCCAATACATCAGCATATTTTTTTTATAAGGGTGAAGCATTAATCAAACATCATTTGCCAAAAAAAAAAAAAAAAAAAAAGCCCTTTGCTTCTTTTACTATGATTGAAATTTACACAAGTGAGATCATAGTAATGGAGGAAGAGCTGTACAAAGATGCAATAGAAGGCAACGTGACTTCTCTGCGTAACTTGCTAAATCAAGACGCTCTTATACTTCATAGATATATAACCACATGTTTTGCAGAAACACCATTACATATAGCCGCCATGCTCGGTCACTTGGAGTTTGCTACGGAGCTCCTCAAATGGAAACCGGAGTTGGCCTGCGAGCAAGATTCAAGGAAATCAACGCCTCTTCATCTCGCATCGGCGAAGGGAGATGTAGAGATGGTGAAACTCTTACTTTCTGTGAATCCTCAAATGAGTCATACTTGTGACGGAAGTGGATGGAACCCGCTACATGTTGCAGCCATGAAGGGCAAGGTTGATGCATTGAGAGAGTTAGTTCAGGTCAGATCTGAGGCGGCATGCATCCCCAATGACAGCGGTAGCCGCGAGACCATTTTACATATGTGTGTGAAGCACAATCAACCGGAAGCATTGAAGCTCTTGCTGGTTGAGACTTTAGTATGTAATAATGCAGAGTTCATTAATTCTAAGGATGGTGATGGTAATACTATCTTGCATCTAGCCGTCCTTGACAGACAGTTTCAGGTATCTCTATAAGTTTTAAACATTTCTTTATGCAATTGAAGTTGATTTATAGTTTGATTTTATTCGTGCATAGAAAAAAGATACAAAAAGAGGCTACTATTTTATTTCACTAGTAATTTGCCCAAACCCCATTTGAATTATAAGAAGTAGGTATAGCGTTAAAGAAATAAATTTTACAGATGATAACCGTTTGTATTTTTAAGATAACATTTTGCTCTTTATAAATTGAATAAGTTTCTAAATCATCTCAATAATATAATAAAATTTTTATTTGACTAATTTTTATACTAATAAAATCAAAACATTAACATCAACAAAAATATAATTATATGACACAAAGAAATTATTTTTCAAAATAAAATATTACTTGAAAATTTTAAACTTTTACTATGATTCACACTCATTGCATCAAAAGTAACCACAAAATACTTACTCATAGATAAATATAACTAAAAATTATGTAAAAATATATAAAAATAACAGTTAAAAGTTAAATTAGTCGAGTAGTATAAATTTACCAAAATTAACTGAATAGTATTATGTAAACCTCACATAGTTGTCACGTAGGACCGCTATGCAATGTGTGTTGTTTACAAATAAGATAGCGCTACTAAAATTATTTAAAATGTAAATAAAAATTTGAAGGTATATGAAGTAAAATACGTACTCTAAATTCCTATGTGAGACATCTTTGAAACTTGATAATCTACAAGGATATCTGTTATAGGAAATGTCATTAATTCGACAACTGAAATTTAAAATTACGATTTGGGTTTCTCTTTTCGAATTTTAGTCCAAAATAATGTTGCTATGGCGACAGCAAACCGTTATTAATCTTTAACCTGGACACAAAAAGTACCTGTCATCCTACTTTGGCCGGATTCAACTTCTGAAAACCATCACTATATGCCGAGAGCTTTTAAAGTTGTGAAAAGAATTGAAATTATTTTGCAGACCATCGATTTTCTGACGAAGATTGCAAGCATAGATGTGAATGCCAAGAATGTCTTCGGCCTCACAGCACTGGACCTATTAGAAATGCGTTTGAAGGACGCGAGCGGTGATTACCTAAATATTGGGCGACTCCTCCAACACGCCGGGGCGGTGAATTCTAGAAGCAATGTTTCATCGGAAACAACCGGAGCTGCATCGAATACGATGAGCACTGTTGCAGGTTGTTCAACCTTACGGGAAATTCTGGACAGGTTTCTTAGTAAACAGGAGAAATGGCATAAGAAGGAGGAAAGAAATGGCCGGCTGGAAAGCCATAGGAACGCCATAATGATTGCTGCATCACTATTTGCAGCGGCAGCGTTCCAAGCCGGATCCAACCCTCCCGGCGGTTTTTATCAAGATACATTGATTTCGAACGATACTTGCACGACATCACATTTTCCCGGACAGTCGATACTAGCAGATAATGACCCATGGAGTTACCAGATAATAAGTATCGCAAATGCGACTGCATTCTTCATCTCAAGCTGCATCTTCCTACTGCTGCTGAGTGGTTTGCCACTGAAGAACAAGGTCTGCACTGGGATTTTAATGGTGGCAGCGTGGATAGCAATTGTGGCAGTTGGATTCAGTTTCCTCATCACCACAAGGGCTACTGCTGGACACGCCTATGAAATTTATGTGATGCTTCCATCAATATTTGTGGCATACTATACTATTATTGGTATCATCGTCTTGGGGCATATAGGTCGATTTCTGGTGAAAATGGTGAGAAGATGTTGGAGAAAACACAGGTCGTCTTCTTCTTCTACCAACGCTCCTGCTAATCGCGGTAGTGTCTAAATGTATGCCATCAGTAAGTTTTTACAAAACTCAAAAAAAATGGCTAGCATTTTTTTTTTTTATATATATATATTTTACTTAAAAGTAATATGAATTCAGTTACGGTCATTTCAAATTTTAAAATCTCTTGTATTTTTAATATTGAAATCATCCTACAACATTAAAATATTTAAATTAAATAAACACATCAAAAATATTATGATAATTTATTATATTTATCACAATATTTACTATCAATGATACTCATTATTTAGGATTTAGTAACATACTTGTTGGGAAAGCTATGTATAGAAAAGGCTGCATTTTTCATATAGTAATAACTGGGAATGAGATCTAAACATCCCTGGCCTTTTAGTTCTATTGATTATCCTCTTTTTCTTTCATATTTTTCATTTTTATTGTTTCAATCTCTACACAGATTTGAAATATATTTATATAATCTAGATGAATATTCACAACAAATGATAGAAATATATTTACATAATTAATCCTATCCGCTGGGATTTTAACCTAAAATTCAAAGTCAATTTATAATATATATATATATATTTGCTTTGGTAAAAATTTAATAACTATAATTATATCTTAACCTAAATCCAATCCCAAGCTATTTTTCCCTTCTCGAAAACAAAATTAAAAATTTTTCAGTCTAAAAATTGGAATTCCTACCACTAGCAGCTGGGCTTGAGGTCGCCATCCCTCTTAAAAAAGGATAGATTCAATCTCTCCAAATTACAGTTATCCTATCAATAATGGATGGCTAAGATCTTTTAAAAAAAACTAAGCAATCTCTCTTTTTTTAAAATAACATATTTATTTGATTAATATCGGATGATTCTTAAAGCTATGTTGTGGAATAGGCAAGTGAATTCCTAATTTCTCATAATTCTATCATCTTATAGTGTATTTTTCAGTTCCTTTGGTTGCTAATTTTTATTATTTTATTTAAAATTTTAAGCTCTAATCTCATTGTTCAAGAAACAGAGCCGTTTTCTCTTTTCAAGAAATCAAATAAAAGGCATCCCTTGATTGTGATAATTTTCCTAAATTTGTAGGAATCAGTAGTTTATATTATTAAATGAAGATAGCCTTTTTGTTGTCAAAATTAACTCACCGTAAGTCGAAGCAACAGTAATTGATTAGTGAGGAAGAAAATGGACAACAACCGAGTGAGGAAGTCACTTTTTCAAACCATTTTTAAACCAATCATTTATATGTTAAATCGATATATTTATATCAAAAATTTTCTCATACTTACGCTATGACTCTCTAAATTCAACATTTTGTTGATGAAATACAGTTTCAGTTAACCAACCATGTAGCAATTGATTGATGAAAGAGCGAAGATGAACATCGAAATTGGCTCCAAACACCAATGTTTGAGGCTGCTGTCAACATTTATATTTCCTCAATAACAAGTAAAATTGAGTGATAATTTCTATGTAGGGTCCCTTGTAAATTATAATTTTTATGTATTGTTGTTGGTTAATACCTTGTGGATGAAATTTTAGTTGTACAACTTCTCAATTTGAAGTTACAATAACTAGTGCTTCCTTTTTGTGGATTTAGTGATGGGAATTGTTTGGCAAATGGATAAGTATAATTAAAGATTCAATATATGGTGTTGTATTATTTAGTGGGATATATAGTATTGTTGACATTTAAATTCGGTAGAATTATTATTGTCTTTATGATATTTAGGTTTAGTGTTAGTGATCCTCGTATTTACTTTTGAGTTATAGTTATGATAAGATTTTACAATCTCATATATTATTGTTGAGCTTTTATTATTATTGCTGCATAGTATTATTTGTTATTTAATTTAAGATAGTTATTATTTATATATATCATTGATTATATTATTTGTTAAATATGGGCTCATTCTTATATTTTTATTGTCTCCAAATTAGAACTGTGATCGTAGCATTAGCACAAGACCTTATCTTTGTCGTGGGATTACAGACAGAGATGTTTTAGGAAGCGGGATGCTTTTATATTGATTGTTTTTGGGACTATGACCTTTATAGTTATTGGATGTGTTAGAACTTTATATATATTTTTAGTGTATTTAAGATATTAGGTTCTTTTATAAATGGTTTTATTTTTAAGATATATTTTATGAATGATAAAAATTGAATAATTTGTATGGTTTGAGATTTTTGTATGAGCTATCTAGGTTGCATAAGGTGATTTGAGCTTGGTCGCCACATAAATGATCCTGTTGTTTTTGATGAAATGTGGTCTTTATTTTTCTTAGATAAAAAAAACTTTCACTATTTATTTTTCTTAAATTATATTCATTTAAAATATTTGAAGTTCATATCTCAAAATTTTTGAAAGCATAATTTCAAGCATAAATTTATAAATTTATACATTCATTGATATTTACCTTTATATGTATGTCAAGAGAAATTTCTTATACTTTTATGTGCCAAGAGTGACAGAATAGAAAGAAGAAGAAACAACAATGAAGGTGCTATGCTTTTACAGAAGTTAGGCAATCAACCAGAAGAAAATGAATCAAATGAATTTTGGAGAATGAAGGTCACATATCCATATACATATTACAACTCTAATAGAAAATAATTATAAAAAATAACAACAAACACTTAACACCTTATTTATTATAATTGGGCCTGTGAAAAAAAAGAAAACAACAATAAAAAAATCAGTATAACAAAAAAAATCAATAGATTCTCAAGTTGTTGCATGTGGTCCAAGAAATTTTCTTAGCATGATGCCTAGGTGAATCCTTTCTTCTTCTTTTGTTACTCTTCATGCTGTAACACATCCCCCCCAGATGGAGAGTAACAATTTTCTATCCCATATTAGAGAGATGAGATCTCGACATGGAAGAAGGTAATGCCTAAATAAAAATGTCCGATAGTTGAGAAAATGCTATAACATATTTTGTTTGACCATACCCCTTCTAAAATTTGTTACAAATTAGAAGACAATCTATTTCAATGTGTTTCATTCATTTATAAAAAATAGGATTTGTGGGTATGTGGAGTACGAATTGATTATCATAATAGAGAATGGCCAGTTGAAGATGATTGATTTGATGATCATTCAGAATATATTGTAACGAAGTAATTTCAAAATAAGCAATAGCCATTACTCTATATTCAGCAACAATAGAAGATCTAGAAATAATGGGTTGCTTCTTTGATCACCAAGAAACTAAGGAATTTTTAAGTACAATGAAGTTACCAATCAGTGATTATCGAGTGTTGGGACAAAAGGCTCAATTTGAATAAAATAAGCTTACAAACTTAATAAAGAGCTAGATAATAGCAATAAATCATGTCCCAAAGACTACTTGATGTAGGATAATACCATATATTAGTTGTGAAATGGATGTTGGTGAGCTTCTCCATGAACTAACTCAAAATCTATACCCTATAGTTGTAGTCTGAACTAATGATAGTTAATCACAATAGATGACCAAATTTCTTCTAAAAACAGTGGGGTCATTCAAGTTGAACACTACTTTCTTGCTAAACTTAGCATTTTGATCCATAGGCAATTCGCTCCACTATGAAACAAGAGCACTTTTATTTCCTATAAGATCGAGAACATACATGCATTAATTGTTGAAATTTTTCTTAGGGGATTAAGAACTTCTATTCTAAGGAAATATTACAAAAGCTCAATATCGTTAATTTTAAATTGTGAATAAAGAAAGATCTCGAGAACATCAATTGTAGTAACTGAATTTCTAGCCACAACTGTGCCATCAATATATATAAGGAATGCAGTAAAAGAACCGACATTATCTAAAGTAAAGAGATTATGACTAATTTTTGATTACTTGAAACCCTTAGTAATGAGGGAGCTAGAGAACTCCGAATAAGATTTTCTTGAGGTCTATTTCAATACATATAAACTCTTAATTTACAAATTTAATAAAGATTTTCGTTTTTGTAACTAGGAGGTCGCTTCATTTAAAATTTTTATTGAAATTGCCATGTCAAAATGCATTGTGAAAATCAAATTATTAAATGTTTCCTTCCTTTACAACTATAATAAAAGTAAATATTTAATAATAATCAATTTAGTCATCATAACATATTCCAACCATTGGGATATAGACTTGAGCTACCAATCGTGCCTTGTGACCTCAATTGTACCATCCGAATTACATTTAATTTTAATAGCATAATGATAATCAGTGGCTTAGTTTTCCATCCATAAATATGTAAAGATCCAATTACCGTTTTCTTCCAAGCCTTGCAACTCTACTTCAATCATTTGGTACCGTGTTTGGTCCTTTGTAGCCTCATTGTAAGTAGTCAATACTAAGTGCAAGGATATCAATGTGGGGAAAGCGCGATAGGATGGTGAAAGCTTTTAATATGACAAGTAGTTAGCAATAGGGTATGAGGTAGCTAACCTACACGTGGACTATGTACATTTATCTCCTTGAGCCAGTTGACATTGATAATCTTTGAGATATTGAGGTGTTTGAGGTCTAGGAGTCGGGATTAGAATGCAATCATCACTTAACAAATGTTAGGCATTTATTCAATTAGAATTAGCAGATTCCTTGTTCTCTATATTCTTTCTGTTTGCTGTGCCGGACTCTACAGTTGATAATGCCCTTTTAGATCTAGAATTGGCGTTATAGTTGGATCATGTTGAGGAGTAGATGAATTGATGATGACTTCATCAAGGATAGGAATAGATGTTGATGCTGAAATAGACTAGGGAGTCTCTAATCACAATTTATTTTGACCCTTTTACAAATTGTGGAAGAAAATACACGAATATATAATATACGTAAAATATATTCAGATCTAGATGAATCAAATGATAAATAGCATATAACATATAAACACAATAATCAACAATAATCAAAATCAGATTTTAGTGACAAAAAAAATCTTAATAATCATAATTATCGAGTAAAACCCTCTAAATTTTTACAATTGAAAAAAATAATGCACTAAAAAAGTCAACTTATAGATTTGGTGATACAAATACGCTGACTTAGCTAACTTCTTCCATCTTATAACTCTACTGAGAAACTCCTTCGACTTACCCTTGGTAATGGAATCAGACGCCTTCCGGTCTTCTTATTAATCTTCTTTTATAAGCCATCGAATCTCCGCACACTATTGGATCCTAATTTACGCCACCCATGTTTCTTATGAAAGTTAGCGAGTAAGAAAAGATGTGAAGGATCAAGTAAATAATGTGAGAAAACTTTAAAATTGAAGCACAATAATGGAGGACGAGTTTTCTCTAATAGGAACAAATTATAAGCATAAAAGTGAGTGCTTTGTTCATTGAGCAGCCATAAGCACGTTTCACCATGATTTTTTCACAAAAAGAAGAAGGTAGCTATTTATAAAGAGACTAAAAAATTATGTTCAAAAATATGATCATTTAAAAATATGCGCCCCAATTCTCAAGCGTCGTTCAGCCACATGTCGAGCAAGCTTAGGCTAGCACAGTGTCACGCACCTCAGTGCTCGAGTACGCCCATTCGTAAAAGGGTGATTCGGGCAAGCCTTGAGTGTGCACATTCGTAAAAGGGCGCTTCGAGTGTGCTTCGAGCATACATCGAGCACGAGCCTATGAGAAATGGAGCTCGTGCGTGAGTCAGACACTAAGTAGGCGTGGAATTGGGAGTTGCGCATCTGGGATTATAGGGCGTGAATTTATTACAGATTTTTAGGAAAATATAAAATTACCAATAAACGATCAGATACGGTCACAGAGTATGCTAACACATAATATACCTAATAGATGAATTGCCAGAATCTCTATCCATATTCGCTAATCCTACATAGAAAGAAAATTTAAACTCATAAAATTCAACATTTAAAAAAAAAAACTATATGTGCATTAAGATCTAATAACATATATCCTTTAGTTTCAAAAGAAGCAAAGAAATCCACGCACCTTCATGTGATTATATATTGGTTTTATACAAACAAAACTTTGTAAGATGTATTATTATACAATATTGAGGTAGGGATTTTATTTATCAAGTAGGTCGTTTAAGTAAATGAGTAATATTCTGTAAATATCTATATTTACTTTTCATCATACTATTTTTTTTCGGGGCCTTGACACAAATTCTTTGATATATTATCTATTTGTTGGCATAAGAAGTCTCATATGAGATTCTGTCCTATTATAACTACCATGGCCTTATTTTGACATTATAACTCTCTTTAGAATATAACCCCAAATATCACAATATATTAATTAAAAATATAAAATATTCTTTGTTCCCTGGTGAATAAAGGAAGGTGATTTTGTTTGTCCAAGTGACAAACTAAACAATTATTCTCTTTATCATTAGTGATACTTGTTTTAATTATATCATCATCTATCCATTTTAGTCTTGAATTTGATAGGTGACCCAAACATGCATGTCACAAACTGGAGTATGAAGCAATTGTTCCGATAATAGTGCTCAAAGAGGTGTCTGCCAAAATTGCGGCAATCTTTTAAAATATTTGATAGTAACGCAACAACTTCTATCAAATAACACTGTCCATGTTTAATCTTATCCTTTTCAAACATGGTCAAAAAATCTAAGGTATTGAATAAAGAAGTAATTAGAAAAGCAAATAATATAACAATTGAAAAATTCTGTTATCTTCTTAATAGATATTAGATTTTAGTTGAATTATGTTACACCAAGAACACGGTCACTGAAAGTAAGCTGATATTTTCACACTATCAATTTGCATAACAATAGCCTCATTTCCATTCGGCAATTTGACTAGTTGGGATACTTAAGATGAAATCTTTGTGTATAGGGAAGGGCGATTGATCATGTGATATGCTGCCTCTTGTCCTAAATCCATGGGAGTCATGCTATATTTGTGTTAAAACTATGTGCGTAAGAGAAATTAATGAATCACTTTTCTAGAAACGCAATCGAGAGCTTATTCTTTGGCTCAATCACAATTTGAGCAATGTTAATTGTGTGAATAGGATGTTATGCATTGCTTTGGTGAAGGAGGGTGAGCAATTATTTGAACTCAATTAGCACTTTATCTATGTGCTAATTTGAATTACCTAACGCTAATGTTAAACTCCTGAATTTTTCATGTCATTTGCCTCTATTCTGATATCTATTAAGCTTGAAAAATGCTCGAGCATTTTGCAACTAGAGCCAGTGGATTTCCAAACTTGAAGAAATTCTCAAATCTGTGTCCTAGAATCCTACAATAAGAAGAGTAGAGGCTATTTTAGTAGTTGTTGATAAAATCTTGCAAGAGATTTATAATCAGACAGTATCTTCTTGTCAAAATAATAACACTAGATAAAACCAGGAACAATAGTACCAAATTGGTCCGACTCTTTTCCAAAACTCATTTACGTGAGTAATCTTAGTGATTGATATTCTATTGGACTGTTATATTTATGTATTCTTACTAAATCTTTGGTAGGGTGTAAAAATTATTGTATAATCATAATAAGTTGTTCTTTGTTATTTTTTTCCAAGATAGTTTCTTAGCAAGTTTCTTCCTTGGATAGGGAATCATAATTATTCTTTGGGTTTCCTTCTTATCCAATTGATCTTGTGCATAGAAGGGTGATTATGACATCGGGACAAGCTGCCAAATACAAAAGCTCTATGAATACATTTGCACAGATCATCAAGAATAAGAGTGCCAAATCACTCTACATGGTACCGCCATTGATAGTGTATTTGTTAGGTAAGATAACTATTTTTCATAAAAATTTATAATTATGTAAAAATGTCTAAAAATATAAAATATTTTAAAAATTATAATATGTAAATTAAAATACTACTTAAATGTATATTCCTGATGCGTCACGGATCCGAGCTTTCGAACGGATTCGGATTCTCCGAGTGGATGTTGATCCGGCTCCGTTCACTGAGTGCGAATCCACGCACACCACTAACAACAAACAGAGGTCGATGCCGACGGGGGTTCCCCCCATCGACACTCCGACGCTCAAGTCAGATATCTTCCGCAATAAACGGAGGAATGCATGAGCAAGATGCGAGAATGAGGGGAGTGTGAGAGGGATGTATTTGGAGGCTTGAGCTCCGTGAATGCGCCCGGTAGAGAGGGATCTTACACTGTGGCGCCGGCGAAGGGCGGCTTGGAGGTGCGTCCCAGTAAAGGGACGGCTTATAGTGCGCTGCGGGAGGGCGGCTTAGAGTGCGCCCTTAAAGGGCGGCAGAGGGGTGCACCCGCGGAGGCGGCTGAGGTGCGCCCGCGAGGGGCGGCTTAGGAGATGCGCCCGCGAAGGGCGAAGCAGAGGAGCGCCCATGCAGAGGGACCAGCTTACAGTGCGCCCGCAGAGGGGGCGGAGGTGCGCCAGAGGGGCGCAGAGGTGCGCCCAGAGGGGCGCTTAGAGGTGCGCCCGCGAGAGGGCTACACAGTGCGCCCGCAGAGGGCGGCTTCAGAGGTGCGCCGCAGAGGGGCTGCTTTTAGAGGTGCGCCCGCAGAGGGGCGGCTTAGAGGTGCGCCCGCGAAGGGCGGCTTACAGGTGCGCCCGCAGAGTGGCGGCTTACAGTTGCGCCCACGGAGGGCGACTTTAAGAAAAAGGAATAAATGGTACTAGTGAGTAAACATTCTTGTTACCTGAGCGGAGGGTCTCTTGGATTCACAGCCCGGCTCTGGGATAGAGGATCGTGACCCAAGACGAAGGGTCAAGGCCTCCGATTGGCGCAGGGGCGGGGGCCTCCGGATGGCGGAGGGTTGATGGCCTCCCGGACGGAGGAGGTCCAAGGCCTCCCTGGCGGAGGGCCGTAGGCCTCTGTGCCTCCTGGATGGAGGGCCGAGGCCTCGCAGGCCAGCGGAGGGCCGAGGGCCTCCGGGTTGTCAGGAGGGTCGTGGCCTCCATGCCTCCCGCAAGGAGGAGAGCTCCGTGCCTCCCGGATGGAGGACTAAGGGCCTCTCGGACAATAGGAGGGCCGAGGGCCTCGTGGCGGCGAGGGCCGAGGGCCTCGGACCGCGTGAGGGCCCAAGGCCTCTTGGCGGAAGAGGGCCGAGGGTCTCCGAATCAGAAGGGTCCAGGGCCTCCCCGGAGCCTTATGGAGCTTCCCCACTTCTCTTCCTTCCCCCTTCAATGCTTGAGAAGGCTTGCTTTTATAGTGGGATTGGGAGCCGATTGCTTTCTCAAAAGCAATGTGGGACTTCAAAGAAAATGCTCATCAGGCCTTCATGGCCTCGGCCCATTGGCCCATGGATACTGGACCCATCACTAGCCCCCCATGCCGGCGTGGACCGAATTTCGGCCTCCCAGATGCCCGCGACGGGATCCGATCGATCATTTGTGTCTTTGATCAGTTCATCAATCGGAAAGTTCGACTCTCGAGAATTAAGGAACGATTGATAGTCGACTCACAAATTGGCCGATCACATCACTGGTCTTGTTTTGTAACAGAGCCTAAAATATGCTCACGATTTCACACTAATGCGCTCAAATCCGAGAGCAGCATGAGTCAAAAAGTCAGGTCGAATTTGACCAAAACCAAAGTGCTCGAATCCAGAGGGTAGAGAAGAGACTGACATGGCCGGCCGGTCAAAATGTCGACCGGAAAAGTCGACTGAACTGTCGAATCCGAGAGCGCCTGAGCCGAGAACTTGTCAATCGAAAGTTGACCGCAGTGCTTCAACCGAGAGCAATGAGCTTCTAAAAC
>BSYO01000007.1:5354315-5436455 GCA_033239525.1 Nepenthes gracilis | reverse complement strand
GCTTTGCCAGAACTATGAAGGATGAAGGTGTGATTGCTCTTTGGAGAGGCAACACAGCTAATGTTATCAGATATTTCCCCACGCAGGTTGGCCATCTTCTTTGATGTTCATGGTTTATAAGCCTTTTCTTTTCCTCTATTATTATTTGGTTGGTGAAGATGTCGGATGTGCAATTGCCATTGAAAAAGGTAGGGTGGTCATCTCCTTTTCTTGGTTGTATTTTTTACTGTAACTTAATTACATATTTATGCTGTTAAAAATGTATAGAGAAGTAAAACTACAATACTATAAATGGGAGATAAACTATAGGAACCCATTAAATATTTAGTTTGTTTTACAGATTAAAAGCATTGAAATCCAAATTTACAAAATCTGTTCCGATGTATCACATGTTTGTCAGGAAGAATATATAAATCTAGCTTTATATAATATAACTAGAAGTTCCATTAGTTGCACACAATTTGATTTCCATGATTTTCCACAAAAAAATAACAAAATTAAAGCTTTATTCAGGTTTTCTTTTTAACACATGAGAAGAAGAGAAACAAATAATCTGTTAGTGTTTGAATCTCGTGCAATATAACTCCGCGGAGAAGAATTTTGTGGGAATAGAGAAATCCAAGTTGAAGAGTTTATGGGAACTGGGGCAATTGATACCTGAATTTGCTATGCCATTTTTGTAAAATTTTGTATAGCATAAACTATGTAGACATTAAACGGGATATACTGATTTGGTATAGCCCATTTATTTGGGCCGCCGAACGTAAATTGGTCATGTCGAGTAAGGCATGAGACTTATATGTGCTGGCCTAACATGGCATGTGGCCAACGCCGTGCTGTTCCACAGGTCGGAGCGGCACGGTCCATTTTTAATATGTAAAAAAAAATTATACAAAATATTATAGAAAATATATCGTATATTATTATTTTGTCAAATGTTTTTGATATATTACAATTTAAAAAGTAGAAAAAATACATCTATTAATAACTCGATTATTTTTAGGCTGCACTTATATTTCCACTATTGTTACTTTTAGAGTCTTCCTCTTCACTAGAAATAAAAATTGTTGGATTTTTTATGCGATCTCTTTAACGCAATCAATCTTTAAAAAGATATACATTTCTATGGTCTTTGGTGTCATCCTATTTATTTATATCAACTACTCGACCCCCGTTACTAAAAGTGGACTCCGATGACACTGTATTGGATGGTAGGGCTATTGATGTTAGTACAAAAAATTTACGCTCGTTGCTCTTGCTCCAATCTAAAATTTAAAACTCTGAATTGCTACTTGTAATGTTGGAAAGTGGTCTGAATATAAATAGTGGAGAAGTTTTGCCAGCGTTGTATTTTCAGTAACTGGTTGTGTTCCGTGTGAAGCCCGTATCTACAAAAGTAAATCTCTTTTGTCACCTTTGTTACTACTATTGGAATGGTCAGTTTTGGAGTTGATTGTGATATATACAAATTATACATCGTATATAAGTTGTAGTAGATAAAAGCCTTTATTTTTCCAGTACTGTCGGTCATCCATATGTTATAGAATTCTTCAATATATATGTACATCTCATATAAATTTATGCGTTGGTCCATGATTATGGCGAGGTGGGCTAGTATCAGAGGATTTCTTCAATATTTTAAAAATTTTTCTGAAGAATATAGTTAAATATAATATTATAAATATACTATTTTTAAAAATTTTAATATTTACTTAAAATTATTTATTTAAATCTAAAATAATATATTTACCTTCAATGTCGGTATTATTTGGTGAAAATTATAATTGTCTCAAAAAAGTGCAATCAAATCAGTAAATGTTCATAATTGGCCTAACAGTGAATTTTGGATAGTTTAATGGGTACCTTTAAGTTCGTTGGTGGCAAAATAAAATGTTTCTAATAAATATTTAATCATTTTGACCATTTTTTAATCAATATCTATAGTTGGTTTGGTCTTTAAGATATTTTCATTGTGGAAGATGATTAAAATAGAATGTAAAGTATATGCAATCTCTAAAATTCAATAAGTCGAGTTCCATCTTATTGGACAGTCGATCTTTATATTCTTGTAACTCAGCTTATTTTGCCTGTATGACTTCTTGAATTATTGCTCTCGAAAAGAAAATGTTCTAATACATAGAACAATATTCTTTAATTTCTTCATATAATGAGAAATAAATTGCGAAACATCCTTAATATAATAGTTAATAATATGACATGTACATCTTGTATGGAATAATTTACCATTTCAAATTACAAAAATTGTAATTTAAATAAAGAAATAGTAGAATTATTATTTTTTGCATTGTTAAAAATAATAGAAAAAATCTTAGTAAATATTTTAAATTCATTTGTAATAGTATTAATTATTTTAGAAATTATGGAAGTAGTGTGTGGGTGTTCAAAAACTTGAAAATCAATAATTCTTTTTTGTAATTCTCAATTCTAAGAAATCCAATATGCTATAACACAAATATAAAATAAATTATTACATGATGATTATTCATCACTTGTTACAAACCTGGCCCAAAACAGATCTAATGATAATATTTCATAAAATTAAAATCCAAAACCCGGGTCTGACTGAATAAACATACACATGGCTCAATAAATCAAAAACTCATACGGGACCTCATCGGATATAAATTCCGATAACACAAAATGACCTACTATCCAAATATCGTGTAGGAGATAACCAAATAATATAACAACTCGTCCTCATAATGGGTCCAATCCAGCAATTCTCAAACATGGTCCAAATGCCCTCATTCGGCCATACACAAATATCCAAAATACAGCTCCGAGATCCGAACATGGAACGAAGTAATATATCCATACTCACCAAACGAATGAGGCCATGGTAGAGCACGTCTGAACTCCTACAAGCGTATCCAAGTTTACTAATCTGAAGGGATAAAATATGAAAATGTGAATTTAAAATTCAGTAAATATTAGCATGTACAAAACAATATATATATATATATATATATACACGTGTCCACAATTAGAGGGGGAGGGTCAAATTGTATAAAAAAATCATACACAACAAATCAAAGGGCACAAATCATAGGGTCTGAAATCAATAGACCTGAAGGAACTCTTGCACTCAAATTACAGTCCGTATCAAATATGATTCCATCGGGATACTCATAACAAATAGTGACCTAGAATCAAATCTCTCAATCTGAATCAAATCGTAATCCTATCGAGACGGCTCATAACAAATCATGATCCGATATCATATTCAAATGAATCACGTGTTGAACAAAATGAAGTTTGGATCCAAATCGCATGTGAATAAATAAAGGCCGGAACGAAATCATATAAATTAAAACACGTTCCGGAATAAATCACATATCCAAATGTACGAGACTAACAAATTCTCATCTATGGGCAAAATTGTCGATCTCAAATCAAATTCGAATACAAACTTATGTCGAGATACAAAGCATGCATCAGAAAACCAAAGATTTTAAAATATTAACTTGAGAAAGGGTTACACATACTTCTAATAGCCTTAAGCCATATCAACTACAGTTTAGGCCAGCAGATTGGGCCATTTATGTATCTTGTCTCTTATAATTACGGAACAAGTTTTTTATATTTTGCTATCCGTGGCATTGAGTGCAATCCTCAAATTTATTAGATATATTTTGACATCCAAATATATATGAAATTTCCTTACGGTGGTTTTCATTAATCACAAAGTGGGTTAGGTCCAGCTATAAACTAACCTCATTCCCTGCTTGCCCAAGAGGGAGTTACATAGTTACAAATTTTTCCATTGGGAACAAAGTTTACTCGTCGGGAGAGACGTTATATATCACATATCCAAATCGGATTGCATATTGAATCACAAATGTAGTAACCTCATTCCCAGCACATGCATGTATACCAATGCACTGCCTATGTAAGTTTTATTCTCATTTCCATTCAAACATACTGATATAGAACATATACGGACTCAAATATTTATTCCGATTTTCATAAAATCAATAAGACCCCAAAAATAACGAAGATCGAAAGAAAACCCCAAATTAACTGGTAAATACAGCATGATGTTCACAGGAAAAAAAGGGTGAGTAAAAATAACATGTATGTACTAAAATATCCCAAAATATAAACAAATATTATAGACACGAAATCAGACAAAGGATAAGGTTTATAGATACTTCTCTTGACTTTATATTAAGCATATCTGACAAAAGAATGCTCCGAGATACCCAAACTCTACATTCTCTCTCTCTCTCCTCTCTGCTTCTCTTGCTCAAAACTAACAAAACAGTGCCCGCATTCCCTTTTTATAGCCACACCAGCGCTTGAGCATTTCTTCAGGTGCTGCTCGAGTGCGCTTCGGGCACAAGCCCATGGGTTTTGATGCCTTAGGCACCCATCGGGTGCGCTTTAGGCGCCGACTTGTTGATTCGATTTTTCTTCAAAATTTTATTATACATAATTATTCCAAACACATCCAAATAATCCAAAATCACAATTAACATCAAAATAAACTAAATAGGCATCCGGATATTACATCACTAGTTAAAAAAATATTAAATTTTATGCGTATTAGTTTAGAAATTAATCCTTATTGAAATTGTGAAAAAGGCAAATAGCCCCACTTTTAATAGTTTGTCAATATATTTATACATACTGAGTTGCGAGCAATTCGACACGTACTATTTGAATTTGTAGTTTTCTACCATGAGAAAATGGCTTTCCAATTAAACTATATATTTTGCCAGTCTTTTCTGATTTAGCTATTGGTCGTATTGAAAAATATTTAACTCTGTATCAACTGAAAATGTTAGTTTAGTTTGAGTTGAAAATAATTTTTGTTCTTCATTTTTTTTTCATGTCTCTTTAAGTATCTAGTACCTTCAGAATTTTCACATTTATAATTTTTTTTTTGTATTTGTTATGAACTGCTCGTTGCTGGTTGTTAACTATTTTAATCTCAAGTAGTTGCTACACATTATTAGAACATTTTAGGCTGCGGCTAGAATTAAGAGTAGCAGTAATATTTTAGCTATAATTGGGTTGTGATTTTGATATTTTAAAATCACTATCAGTATATGTATGTGATGCAAATAATATGAGAATATCATAATAATTTTTTTTATATTTTTTCACTATCAAAACTAAAAAATTTATGTTCCATGATTAAAAATTAATTTGAAAAATGATAAATATAAATAAAATTACTAATAAAAATTAATAAAATTAATATAAATATATTAGTATTATAGGAATATCAGTCTATATTATAAGAGTGCAGTGAGTAGAGAGAGAAAGAGAGTTTTGTGTGTTGTGTGAGGGAGGAGGGTATTTATAGAATTTTTTAAATATTTAAGTATTAATTTTTCTTTTTAAAAAATGGGGGGCCCCAACTGCTCCCCCCTCTCCTCAATGGTCTCATGACTGTTGGTGTGTTAAAAAAAAAATTTATGGGCTGTGCCAGCACAGTTTGCGGGTTGTCTAACATATCGCTTGACAAATTCGAAATATTAGGCTGTATTATAAACAACCCAACACTGTTTACTAAAGTCAGGCTAGGCCACGGGCGGTCCGGTCTGCTTAGCACCTTCAATAATCAGATGCTGTTTATGAGATATTGTAAGCAAATGGGGGTTCCCCTTGGTGTTAGGACCCACAGGATCTTTAATTTCTCATGTTGGGCTTGGACCGCTTATTTGAACAGTGAGGAAAAGATCAACAACACACAACAAGTACACAATAATCACAAAACGAACGAAGAATAATAATTTTTACGTGAAAAAAATTTCATTTGAATGATGAAAGAAAACCACGGATCAAGTCCAAAAAATATCTCCATCATGCAATATCTTGGTTACATAAATCCACAAGTACAATATAAAAATACCTTGTCTCAAAATAAGCCCGTACAATAGAGAATATAAGATAAAAAAGGGAAATAGAACCCGATAAACGTTTTATCACATGGTTAACAAATAGATCCACAAGAATGGATATTGAAACTCAATTTGGAACTCAAATGGAAGCATAAAATTTCATCTTCTCCATTTTCTCTCTCTTTCTCTTCTTTTTCTCTCTCAAAACCGCGCTCAAGATGCAGTGATTCAAACCGTAACATGCGTTAGACGTGTTTTTATAAACCCGGTACCTCTCAAGCTCGGAACTTCTGGAATTGGAGCTTGAGCACCCGTTAGGCGCCATTCGAGCATGGAGCTTTTGGAATCAAGCTCCAGCGCCCGTCAGGCACAACTTGAGCGCGATGCTTTTGAAATTAGCGCCTTAGGCCTTCATTGTGCACGTGAACACCTGATCCTTGTATGCATGTTTTGTTCTCCGATGACAATCCGTTAGTTGTTTCACCCAGGGAGTGACCAAAACCAAACACTTGGAACCCTATTTACTAATATATCCACTGCTGAAATTAAGAAGCTATGATTGAGCCATCTTGAGAATCATGTTTTTCACTCGTGTTGAATGTCTAAGCAGTTCCCATTGTGTCCATCATGAGGTGTGAACAGCTCTGTTTTCTGATATGTATTCTGGGAAACTTTGTTGGTTCTTCAAGCTGATTGGCCAGATACTTGAATATTAATTTCAATGGGTCGAAAGTGAAGCCCGAACTTATTGTCAGCTTGGTATAGTGTTATTTTTCCATAATTTTTTTAACTTAACGTCGTGCTGGTCTTCAGGCCTTGAACTTTGCTTTCAAGGATTACTTCAAGAGGCTATTCAACTTCAAGAAAGACAAGGATGGCTACTGGAAGTGGTTTGCTGGGAACTTGGCATCTGGTGGTGGTGCAGGTGCTTCCTCTCTCTTTTTCGTCTATTCCCTGGATTATGCCAGAACCCGATTGGCTAATGATGCAAAATCTGCAAAGAAGGGTGGCGAGAGGCAGTTTAATGGTTTGATTGATGTTTACCGGAAGACTCTTGCATCTGATGGTACAGCCGGGCTTTACCGTTCAGTATTTCCTGCATTGGTATCATAGTCTACCGTGGGCTCTATTTTGGAATGTATGATTCTTTGAAACCTGTGGTATTGGTTGGTTCATTGCAGGTATGTTGGGTTATATGCTTGTATTTAGATCCTTGAACACCCAATGCATTTCTTATGTTTCATTTCCTCAGCTTGCTTTCGACGTGTGAGTTTTTAACATACCAGAATGCTTTATTTTATTATAAGGATCATTGGCGTAATAGTAGAATTGTTGTTGTGTAATGTGATGATCATAGGTTCGGGTAGGGAATAAACTGCCTTTTAGATAATAATGCTAGAGAAGATTGGGTACAATAATGCAAAATTGGTATGACTCTTTTCCAGAACTTATGTACAAAGCAATCTTGGCAGATTAAGCTTCCATTGGACTATTATATTTTGTCAAGAGGATGCATTCATACTGAATCCGGTAGGGTGCAAGAAGTACGGTATAATCACAAATGGCTGCTTTTTGTTGTTTTTTCAGGATAGTTTTTTGGCAAGTTTCCTCCTTGGATGGGGTATCACAATTGGTGCCGGGTTAGCTTCTTATCCTATTGATACCGTGCGTAGAAGGATGATGATGACATCGGGACAAGCTGTTAAATACAAAAGCTCTATGGATGCATTTGCACAGATCATCAAGAACGGGGGCACCAAATCGCCCTTTAAGGGTGCTGGTGCTAACATTCTGCGTGCTATCGCCGGTGCTGGTGTGCTTGCTGGGTACGATAAGCTGCAGGTTATTGTATTTGGCAAGAAATATGGATCCGGTGGCGGGGGCTAAGGCAATGATGATGACGATTAAGAAGGGGCGACAAATCTCATAGGCTCTCTCTCAAACTTCTTTAGTTCTTGAATAATACTTTTTGAAACTTTTGGTCCTGCCTTTGCATATTTTTATGGGACGTGGTATTAATGATTTGGTGTGTTGAAGATCAATATGAATTTTGGATTGTTATTTATATAACAATTTGAGGTCACATTCTTTTTAGTTTGTAGTGGCCTTCCTTAGGCACGGAAATGACACTACAGAATATTGATTTATTTGAGAACATTTACCTTGACATGTGAATTTGTATGTATTTTTGATGAGTGTTTGTGGAATGTTGGGGTGAATTCTATTAGCTATTTTTGGGTAAGTTTTCTAATGCCTGCTTGCCCTTTGAATCTATGTATTTGTCACTGTACCCTGCCTTGCTGCATCTTTCACATGGTTACGAGATGAAAGACTGGCAAGTTCTGTGCTGAGTTCTACTTTTAAACTCATAAGAAAGAGGATAGGTTGATTAGAAAAGATCTTATTTAGTAAAAAAATTAATTTTTTAATTTTTTCTCTTTCAAATTTTATTTTAAAAGTTTTCTAAAAAATACGTTTATTTATAATTATTATTATAAGCATAAATATCTTAACAAGGTAATTTTTACTAATAATTATTTTTTAAAATTTTAATCACATGGTATAGTGTAAAAGATATTAATTGATAAATTACTTAATAAATTTGCTAAATCTATTTATTTATAATTAGCTAATTGAACTCATTTGTAGTCATGGTTTCAAAGTTATCAGAAATTATACAAAATTTATGTGTCATATGTCAAATGTGATTTTTAAGTTTGATCTACTAATAAAATAATACGTGTTTATATATATATATATATAGTATGCATACTAAATATTTAATATTCATATTGCTTTGTTAAATGTATTGGTTAAACTAATTGAGCTAAATTTAATAAATTAATGAGTCGAACATGAATTTGATTTTATCATCATAAAAATAGTTGCTCGAATCTAAGTCTATTAATATATAAGTTTTTATAATGTCACCAATTTATCTAATTGTTAATAAGTGAAAATATAAATTAAAGACATATTATTTTAATAATGATTATTATTTTTAATAATAATGTTTTTAATAATATCTTATTTTTGTATTTAATTAAATTAATAATATATTATATGCTATTAAATCAGAGAAAATATTAAATAATAATTTAAATATTTTTATTAATAAATAATCTAAAAAAATTAACCAAAAGATTCTATTTTTAATTTTTAATATTAATAGATGTATTTTTAATGTATAATATAATTTATATTTAATAATTTCTATAAAAATATTAGCTTAAATAAAAAAATTAAAAAATATAAATAAGTTTGATTATAAAATGGGTCAAAATTTTATTATTTATTAAATATATATTTTTTTACTTCATAAACTTTTAAAATAATAATTTTATAATCAATATTCTTCAAATATTATTATATGAGTAGAATTTAGAAAATTGTCTAAAACTTTAATTCATAGCATTGAAATTTTAACATCTTTTAATATTTTCTAAGTTTTTAAAATTTCATTTCAAATTTAATATATTAGAAAATTCTGCCTTTTAGTTTTCTAAATGAAAAGCAAATAGATTTAAATATATTTTTAAAAAAAAATATTTTTGAGAATAGCAACAAATTTTTACTTGTACTTTGTTTGTCATAATGAAATAAAAATTTTATTTATATATTATTTTCAATGAAATTATAATCCTATTATTTAACTGCTCCAGTGATAATACTAATAATTTGAGAAGCAATTTACATTCTTTTAAATTAAGAAACAAAAAAACAACTAACTCCCCCAATTTTTTTTATTCATGATTATCCAAAAATAATTATTTTTAAAATTTTTTATTTACTATTATTTCAAACCAAATCTGACCAAAATTAAATTTGGATCAATTATATGCCAAATTTAGATAAAAGTTTATAGCTGATAGGTCGGCTTGGGCTAGACACGATTCACTAACCTATACGAAACTTTATAAATGTGCCTATTTATAATTATAACCAAATTGGTTAGGGTTGGGTTATGAAAATTTTTTATTTCTAAGTATTTTCCTTTTTATAAAAATTCATAGTTATACAAAGATGTCTAAAAATATAAAATACTTTGAAAGTTATAATATGTAAATTAAAATAATACTATAGTATGTGTTCAAATGGAGAATCATTATATAATATTATTTATTGCACATAAATATAATATATTAAAATAATTTTTTAAACTTGTTATTTATTTAAAATAAAAAATATATTTACAATGAAGTACATAATCTAGTATGGATTGATCAGAACAGGTGACTTTCATCTATAATCATACTTGGTTTAAAAAAATAATCAAATATAATTTTAGATCATATTTATTTATAATATTAATAAAAATTGATTAAATGTTATAAAATTTAGGTTCAGTAGGACCAGACTAATTGGAAAATTCGATTAAGATTGTATTTACCCTAAACCTTCTAAAGTATGTTAGAATATACATTTTTAGATGGAAATAAAAAAAATTATTTTATACTAATTTATTAGTTATTATCTAATAATAATAATAATAATAATAATAATAATAACCATTATTATATATCAAATACTGAAAAATTAACTTTTAATATAATTTTACCTATTTTAAGTGATTAACTAAAAGAATAAAATATTAATTTTTAACTCTATTTTTATTTATTTTATTATCTTTATATAATTATTTTATTTTATTCTATCTTTTAAAGGTATAGACATTAAACAAGCTCTAAATGTTAATACGATGTCAAATGAAGTGCTTCCATTGTTTTTATGTGTTTAACTAAACTAATTTTGACTATTTATTTTTTAAAATAGTATTCATTTTTACGTTGAAATATGAAAAATTTTTGGCCACTAAATTGTGATTAGGGGCATTAAGTTAATGTAAAGTCGACTGCATGTTCTGCATAAAGTCCATTGCGTGTCGTGTGATATCCGCCATGCCTTTGTTTTTTTAGGTTTAAATAAACTTTTTTTGACTATTCATTTTTCTTAAATAATATTCATTTTTATGCAAAAATATGAAAAATTTTTGGCCACTAAATTGTAATTAGGGGCGTAAAGCAATGTAAAGTCGACCGCGTGTTCCGTAAAAACTCGATTGCGTGTTGTGTGGTATCCATCATGCCTTTATTTTTCTAGATTTAAATAAACTATTTTTGACTATTTATTTATTTTTTAAATAGTATTCATTTTTATGCTAAAATATGAAAAAATTTTGGGCACTAAATTGTGGTAGGGGCCGTCAAGTGAACTAAGATGAAGACACTTGGTAGTTTCATAGAATATCTCCAATACATCAGCATATTTTTTTTTATAAGGGCGAAGCATTAATCAAACATCATTTGCCAAAAAAAAAAAAAAAAGCCCTTTGCTTCTTCTACTGTGATTGAAATTTACACAAGAGAGATCATAGTAATGGCGGAAGAGTCAGTATAAAGTCAAAATGGAAGGCAACGTGACTTCTCTCGCGTAACTTGCTAAATCAAGACCCTCTTATACTTCATGTATATATAACCACATGTTTTGCGAAACACCATTACATATAGCCGCCATGCTCGGTCACTTGGAGTTTGCTATGGAGCTCCTCAAATGGAAACCGGAGTTGGCCTGCGAGCAAGATTCAAGGAAATCAACGCCTCTTCATCTCGCATCGGCAAAGGGAGATGTAGAGATGGTGAAACTCTTACTTTCTGCGAATCCTCAGATGAGTTATACTTGTGACAGAAGCGGATGGAACCCACTACATGTTGCAGCCATGAAGGGCAGGGTTGATGCCTTGAGAGAGTTAGTTCAGGTCAGATTTGAGGCGGCATGTATCCCCAATGACAACGGTAACCGAGAGACCATTTTACATGTGTGTGTGAAGCACAATCAACTGGAAGCATTGAGGCTCCTGCTGGTTGAGACTATAGTATGTAATAATGCAGAGTTCATTAATTCTAAGGATGGTGATGGTAATACTATCTTGCATCTGGCCGTCCTTGACAGACAGTTTCAGGTATCTCTATAAATTTTAAACATTTCTTTATGCAATTGAAGTTCATTTATAGTTTGATTTTGTTTGTGCATAGAAAAAAGATAAAAAAAGATACTACTATTTTATTTCAGTAGTAATTTGCCCAAAACCCATTTGTCTTATAAGAAGGAGATATAGCGTTAAAGAAATAAATTTTACAGATGATAACCGTTTGTATTTTTAAGATAACATTTTGTTTTTTATAAACTGAATAAGTTTCTAAATCATCTCAATAATATAATAAAATTTTTATTTGACTAATTTTTATACTAATAAGATCAAAACATTAACATCAACAAAAATATGATTATATGACACTAAAAAATTATTTTTCAAAATAAAATATTACTTGAAAATTTTAAACTTTTACTATGATTCGCACTCGTTGCATCAAAAGTAACTACAAAATACTTACTCATAGATAAATATAACTAAAAATTATGTAAAAAATATATAAAAATAACAGTTAAAAGTTAAATTAATCGAGTAGCAAAAATTTACAAAAATTAACTGAATAGTATTATGTAAACCTCAAATAGTTGTCACGTAGGACCGCTATGCAATTTGTGTTGTTTACAAATAAGATAGCGATACTAAAATTATTTAAAATGTAAATAAAAATTTGAAGGTATATGAAGTAAAATACGAACTCTGAATTCCTATGTGAGACATCTTTAAAACTTGATAATCTACAAAGACATCTGTTATAGGAGATGTCATTAATTCAACAACTGAAATCCAAAATTAGGATTTGGGTTTTTCTTTTCGAATTTTAGTCCAAAATAATGTTGCTATGGCGACAGCAAACCGTTATTAATCTTTAACCTGGACACAAAAAGTACCTGTCATCCTACTTTGGCCGGATTCGACTTCTGAAAACCATCACTATATGCCGAGAGCTTTTAAAGTTGTGAAAAGAATTGAAATTATTTTGCAGACCATCGATTTTCTGACGAAGATTGCAAGCATAGATGTGAATGCCAAGAATGTCTTCGGCCTCACAGCACGGGACCTATTAGAAATGCGTTTGAAGGACGCGAGCGGTGATTACCTAAATATTGGGCGACTCCTCCAACACGCCGGGGCGGTGAATTCTAGAAGCAATGTTTCATCGGAAACAACCGAAGCTGCAACGAATACGATGAGCACTGTTGCAGGTTGTTCAACCTTACAGGAAATTCTGGACAGGTTTCTTAGTAAACAGGAGAAATGGCATAAGAAGGAGGAAAGAAATGGCCGGCTGGAAAGCCACAGGAACGCCATAATGATTGCTGCATCACTATTTGCAGCGGCGGCCTTCCAAGCCGGAGCCAACCTTCCCGGCGGCTTTTGGCAAGATGACTCAAAATCTAACGATACTTCTACGGAGCCACATGATGCCGGCCAGTCCGTACTGGCATATAAATTCCAACTGGAGTACTCGATAATAGTGATTGCAAATGCGACTGCATTCTTCACCTCAAGCTTCGTCTTCCTGCTGCTGCTGAGTGGTTTGCCACTGAAGAACAAGATCTGCACAGGGATTTTAATGGTGGCAATGTGGATAGCAATTGTGGCAGCTGGGATCAGTTTCCTCATCACCACAGAGGCTACTGGATCTAACACCCCTGCAAGTTATGGGATAATTACACCTGTAGTCTCCACATACATTGCTATTTTTGGTATCATCTTCTTGGGGCATATAGGTCGATTTCTGGTGAGAAGATGTTGGAGAAAACACAGGTCGTCTTCTTCTTCTACCAACGCACCTGCTAATCGCGGTAATGTCTAAAAGTGCGCCATCAGTAAGTTTTTGCAAAACTAAAAAAAAAATGGCTAGCATTTTATATATATATATATATTTTACTTAAAACTAATATGAATTCAGTTACGGTCATTTCAAATTTTAAAACCTCTTATATTTTTAATATTTAAATCATCCTACAATATTAAAATATTAAAATTAAATAAACACATCAAAAATATTATGATAATTTATTATATTTATCACAATATTCACTATCAATGATACTCATTATTTAGGATTTAGTAACATACTTGTTGTGAAAGCTATGTATAGAAAAGGCTGCATTTTTCATGTAGTAATAACTGGGAATGAGATCTAAACATCCCTGGCCTTTTAGTTCTATTGATTATCCTCTTTTTCTTTCATCTTTTCTATTTTTATTGTTTCAATCTCTACACGGATTTGAAATATATTTATATAATCTAGATGAATATTCACAACAAATGATAGAAATATATTTACATAATTAATCCTATCCGCTGGGATTTTAACCTAAAATTCAATGTCAATTCATAATATATATATATTTGCTTTGGTAAAGATTTGATAACTATAATTATATCTTAACCTAAATCCAATCCCAAGCTATTTTTCCCTTCTCGAAAACAAAATTAAAAATTTGGCAATACAATACAAGTACAACAGTTTAAATTTTATAATCCGTTAAACACTTCATATTGTGATTAA
Organism: Nepenthes gracilis; assembly: GCA_033239525.1. Taxonomy (NCBI): domain Eukaryota; kingdom Viridiplantae; phylum Streptophyta; class Magnoliopsida; order Caryophyllales; family Nepenthaceae; genus Nepenthes; species Nepenthes gracilis. The sequence continues at coordinate 5,422,135 of BSYO01000007.1, read as the reverse complement.
TTAATTGTGTAATATTCTTTATTTTTTTTAATAAAAGTCAAATATTAAAAAATAGTTTGATGTAAAAGTATTTTATTTAAAAATATTTTTCATAAAAATTTCTAAAAGATATTTCACAAAAAAATATTTTTATTTGGTAAACATTTTTTGATAAAAAAACGAAGCGTATGAAAGATAACAAGTTACTTTAAAAACAAGTTAAATTGTAACACACATGCATTTTATTTGGGTTATTTAGACTAGTGACCAGTAGAATTTATTAATTATGAAATTTAATGTGTAGACAAAGTTATTTGAAATTGATAATTTATAGTGAAACCTAAACTAGCCTTGCGAAAAACCTGTTATGTATAGGATTCATAATATTTTTCATATAATATTTTGATAAATTTTTTGATAATAGTAAAATATGACTTTTAAGGTTATAACTATTAATTAAGAATTCTTGCGATTATGTTTTGTGTTGTGTGATTAACATTAAAAAATTTAATAATTATTATAAAATAATTGTGATGAAACTTCTAAATTTGTTTATACCACTTAAAAACTAAATTGGATAATTAGTCTCCCTAAGTTTTTTTCTATAAGGCACAACCCACTTGGAATTCCTACCACTAGCAACTGGGCTTGAGGTCTGCATCCCTCTAAAAAAGGGATAGATTCAATCTCTCCAAATTACAGTTATCATATCAATAATGGATGGCTAAGATTTTTTTAAAAAAACTAAGCAATCTTCTTTTTTTAAAATAACATATTTATTTGATTAATATCGGATGATTCTTAAAGCTATGCTGTGGAATAGGCAAGTAAATTCCTAATTTTTCATAATTCTATCATCTTATAGTGTATTTTTTAGTTCCTTTGGTTGCTAATTTTTATTATTTTATTTAAAATTTTAAGCTCTAATTTCATTGTTCAAAAAACAGAGCGGCCGTTTTCTCTTTTCAAGAAATCAAGTAAAAGGCATCCCTTGATTGTGATAATTTTCCTAAATTTGTAGAAATCAGTAGTTTATATTATTAAATGAAGATAGTCTTTGTGTTGTCAAAATTAACTCACCGTAAGTCCAAGCAACAGTAATTGATTAGTGAGGAAGAAAATGGACAACAACCGAGTGAGGAAATCACTTTTTCAAACCATTTTTAAACCAATTATTTATATGTTAAATCGATACATTCATATCAAAAATTTTCTCATGCTTACACTATGACTCTCTAAATTCAACATTTTGTTGATGAAATACAATTTCAATTACCCAACCACGTAGCAATTGATTGATGAAAGTGCGAAGATGAGCATCGAAATTGGCTCCAAACATCAATGTTTGAGGCTATTGTCAACATTTATATTTCCTCAATAACAAGTAAAATTGAGTGATAATTTCTATGTAGGGTCCCTTGTAAATTATACTTTTTATGTATTGTTGTTGGTTAATACCTTGTGAATGAAATTTTAGTTGTAAGACTTCTCAATTTGAAGTTACAATAACTAGTGCTTCCTTTTCGTGGATTTAGTGATGGGAATTGTTTGGCAAATGGATAAGTATAATTAAAGATTCAATATATGGTGTTGTATTATTTAGTAGGATTTATAGTATTGTTGACATTTGAATTCAGTAGAATCATTTTTGTCTTCATGATATTTAGGTTTAGTGTTAGTGATTCTCGTATTTACTTTTGAGTTATAGTTATGATAAGATTTCACAATCTCATATATTATTGTTGCATAGTGTTATTTGTTATTTAATCTAAGATAGTTATTATTTGTATATATCATTGATTATATTATTTGTTAAATATTGGCTCATTCTTATATTTTTATTGTCTCCAGATTAGAATTGTGATCGTAGCATTAGCACAAGACCTTATCTTTGTCATGGGATTACAGATAGAGATGGTTTAGGAGGCGGGATGCTTTTATATTGAATGTTTTTGAACTATGACCTTTATAGTTATTGGATGTGTTAAAACTTTTATATTTTTTGGTGTATTTAAGATATTAGATTCTTTTATAGATGATTTTATTTTTAAAATATATTTTATGAATGATAAAAATTGAATAATTTGTGTGGTTTGAGATTTTTGTATGTGCTATCCAGGTTGCATAAGGTGATTTGAGCTTGGTCGCCACATAAATGATCCTTTTGTTTTAGATGAAATGTGGTCTTTATTTTCCTTAGATAAAAAAAAACTTTCACTATTTATTTTTCTTAAATTGTATTCATTTAAAATATTTAAAGTTCATATCTAAAAATTTTTGAAAGCATAATTTCAAGCATAAATTTATGAATTTATACATTCATTGAGATTTACCTTTATATATATGTCAAGAAAAATTTCTTTTACTTTTATGTGCCAAGAGTGATAGAAAAGAAAAAAGAAGAAACAACAATGAAGGTGCTATGCTTTTACAGAAATTAGGCAATCAACTAGAAGAAAATGAATCAAATAAACTTTGGAGAATGAAGTAAGGGGGTTGTGACCCTTGAGATTTGTGAATTGTGTAACCAATAAACTGTTACTAGTAAAAAATTTCAGACTTTGTGTCCTGTAATTTTTCTCCCTCGTTTAATAGGGAGTTTTTCGTAAAATCGTGCCTTTATTACTTGTGATTGATTGTTGTGTACTTGTCATAATTTATTTCTTATTTTCTCGTAATTTAAATATGTTGTCTATTTTCAACAAGTGATATCAAATATTTGGTTCGTGTTCGGTGTTATAACTTGTTTGAATCGATGGAGGCCAGAAATAAGATGATTTGTTTGAATGGCACAAATTATGAAATTTGGCTTAGCAAGATGAAGGACTTGTTGTTTATGAAATCGTTACACCATCCAGTATTTGCTACGCAAAAAGCGGAATCAAAAATCGAGGAGAAATGGACATTTGAGTATGAACAAATCTGTGGTTATATTAGGCAATTTATGGATGATAACGTTTATAACCACATCCGGAATGAGACACATGTAAGAACCTTATGGCAAAAACTTGAAATACTTTATGCCTCGAAGACCGATAATAATAAGTTATTTCAGTTGATGAAGCTAATGCAAGTGAGGTACAAAGAGGGCTCATATGTCGCCGATCATTTAAATGAGTTTCAATGATGTGTTGATCAATTGAATGGTATGGGTATAAAATTTGATGATGAACTATTGGGTTTGTGGCTTTTGACTACCTTACCAGACTTCTGGGAGGTGATAAGAATTACTATCGCCAATACAACTCCAAATGGCGTGGTAACCCTTGAGATAGTAAAGGGAGTGGTGTTGAATGAAGAGATGAGATGTTGATCACAGGAGTCTTCTTCTATGCACTCCGAAGTATTAGTCTTCGAGTCACGGGAAGAAAAAAAAGGGCGTGGCCTAAACCTTACAGAGAATGGTCGAAATAAATCTAAATCGAGGTATCAGAACCTCGAGTGTCATTACTGTGGAAAGAAGGGACACATCAAGAAGTATTACTACAAGTGGAACCGAAAAAATATAAAGAGTAATGAAAAAAGGCGGAACAAGACTCGAGATTAAGAAAGAGCTACTGTTGTTACTGAGAGTGATCTTTGGTTGGTGAGTCAGGAGGATGAAGTGATCAATCTGGCTGATCTTGAGACAAACTGGGTAGTGGATAGTGGTGCTTCACTTCACGTTACATCATGGAGGGAGTTCTTCACATCATATACTCCAGGCAATTTTGGAGTGTTGAAAATGGGCAATGAAAGTACATTCCGAATTGTTGGTTGTGGTGATGTGTGCCTCACCACGAATAATGGAACCAAATTGCTGTTGAGCGATGTTAGACATGTTCCGAATATTCGGCTAAATCTAATCTCGGCGGGTAAGCTTAATGATGAGGGTTTTTGTAGCACATTCTACAAAGGAGCATGAAAGTTGACTAGAGGGCCTCTAGTCGTAGCTCGGGGCAGAAAAGTTTCCAACTTGTATATGTTGCAAGCTTCAATTGCAGCGGGAGATGTGTACATTGCTAGAGGTGAGGGGTCTTCAGATTTGTGGCACCGACGGTTGAGTCACATGGGTGAGAAGGGTTCGAACTGGTTTAGGCGGAAGAATTGTCTCCAAGGTGTAAAAACAGCCTAGTTGAAGACTTGTCTTCATTGCATGATAGGAAAGTAACGACGGATTTTATTCAATATTAATTCATCTACAAGGATGACTGATCTCATTGAATTGGTCTTCACTGACATATGTGGCCCATTCAAGGTGAAAACTCTTGGAGGAGCTCTTTATTTTATCACGTTCATTGATGATTGTTCTCAAAAACTGTGGGTGTATCCGTTGAAATCGAAGAATTAAGCTCTTATGTTCTTCAAACATTTTCAGGCCTTGGTTGAGAGGCAAATAGGGAAGAAACTGAAATGCATCCGAAGTGATAATGGTGGGGAGTACATCGGAGGTTTTGATGAGTAATGCCGATCTCATGGAACTTGCCATCAGAAAACTCCACCGAAGACACTATAACTAAATGGGGTGGCCGAACGGATGAATGAGACTTTGATGGAGAGGGTTCGATGTGTGCTTTCGAGGCGATGCTCCCTGGTTTGTTTTGGGGGCGAAGCCTTGAGGGCCGTGGCTCATGTCGTCAATTTGTCACCGCACGATACCTTAAAAGGAGAAGTACCTGAAAAGATATGGATTGAAAAAGAAGCATCTTATGATCACTTGCGGGTATTTGGATGCAAGGCATTTGTTCATGTTTCCAAAGATGAAAGGATCAAGTTGGAGTCAAAGACCAGATAATACATATTCTCGGTTATGGGGAATGTGAGTTTGGATATGGACTGTATGATCCGATTGAGAAGAAGCTAGTTCGATCTAGTGATGTCGTGTTTATCGAGAATGAGACTATAGAGGATGTTAGCAAAGGTGCAAAGACTGCCTCCCAAAATAATGACAGTCGGGCATGTGATTCAAATCTCATGCCGGCACCTATCCATCATCAGAGTGAAAATCAAGGCAACGCCGAAGAGGAAGAAGACCATGAGGCTACAATGCTCGATAGAGATGAGGATGAGGTTGTCACTCCTAATACTGCTGAGCCTATCGAGACTATTCCACTCTGACGATCCACAAGAGATCGAAGACCCTCTATTCGTCTGTCGACCGAGGAGTATGTGTTACTTACCAACGGAGGAGAGCTCGAATGTTTTGAGGAAATAATGGAGGACGAACACAATGTGGAGTGGATGGAAGCTATGCGAGAAGAGATGACAGTGTTGTATGAAAATCACACATTTGAGTTGACAAGGTTGCCAAAGGGAAGATGAGCGTTGAAGAACAAGTGGATTTTCAGGCTGAAGACAGATGAAAACAGCTCACAATCGAGGTACAAATCGAGACTGGTTGTGAAGGGTTTCAATCAATGGAAGGGTATTGACTTTGATGAGATTTTTACTCCAGTGGTAAAGATGTCTTCTTTTCGAGTGGTGCTCGGGTTGGCTGCTATTCTTGACCTGAAAGTAGAATAGATGGATATGCGGGCGACATTTCTGCACGGTGATCTTGAGGAGGAGATCTACATGGAGCAGCCGGAGGGATTCCTTATCAAGGGGAAAGAGCAATTAGTATGTCATCTTAAGAAAAGTCTATATGGATTGAAACAAGTACCAAGGCAATGGTACAAGAAATTTAAGTCTGTTATGGTGGGTCAAGGCTATCAGAAGACGACCTTGGATCATTGTGTCTTTGTTCAGACTTTTTCTGAGGATGATTTTATTGTTCTCTTACTCTATATAGATGATATGCTGATAGTTGAGTGTAATGCTTTCCGGATGACAGAGTTAAAGCGACAGCTTGAAAAATCCTTTGTTATGAAAGATTTGAGACCAGCGAAGTAAATTTTGGGAATTAGAATTTTTCGCGACTGCAAAGTAAGAAAGCTATGGATGTCACAAGAGAGCTATGTGGAGAAAGTACCTCAACGTCTCAACATAGAAAAGTCAAAACCGGTGAACACCCCATTGGCCAATCACTTCAAGTTGAGCAATCGACAATATCCTTCTACAAAAGATGAAAAAGCATATATGAAAGGCATTCCCTATTCTTCAGCCGTAGGTAGCCTAATATATGCCATGGTGTGTACGAGACTAGATATAACTTATACTGTTGGAGCTGTTAGTCGATTCTTGTCAAATCTCAGTAAGGAGCATTGGTCCGCGGTAAAATGGATTCTAAAGTATCTCCGAGGAACTTCTAAATTGTGTTTGTGCTTTGGACGCAACATGCCACTTTTGATTGGGTATTCTGATGCAGATATGGCGGGTGATATTGATTCATGGAAGTCTACTTCGGGATATTTAGTCATGTTTGCGGGAGGAGCCGTTTTTTGGTAATTGAAATTGTTGAGATGTGTTGCTCTCTCCACTACTGAAGCGGAGTTCATTGCTATAATGGAAGCAAGCAAGGAGATGCTATGGATGAAGAAATTCATTCGGGAACTTGGTCTCAAGTAGAAGTGATATGTGTTGTTTTGTGATAATCAAAGTGCGATTTACCTTTACAAGAACTCGTCATTTCATTCCAAATCAATGCATATCGATGTGAGGTATCACTGGGTGCGGAATGTCGTTGACACGGGATTGTTGGTGTTGGAAAAAGTTGGGACCGAGAAGAATGGATCATATATGATAACCAAAGTATTGCAAAAGGGGAAGCTTGAAACTTGTTGTTCTATTACCGGGATGACGATAAATGGCCCCATACGGTCGTGGGGGAAAGTTTGTTTGGTTATGGGTTACTTCCGCATGAGCCCATACCCACTTGGCGTGGCGGATAGGGGCAAAATATTCTGACCGCATGATGAAGACTTGAGCTGCACCTGACAGGCGCTCGAGGCGCACTTTCCAGTAACATTGCGCTCGCTTCTCCCTTGAATTGCGCTCGAGCTCAAATTTCAGAACTGGGGCGCTCGATTTGCGCCCGAATAGCACTAAGCGTGGGCCTGCGTTCGATGAGCACTTGACGGGTGCTCGGCGCGCGCCTGTCTTTATAAACACACACTTTGCGTTTTATGATAAGTAGATCAGTTTTTGAGCATTGTTTCAGAGAGAAAAAAGAAGAAAAAGAGAGAGGAGAAGGAGAAGAGGAAGATCTGAGCCTCCGGTTGGGTTTTGAATCAAGTTCCAATCTTTATCAATCACACGTACGAAGTTATTGCTGCTGAAAAGAATATCTGTCAGGTTTTATCTCTATTTTTACACTTTATAATTCTTGTATGGGCTGTGTAAAGTAAGGAGGTTGTGATCCTTGAGATTTGTGGTTTGTGTAACCAATAAATTGCTGTTAATGAAAAATTTTAGACTCCGTGTCCTATAATTTTTCTCACTCGTTTAATAGGGAGTTTTTCATGTAAAAATCATGCATTTATTACTTGTGATTGATTGTTGTGTGCTTATTATTATTTATTTCGTATTTTCTTATGGTTCAATTACGTAGTCTATTTTTAACAGTATTATCATCTTGTGGCATATAGGCCGATTTCCGGTGGTGAGAAGATGTTGGAGGTTGTCTTCTTCTTCTACCGAGGCTCCCGCTAATCGTGGTAGTGTCTAAGAGTGCGCCATCAGTAAGTCTTAACAAGGCTTAGAAAATTTATGATTCTTTAAATTCCCTATCATGAGTTGGCTTTGTATACTAGGACTAGTCTTTTTATTTTATTATTATTATTATTATTATTTTTTACGATTTACTTAAAAATAATATGAATTTAGCTACGGTTATTTCAAATTTCAGGATTTCTTATATTTTTAATATTTAAATCATCATACAGTATAAAATATTATAATTTAAAAAACTCATCAAAAATATTATAATTATTTGTTATATTTATCACGATATTGACTATTAAGGAAACTAATTATTTAAGATTTAGTAACAGACTTGCTGTGAAAACTTTGTATAGAAAAAGCTGCATTTTATGTGTAGTAATAATTGGGAATGAGATATAGACGTCCTTGGCCTTCTAATTCGTTTTTCCTGTGTTTCTTTCATCTTCCCCATTTTATTGTTTCCCCTCTTAAATACAAAATAAAAAATTCAACAATATTAGTATATCTTTCAGTCAACTTAATTAACAATAAAATTTTAACAATTTGAATGTTATAATCCATTAGAATCTTCATATTGTCATTGATAAATTGTGTGATATTCTATATTTTTTTTTATACAAGTTTGATGGGTACAACGATCTGAGGGTTGACTTTGATATAAAATAATGGCCCACTAAAGAACGGCCCACTAAAGAAGGCCCATTGGGTCATGGAGTTATCTGAGATCAAGAAAGCCACCACGATTTTCTTGATATGTAAAAAGAGTTGTTCTTGGCAACTGATCGCAACTGGCAGCAACGGGTCAAACCGGCAGCAATGGATCAAACTGACCGCAACTGATGAGAACCAGTTTTTTATCTAAATAATTTGATCAGGAGTGCTGAGGAAAAAAGAATGATATAAAGAGATCCGGTGGAAAAAGGAGGGGGACTCTGGACTGAATTCTCTTTTATCAAGAAGGGAGAATAAAAAATGATTCGAGTGAAAAAAGGAAAAATTCAACTTTCTTTGAACATTCGTATCAATCAAATTGTGATGTGTAAATTCAGGATTTCTATAGTTAATGCGTTATTCATTCACAGTCTTAGCATTAATTAAGCTTCCTTAGATCCTGAATCTTGAGTCGCATCATTGGCGCCGTCAGTGGGAAATCAACAAAAAGCTAGTTTTTCCATTCCATTCTTTTTTAAAAAAATGGTTAATACAAGAACCCGAACCAATGTTCCTACAAGAGATGCCACTTCCATCAGTAACCCACCTCCTGCTATCATTCAGACGAGAAACCAACAGGAAGAGATAATACGAATGTTCAACACTCGGATGGATAATATGATAGAAGCAATTCAGAATCTCTGCACTTAATTTAGACAAAGCCGATCTGCCAACCCGGTTATCATCCCCAAGAGAAAAGGCCGCAAAAGAAAATATGCAAACCAGCAAGCAAACCAACCAATAATTCAAGAACAAGTGGCTTCTAGCAATGTGGGAGACCGATCTCGATTGGAAGGCCGATCTCGATTGGAAGGCCGATCTCGGTTGGAAGGCCGATCTCGATTGGAAGGCTGATTAGGTCCCATCCCACAAAATCAAAATCAGGACCGTCAAAACACACAATGTTCTCGAAGCAGGCAAAGGTCACCTGACCGTGAGGTTGCATCCTATAATGTACAATTGGAACGTGAGAACGTTCATCTTGTTCGACAAGAAACGTAAGCCATGGAATTGAGGACCTATCTTAATGCAAAGAGGTCTGCTGCTCCATAGGTGGAGGAAAAAGTAGAGAAAATTTAGAATCATGTATTCGGAGGAAACACAGAGGGACATTCTGTCGACTTACGTGGATCACTATTTACAATGGACCTCCGTACACGACCTCTCCCACATAAAGTCAAAATGCCAACTCTGGACGCTTATGATGGAAGTTCTAATTCCATGGATCATCTGGATCACTTCAGAACCCTTCTGAGTTTCCAAGGTCTAGATGAAATGACAATGTGCCAATGCTTTCCGTTAACCCTCAAAGGAGACGCTCGGATCTGGTTCTATTGATTACAACCAAATTCGATTCGATCGTTTGAAGAATTAGCTAACAGTTTTCTGATCCAATTCGCTTCCCGTAGAAGAATTGAAAAGCAACCTTGGCATCTTGCCAGAATAAAGCAGGGATCAACTGAAAGCTTGAAAAGTTTCTTAACTCGATTCACTGAAGAAGCATGACAAATCCCGCGAATAACTGAAGAAGTAAAATTGAACACCTTTATATCAACGTTGGAGACGGGTGAATTTTTTAAACATCTAGCGCATAGCGATCCCAAAACATTTCGTGAAGCAGAATCGATAGCTCGAGCATACATTGCGGTAGAGGAAGCTAATGAAGCAAAAAAGCCACTGAAGTTGGACAACAATTAGCAAGGACCGCCTAATGGAAAGAGAAGAAGCAATGACCGTTCATATTCACAAGAAAGAAAACAACCCAGGGCAGGGCCTGGAGTTCCTAGGGAATTCAAACCTCTGAATCTGACTCCTTTAAATGAATCTCGGACGAATATCCTAATGCAAATAAGGGGTGAAAAATTCCTTAAATGGCCGAAGCCACCTAAAAATCCAGAAGCAGGAGATCAGACAAAGTATTGTCATTATCATCGTTGTCCAGGACATAGCACCGAGGAATGCCGAACTTTACAGAATGAGATAGAAGAACTCATCCGGAGAGGATATCTAACAAAATTTCTAAAAGAATCTAAAAAAACTACTGCAGAACCAACAGAAGAAAGGCAACAACAAGCGCCGAAAAGCCGAGTCGCTGCTGGCGTGGTCAATATGATTGCGGGCAAGTCGTCCAAAATGCATCAACCTGACCGACTTGAAGATGTCATGAAGATAAAAAAATCAAAAAATAAGATTGAAGATGATGTTATTTGTTTCAGTAGGAATGACATGGAGTATGTACAATGTCCACACTCTGATCCTCTTGTTGTATCAATGCTTGTTTCAGATAGTAGGGTTGACTACCAACTGAAACGGGTTTTCATAGATAATGGAAGTTCAAGTAATTTGCATTACCTCGACGCCTTTTTCAAATTGCAACTAAAAAGAACCGATTTAAGGCCTGCTGAAGGACGTCTTTATGGGTTAGATAATGAACCGGTTCAAGTACAAGGAATCATCTAATTAGAAATAACTCTGGAAACATACCCCGGAGTGGCATCTCGCATGCTCTCATTCCTGGTAGTCGATTTACCGTCAGTCTACAATGCTATATTAGTCTGACCCTGCCTATCCGCGTTTGGAATAGTAACATCCATACCTCATTTGAAGATGAAATTCTTAACCCCTTGCAGAGTTGGTGAAGTCCTAGGAGACCAAATAATTGGTCGGTTTTGTTAGCTTTTCCAAATTAGTCAAATAGTTCCTGACGGACCGATCGAAGATCTTGATTACCGGGATGAAATTTCCTTACAACAGGCCCAGTCTGGAGAAACAACTAACCAGGTTCTTCTTGACCCCATTAATCCAAACAAGTATGTACAAGTAGGGTCTTCGCTCTCCGAGCCTGATCGTGATCGGTTGGTAAATTTTCTTTGAAAAAATTCAGATTTATTTGCTTGGTCACCCGTGGATATGCCAGGAATCTCAACTAATATGATGGTACACAAATTAGGTCTGGATCCCAGTCATAAACCGGTTAGACAAAAGCGAAGGAATCATTCTGTTGAAAAACTCATTGCGATTCGAGAGGAAGTAAAAAAGCTTTTAGACGCCGGTTTCATTCGGGAAGTTCATTATCCAGATTGGCTTTCCAACATGGTCCTGGTGAAGAAAAGTAGCGAAAAATGGCGAATGTGTGTGGACTTCACTAACGTAAACAAAGCATGTCCAAAGGACAGTTTTCCACTGCCCAGGATAGATCTATTGGTGGATTCAACGTCCGGACACGAATTGTTGAGTTTTATGGATGCTTACTCAGGCTACAACCAAATCCGGATAAGTCCTGAAGATAAAGAGCATACATCTTTCATGACAGATCAAGGAACTTATTGTTACAAGGTTATGCCGTTCGGCCTAAAAAACGCTGGAGCCACGTACCAACGGCTCGTGAATAAAATGTTTGAAGCCCAGATCGGCAAAAATATGAAAGTTTATATGGATAACATGCTCATGAAAAGCAAAGTTGCTGGGGATCATGTGGACGATCCTAATGAAGAATTTAAGGTACTCCGAAAATATCAGATGAAATTAAATCCAACCAAATACGCTTTGGGGTTTCCTCTTGGGAAATTTTTAGGTTTCATTGTCTCTAGACAAGGAATTGAAGCCAACCCTGAAAAGATAAAGGCCATTATCAAAATGAGCCCTCCACAAACGGTTAAAGACATTCAAAGGCTCACCGAAAAGTTAGCATCACTCTCCCGATTCCTATCCAAGTCGGCAAAAGGTATTTACCTTTCTTCAAGGCCTTAAAAGGAACCAAGACGAATGGACTTTTTGGTCCTCTGATTGTCAAAAGCTTTTCAAGAACTAAAAGAATACTTGTCTAGTCCTCCCTTATTGGCTTCGCCAAGATCGGGAGAAGAGTTATTCTTGTACCTGGCAGTTTCATCTGTAGCTATCAGTTCGTCTTAATTCGGCAAGAAGTAAATATACAACAATCGGTCTACTATGTAAGCAAGACCCTAATCGGCGCTGAGACTCAGTATAAGCATGCTGAAAAGATTGCCTTGGCTCTTGTTTATTCAGCGAGGAAGCTGCGTCCTTATTTCCAAGCACACAAGATAATTTTGTTGACCGATCAGCCTTTGAAAACAATTTTACAAAGGCCTGATATGTCCGGGCGACTGGTAAAATGAGCAATTGAACTAAGCGAGTTTGACATATAATTTAAGCCAAGACTGGTTATAAAGGGGCGAGCATTGGCCAATTTCGTTGTTGAAACCGTGAAGCCGATCCAGGATACAACTGAAGAAAATCCCGAAGTCAAAATGGAACCGGTTTGGTTATTGCATGTAGACGGATCGTCAATGCAATCCGGCAATGGAGCAGGAGTGGTCCTAAAAACCCCGGAGGGAACAGAGATAAACTATTCACTAAGGCTCGCATTCCCAGCAACTAATAATATTGCAGAATATGAAGCTTTGCTTGCTAGACTTCTGTTGGCTAAAGAATGCTCAGCAAAGTATATAATTGTCTACAGCGATTCAGAGTTGATCGTGAATCAGGTCCAAGGAAATTTTGAAGCCATAAGCGCTCCCTTAGCAAGTTATCTTGCTAAGGTAAGGGATATGATGAAAAATTTCGACAAAGCAGAAGTAGTGCATATTTCAAGAGAAGACAATGAAAGAGCCGATCAGCTAGCAAAGGCTACAACAACCGAAAATCCTGAGCAATACTCAAAGATTATACGCGAAGTTCTATCCACTCCCAACATCGAAGAATCTGAACGTAAGGTTCTTCATTTAACTGCAAGCGAAAATTGGATGTCTCCATATTGGAGATACCTTAGGGAGGGTGTTCTACCAAAAAATCCAGAGGATAAGAAACGAGTGAAGAAAACGGATAGATGGTATACCATAATGGATGGAAAAATATACAAGAGGGGATATTCAATCCCGTATCTGCGCTGTCTTACTCCAGAGGATGCCGAGTATGTATTGAGCGAAGTACACTTAGGAATATGCGGATCCCACATAGGAGGTAAGAATCTCGAGTTCAAAATAATGCGTCAAGGATATTACTGGCCTACTATCAAGAAGGACGCCATGGAATTCGTTAAAAAATGCAAAAATTGCCAATTACATGGCAACTTGACGCATCAACCATCCATAGAGATGAAATCCTTACAAGCTCCTTGGCCCTTTTCACAATGGGGACTCGATATATTGGGTCCTTTTCCTGTGATGACTGGACAAAGAAAGTTTGTAATAGTTGGTATCGAATATTTTACCAAATGGGTGGAAGCTATTCCATTGGCTCGGATAACTGAGCATAACGCTATCGAGTTCGTTAAGCACAGTATTATCTGCCGATTTGGAATTCCTGAAATGATAGTTACTGAAATGGAACTCAATTCACTGGGAAACGCTTTACCCGGTACTGTTCCAATTTGAGCATTCGGTTAGTTCATATTTCAGTAGCATATCCCCAATCAAACGGACAAGTAGAGGTCACCAACCGAACTCTATTGCATGGATTGAAGACAAAGTCAGAAGACGCTGGGGGCTCCTGGGCGGATGAACTTCCACTAGTTTTGTGGTTGTACCGCATAACGTTGAAAGAACCCACACGAGAAACTCCGTTTAGCCTATGTTTTGGAACGGAAGCAGTCATACCAGTGGAAATCGGATTACCCAGTCTGCGAGTCGAAAATTTTGATCCAGCTAGTAACGTCCAAAAAATCAGGGAGCAGCTTGATTTGCTTAAAGAAATAAGAGAAACGGCACGAGTTCGCATAGCAGCCTACCAATAGCGAATCGCTCGATATTATAACAAAAGAATAAAAGCTCACCAATTTGACATTGGGGACTTGGTTATGAGAAGTATTGAAGCAACGGGAAAGATAGTTAACAGAAACAAATTATCTCTCAACTGGGAAGGCCCCTTTATTGTCTCTACTATTCTCCGAAATGGGGCTTATAAATTGCGTGCTCAAAATGGAAAGCTCATCCCAAGAACATGGAATGCCGTCCATTTAAAGAAGTTCTATCAGTAGGACTAACTTTTGATCCTTACAGGTATCATGTATACCTTAAAATGTATAACTCGCTCTGATATTAATAAAAGTATTTTCATCAGTTCTTAATCGACCGGTTGTATTCTTTACAAAATACAGCATGATTACTGATCGGCCTAGGCTGCCCCAAAGTTAAGTGGTGAAACACTACTTGCACACAAACCTAAAAGCGGTCTTGAAAATATTAAAAACCTCGGTTCTAAACCGAGCGACTTATTTTAAAGTCAATTTACAAAAGTTGGATCCATTCCAATTGGCACGCAAACAAGCGGTCAAATATAATAAACCTTAGGGGTTATCCGACACACGTGTGGCGACTCCATTATAAGGACGAACACGTTCAGCCTAAGATGGTCAAATAATACATCAAGTAATCTTAAATGCCAAACAAAAGTTTATATAAACATAAGATGAATTAATACATAATCGTTCAAAACACATGAATGCGTATATACATCTATGTCAAAGGGCTCCCAGGAGAATGTGATGAGGATTCGCCTTTATCAGAAAAATCTCTCAAGTCAGATCGGCGGTGCACTCCCATTGAGAATTGAGGATCAATTAGCAAAGCAATTTTCTTGCACAAGCGAATGCCTTCCTAGAATCTGGCATTTAAAGCCGATCCTACTTCCTCTCGGTATGAGTCGGATCAGCAGTTCTGAATTTAAATGGGCTAACTCGTTCTGAAAGTCAGTCAGATGTAGCTTAGAAGATTGGAGCTCATCTCTCGCCTTTTGTAATTTGGATTGAAGATTAATATTTTAATCCTTATACTGCTGGGCTTCTGCGATGGCTGCCTCCATTTTATTTCTCATATCTTCTAACGCTAATGGATCGACCCGATTCTGAGACAAACTTCGGATTTCTTGTTGAAGATGTCCAATCCAAAGCCTCCGTTGATGAATTCTGATTCTCATAATCTCATTCAGCTTTTCATCCTATAAAAAAAATATATGTATATATCAGTCTAAATCGGCAAAGTCAAATCGTATCCACAAAATACAACATTACTTAAAACTTGCCTGGATAAAACATGCATTCAAAGCAATTTCATTCAGAGACATCCTCGAAGTAGGAGTTGATGGACGATCAGGATGACCTCCAGGGCTAGGATGAGAAGAAGAGGCAGGAGTGTTTATCCAATCTGGACGAACTCTATCTTGAACCTCTCTTGGATTGGATGCTGGAACTCCAGAGGGACATGTTTCCTTCTCAGGATAGGGTGGATTGACGACAGGTTGTGATTGAGCTGGACCAGTGGAAGGGATAGTGATATCCTCAAGGGAAATCTCAGAAACGGCAGCAACTCCTTGGACTCGGTCTTGTAGAAGGGCCGATTGGGTGGAACCACTGATCATTAAAGCGCTTGAAGCCTCCTCAGTTCTGGGCTCATTGCAAATTTCGGAGAGAGGTGGGAGTCCACCAAATATGGCCATTTCAGACCCGGTATTCCTATCTAGCATTTGAACATTAGGGGTCAGTTCGGTCACCTCCTCAGTCCCTTGGACAATGGGCGTAGAAGAGCCTGAAGGTAAAACAATTTCTCCTACTGATTTTTTCATTCTAGTCATCCTCTCTGATATCGGTATTCCAGAATCAGTAGAAGAAGAGGTTGGACTGGCCAAAACCATTCGACGTCGAGAGGTTGAACTTTTAGTTTTGGATTGATGAATTTTCCTCTTACATTTCAGAGTGTAACTACTTGTTGCTGGGGTCGCCGATCGAGGCTCCCACTTGGCCAGCGTTAAAATTTTAGGCGAAAGGAGGCGCTCCTTGTCAGAAAACGAGTTAATATTATCCAGAATTAAATCAGTAAATTATCGAACCAATTTCTCCTTGTCATCTTCGAGTTTACCCGAAAAAGATGACGGAACATTGCCCCAACCACTAGAAAAATCCAGATCAAAACTAGCCTTCAAAAAGAAAAACCTATCCTTCTAATTTTTAACTGATTCATGAATTACTCCACCAATATTTAATTCACGGGGTGTCAAGGAAATCCAGTCTCCACTTTGGCTAAACTTGAAAAGCACTTTCACTCTTGTGATATTTAGTGTAAGCCCACGAAGCCGAAAGAAGATGCAAAGATTGCAAAGAGACTTGATGGCATTAGCGTAAAATCTGGCAATGGGGACTCCAAGTTCCATGAAAATCTGACGCAATTCCAGGGCAAGAGGAATGCGTAAACCGCTATTGAGATGGGCTTCGTAAATTGTGATATAGCTATCACGGGGAGAGTAGGCCCTATCGATCTCAGAAGGAACCAAGAAAGGTATGTCTTTACAGATTTTGAACTTCGTATAAATTGAATCTACATCAGTAGATGAAAGAACCGATTTAAGAGCTTGAACACGAAGAACTTGAATACGAGGAGCCATGAGGAAGATGCGAATCGAAGAGAAGGAATTTGAAACGGCAAGAGAAGGGAGAAGCCGGGTTTGTAATTGATTTCAAATTTTGGCACTAATTGCGAACCCTTTCTTAAAATGACGGCGAACTGGCGCGCTTGTCATGATGATGCACACGTAGCAGAGCTGGATTGAGTTACTCACTGGTATGTCATTAATATTTGGCCCATCGTTCGAGGGAGCTTGATAAGAGTTTTAGATGGTTTCAAGTTCAAACTGGTTGAAAGTCGATTTGAATCCAAATCGGCAAAACCTAAAAGCCGGTTTCAAATTCAAACTGGCTGAAAGCCGATTTCAATCCAAATCGGCAAAACCGAAAAGTCGGTTTCAAGTTCAAACTGGATGAAAGCCGATTTCAATCCAAATCGACAAAAACCTAAAAGCCGGTTTCAAGTTTAAACTGGCTGAAAGCCGATTTCAATTCAAATCGGCAAAACCTAAAAGCCGGTTTCAAGTTCAAATTTGTTGAAAGCCGATTTCAATCCAAATCGGCAAAATCGAAAAGCTGGTTTCAAGTTCAAATTGGCTGAAAGCCGATTTCAATCCAAATCGGCAAAACCTAAAAGCTGGTTTCAAGTTCAAACTGGCTGAAAGCCGATTTCAATCCAAATCAGCAAAAACCTAAAAGCCGGTTTCAAGTTCAAACTAGCTGAAAGCCAATTTCTATCCAAATCGGCAAAAACATAAAAGCTGGTTTCAAGTTCAAACTGGCTGAAAGTCGATTTCAATCGAAATCGACAAAAACCGAAATGCCGATATAAAGAGATCCCGGTGGAAAAAGGAGGGGGACTCTGGACTGAATTCTCTTTTATCAAGAAGGGAGAATAAAAAATGATTCGAGTGAAAAAAGAAAAAATTCAACTTTCTTTGAACATTCGTATCAATCAAATTGTGATGTGTAAATTCAGGATTTCTATAGTTAATGCGTTATTCATTCACAGTCTTAGCATTAATTAAGCTCATTAGATCTTGAATCTTGAGTCGCATCAAAGTTAAATATTAAAAAATATTTTGATGTAAAATTATTTTTTTTGAAAATATTTTCGGTAAAAGTTTCTAGTAAGATATTTTAGAAATTTTTTTTTTATTTGACAAATATTTTTCAATAAAAAACACAGCTTGAGAAAGATAGCAGGTCACTTTAAAAACAAATTAAATTGTAACATACATGCATTTTATTTGGGCTATTTAGACCCATTACTAATAGTGTCTATTAATTTAAAAAAATTAATGTGCAGACCAAGTCATTCGAAGTCAATAATTTAAAGTAGAATCTAAACTAGCCTTATGAAGAGCCAATTACACATAGGATTCACAATATATTTCAAATAATATTTTGATAAATTTTCTGATAATAGTAAAGAACGACTTTTAATGTTATAACTATTAATTAAAAATTCTTGCGATTATGTTTTATGTGTTGTGTGATTAATATTAAAACATTAATTTTTATGATAAAATAATTGGGATAAAACCTCTAAAATTTTCTATATCACTTAAAAACTAAATTGGATAATTTAACCTCTTTGAATTTTTTCTATAAGACACACACCACTTGAAATTCCGGCCATTAACCATCGGGTTTTGGGTCTTTATCTCTCTAAAGGAGGGATAAATTCAACCTCTCTAAACTACAGTTGTTTGATTGACATTGGATAGCTGAAATTTATATTTTATAAAAAACTAAGTAACATTTTCTTTTAATAAATAATATAATTATTTAATTAATATTGGATAACTGATAAAACTTTATTATGAAGTAAAATCAGGCAAGTGAATTCTTAATTTTCCATCATCCTATCATCTTACAATGTATTTTTTAGCTCCTTTGGTTGCTAATTTTTATTATTTTATTTGGAATTCAAAACTCTAATTTCATCATTCAGAAGCAGAGCCATTTTTCCCTTTCGAGAAATCAAGTAGAAGATATCTCTTGATCATGATAGTTTGCCTAAATCTTGTAGGAATTAGTAGTTTTTATTGTCAAATGAAGATAGCTTTTGTGTTGATAAAATTAATTCCCAGTAAGTTGAAGCAACAGTAACTTATTAGTGAGGAAGAAAATGGACGGTAACCAAGTGAGGAAATCAGATTTTTAGCCCAACCGATTATATATTAAATGAATGCATTTATACCTAAAAAGTTCTCGAGCTCACTCGATAATACTATAAATTTAATATTAAGTTGATGAAATACGATTTCGATTACCTAAAGAGGTAGTAATTGACTCTTAATAACATGAGAAATTGAGTGATATTCTCAATGTAGAGTTCCTTGTAAATTGTGTTTTACATGTATTGCTATTGATTAATACCTTGTGGATGATATTTTAGTTGTAAGACTTCTTGATATGAAGTTACAATGGCTGGTAGTTGAGGTTTGTATTTCTGGCCCTTGCTTCCTTTTTGTGGATTAAATGAAGGGAATTGTTTGGTAAATGGATATGTATACTTGAAGATTTAATATGTGATGTCACATTATTCATCGATTAAATAAGGTAATTGAGGCTCTCAGTTGTACCTCTATAACTGACAGCGGCTTGTCCTTGAGCTAATAAGTAGCTTCATAGTTGCTGGTCCTTCATCGTGAATTGGCATAGTAAAGTGAAATATTTGGTTAATTGTATCGCAATATTTAAGATTCATTATATGCTGTTGTGGTATTCTATTGATGAATGAGGCATTAATATCATCCGGGTGAATGTCATGAACCAACAGTTGGATTGAAATTCTTGTGATAGTAGTAGTGAGAGACATGGCTTCCATTAGGAATACTTTAAATAAAAGTATATAATACTTTTAATTTTGATAGCCTTTTTTATTTAAGTTTAAAGTATATATGGATATAATACCATATTATCGGACTATATGGATTAATATCTCGATAACCTTGAGATGATTAAATTCGTGCTTGAGTGGCGCTAGGTTGGTGCTCGAGTGTCAGGTCGTGTTTTGAATAACGATGATATCTTATAAGTTTTATTTAATAATAATAAAATAAATTATATTATTATGGTTTTAGAAATAGGATTAATGAATAGGTGAATCCGATCATAATTCAATAAAGTTTTATAAGTCAATATACAAAGCAACGTGCAAGCGGGCTCTTAATTGTCAGAGGGCCCGAATAAGTTTGGGTTTAGATTTAGACCTAGTATCCAGGTGGCATCAATTTATGGGTTGAATGGCACATTAGGCTGTGATGAGCCCGTTGAGTGCTATGAGCAGATATTTAGTGTATTTATGGACATTCTTTATTCTTCTTAGTGATAGTCCCTTTGTATTGATTTGGATTCCATGTAATTATTTTGATATATATAGTTGGATAAAAGAGATTTTATGAAAAAAATAAGGTCTCTATAACTTTAAAATATATAGAATTATAGTGTATTCTATAACTATTTGATATTTAATCCATAACTTAGTGGATTGATATCTTTTATTTTGTAGAGAGATATTTATAGTCATCAAACCTTTATATGGTGTGGTATCAAGGTATGTCACAACGAGGGATTTTTGATTTGACATGTTAAAATTATATTCCTATACCATGTGTGAACAAAAAGGATTTGAGCATGACAATTCTTATACTCTATGTGGGCAGAGAGGAATACACTTATATAAGACATTTGTTCACCTACAGTATCAAAGTCTTTGGAGATCATTTGCTAGTGGCATGTCAAATTCATAAGTATTAGTTATTTCACGATAATCATCCCACTGTCGAGCATGGGTATGGGGCCTTTAATTTATAGTTATAGAATAATATTTAAAAAGATTATTATGATATCTCAGTATTAATGAGACTTCTGTTAAGATAAATTTAATGAAACCTATATTATTATTGAGATTTAAATTCTATGAAATGATTGTTGTCATTTTGGTGTTTTTGTTCAGCTTTAGTGATCCTCATACTTGCTTTTCAGTCATAGTTATGACGAGATTTCACAATCTCATATATTGTTGTTGAGCTTTCATTATTATTGTAATAAAGTATTCTTTATTATTTTACTCGAAATAATAATTATCTATATATATCATTGATTTTATCATTTGTTGAATATAGACTCACCCTTATATTTATATTGGTTTCAGATTAAGACTGTGATCGTAGCATTAGCACTGGATATTTCCTTTACTGTGAGATTTCAGATAGAGATGATCCAGGAGACTAGATGCTTTTATATTGAACGTTGAAAGTATTTCCTTTTAGATGGTGGATATTATTTTTGAGTCTGTGACTTTTATAGTAGTTAGATATGTTCAAACTTTTTATTTTGTTTGGTGCATTCAGGATATTAGACTCTTTTATGTATGATTTTATTTTCAAGATATATTTAATGTATGATGTATATTTGATAGTTTGTATGGTTTGAGATTTTCGTGTGAGCTGTCTAAGTTGGGTAAATTGAATCAAATTGGGTAGTTACATAAATGCTCCTTTTATTTCAGATGAAATGTGGTCTTTATTTTTCTTGGATAAAATAACTTTCACTATTTATTTTTCTTAAATTTTGTTCATCTAAAATATTTTAAATTCATATCTGAAATTTTTTAAAAGTATAATTTCAAGCATAAATTTCTGAATTTATGTATACATTGAGACTTACCTCTAAATGTAAGTCAAGAAAAATTTCTTATACTTCTATGTGCTAAAAGTGCAAGAAAAGGAAGAAGAAAAAACAACAATGAAGGTATCGTGCTTTTACAGAAATCAGGTAATCAATTAGAAGAAAAGAAATCAAATAGATTTTATAGAATACATGTCACATAGCCTTCAATGTATTGCATATATATATATATATTACAACTCTAATAGAAAACAAATAAAAAAAAATAATATTGAATACTTAACATCTCATCTATTACTGTTATAGATTCCAAGGTGTTTGCATGTGATCCAAGAAATTTCCTTAGCTTGATGATGGTGAATCCTTTTTTTTTTCTTTTGTTGCTCTTCATGCTGTAACTTTTCCCCACGAGATGGAGAGTAGACATTTTATACTTTATATTCAGGAGATGATATCTCAACATGGAAGAAGATAATATCTTCATAAAAGCGTATGCTAGTTGAGAAGATGTTCAACATATTTTGTTTGAACGAATTCTTTCTAAAATTTGTCATGAATTAAAAACCAATCCACTTTAATGTGCTTTGTTCGTTGATAAAATATAGGATTTGCAAGCATATGGAGTGTGGATTGGTTATCATAATAGAAAATGACTAGTTGAAGATGATTGATTTGATTATCATTGAGAATATATCGCAGCTAAGTAATTTCAAAACAGATGGTAGCCATTACTCTATATTTGGCATCAGTGGAAGATCTAGTAATAATGAGTTGCTTCTTTGATCACCAAAAAACAAATAAGTTTCCAAGTAAAATGTGGCAACAAATTAGTGATCAACAATTATTGGACAAGAGGCTCAATTGGAGTGAAATAAGCTCACAAATTTAAAGAACTAAAAGATAGCAATAAACCTTGTCCCAGAGACAGCTTGATATATGATAATACCTTATGTCGACTGTGAAACAGATGTAGATGTGCTTCTCCATGAACTAACTCAAAATTTGTACATTATAGTTAAAGTCTGAACTAATGATGGTTCAGCCTAATAGGTGACCAAATAGTCTTATAAAAACAATGGGATCATTCAAGTTGAACTCTGCTTCCTTGCTAAACTTGGCATTTTAATCCATAGGCTATTTGCTCGATCGTGAAGCAAGATCACCTATGATTTCTGAAAGATCAAGAGCATACTTACATTGATTGTTGAAGATTTCCTTAGGGGATTAAGAACTTCTATTCTAAGAAAATATTGTCAGAGCCCAATATTGTTAATCTTAAATTATGAATGATGAAAGATCTTAAGAGTATTAATTGTAGTAACTGAATTGCTAGTCACAACTATATCATCGACATACATAAGGAATACAGGAAAGGAATCAGCGTTCTCTAAAGTAAGGAGATTATGACTAGTTTTTTACATCTTGAAACCCACACTAATGAGGGAGTTAGAGAACTTCGAATACAATTATCTTGATATCTATTTGAATCCATATAAACTCTTAAGTAACTTATAAATTTAATAAAGATTTCCTTTTTTCGTAATCGGGAGACTTCTTCATATAAATTTTTTTTTTCAAATCACCATGTCAAAATGTATTGTGAAAATCAAATTGTTAAATGTTTCATTCCTTTGCAACTACAATAAAAAATAAACATTTAACAATAACTATTATACAGTCATAATAATCTATTCCAACCTTTCTAATATAGACTTGAGCTACCAGCCATATCTTGTGACCTCAATTGTACCATTCGAATTTCATTTAATTTTAATTGTATAATGATAACCAATGGATTGTTTTCCCATCTATAAATATGTAAAGATCCATGTACTATTTTCTACCAAAGCTTGCAACTTCAATCATCTAGCACCATCTTTGGTCGTCTACAGTCTCATTCTAAGTAATCGGTTCATTACAAGAAATTTTATTTTTAGTGATAAAAAATTAGTAATAAAAATTAATTAGTCACTGTATATATATATATATATATATATATATATTTAGTGACAAATTTAAACATATATTACTAACTGTTAAATAAATATTATAATATTTAAAATTTAAAATAATAATAATAATGAGATAGAAGGAGGCATACTTATAATAGAAAATATTTTGATTGATTTATTAAATTATTGATCCAAAATAATAATAAGAAATAGTAATAATTAATAATAATAATAATAATAATAATAATAATAAATAGTAATAATTAATAATAATAATATCATTATTAAATAATAATAATAATAATAATAATAATAATAATAAGGCATTAAATCTTTCAGCCCAAACGCATGCCTCACCGTCTCTCTTCCTTCCAGAAATTTCCTCTCGCCTTCTTTCCCCTTTCCTCTCCTTTGCCAGTTTCATCCGTTTTCCTTCGTTCCGTTTTCTTTCTTAAAAATTCATCCATTTTCATTTGTTTCTCTTTAAAAACCTTACGGGATTATTGTTGGGGTCACTCCCGAGTGGCCTATGTCCGCGGACTCCATTGGAGAATGGACGAGGACTTTGTTTGAGGCATCATGACCGTGTGGACTTGGAGAATGGACGAGGACTCCATCCACGCGTGCGTTGACTTATTCCCTCATTAATGATCTACGTCTGCAATAAATGTGGATAGGCTACTGGTGCAGCCTGATTGGAAGTTGGTGGCGGCCACCACTTCCATGAAGTGGCAGACCTGCCAGGCGTGCGCCTGGCAGATGGCCTTGCAGGCAACATGCCCTGCCACCCTAGGTCTATGAGTAAGGATTAGAATGTGATCATCACTTAACAAATATCATGCATATATTTGACTAAAATTGACAAATTCTATGCTCTTTGTATTCTTTGTATTTGTTGTGCCAAACTCTATAGTAGATGATGGTCCTTCAAATCCAGAATTGGTATTGTAGTTAAATCATGTTGAGGAGCAGATGCACTAATGATGACTTCATGAAAGATGGGAATAAATGTTGATGTATTGCCAGAATATCTATCTGTATTCTGTCCCACTTAAGAAGGTAATTTAGACTCATAAAATTCAACATATTGAAAAAAAAAAGCAATGTACGTGTATCAAGATCTAATAAAATGTATCCTTGGTTTCCAAAGAATACCCAAGAAAAATGCAATTCCTTCCACTGTAGTTAAATTTGGTATAGCCTTCAGAGAGAGCGGTAGTAAAGCAAAGAAATCTAACATCTTCGGGTGATCATATCTTGGTTTGACAATAAACAGAACCTTATAATATGTATTATTACACAATATTGGAGTAGGGATTTTATTTATCAAGTAGGTAGTCAAACGCATGTACCCAATATTTGAGGAGAACATTAGATCGAATCTTAAGTGCATGGGCAATGTTCAGTAAATGCTTGTATTTACTTTCCATCATACTATTTTCTCGAGGATCTTGGCACAACTTTTTTGATATATTATCCTTTTATTGGAATAAAAAGTCTCATATGAGATTCTGTCCCATTACAACTACCATGGCCTTGATTTTGACATTTAAATTGTGTCCCAATTATATTATAAATAAATTTACTATTAGTTCTAACTTTCGATTGTCTTAAATATGTACATTAGATTACTTCTCAGAAGATTATCTACTATGGTCAAAAAATATCAATGACCATCATAACTCTGTTCGGAATATGGCCCCAAATGTCACAATATATTAATTAAAAATATAAACTATTTTACGTTACCTGATGGATAAAGGAAGATGATTTTGTTTGTCCAAGTGACAAACTAAATAGACATTCTCTTTACCATTAGTGATACTTGTTTAAATTACATCATCATCTATCAATTTAAGCCTTGAATTTGATAGGTGTACCAAACAGTATGCTACAAACTGGAGCATGAAGATCTTTATTGCAATGGTAGTGCTCAAAGAGGTGTCTGCAGAAAGCTTCAACAATCTTTTTGAAAGGTTTGATAGTAATGTAGAACCATCTATCAGATAATAACGACAATGTTTAATCGTAACCTTTTTAATCATGTCCCAAAATCTAACATCCTGAATAAAGTAATAATTAGAAAAGCAAACAATAAAACAATTGATAGATTCTATCATCTCCTTAACAAATATCATATTATAGATGAATGATGGCACACCAAGGACACCTTTCAGCAGAAAGTAACCTGATATTTTCACTCAATCAATGTGCATAACAATAGCCTTATTTCCATTTGGCAATTTGACTAGCTGGGATACTCAAGATGAAATCTTTGTGTAGAGGGGAGGGCAGTAGATCATGTGATATGTTGCCTCTTGTCCAAAATCCAAGGAGTCATGCTATATGTGTTAAAAGTCTTTGCTAAAGAGAGATTAAGGATTCACATTCTCATAAAGGCAATTGAGAACTTGTTGCTGGCTCAATCACAACTTGAGCAGTGTAAATTATGTGAATAGGATGTTATGCTTTGCTTTGGTGGAGGACAATGAGCAGTTGTTTGAAGTCAGCTTTGGACAGTACGACTTTGTCTTTAGGTTCTTCTTTCGATTATGTGCTAATTTGAATTAGCTAATACTGATGTTAAACTCTTGAATTTTTCATGTTGTTCGCCACCATTCGGATATCTATTGAGCTCGTAACATTCCCTAACATTTTGTAATGAGAGAAAGCAGATTTCCAACGTTGAAGAAATTCTCAAAAGCGTGTCCTAGCATTTTGCAATAAGAATAGTCGGGGCTATTTTAGTAGTTGTTGATAAAATCTTTTAAGAGATCTATAATTGAACTGTTTTTTCTTTTCAAAATAATAATGTTAGATATGATGAGATATAGTAGCGTCAAATTGATCCAACTCTTTCCTAAAACTCATGTGTAGAGCAATCTTAGCAGATTGAGCTTCCATTGGATTGTAATATTTTGTCAAGGGGATGCATTCATATTGAATCTTTGGTAGGGTGCAAAAATTATAGTATCATAACAAATAGTTGTTTTTTATTGTTTTTTCCAAGATAATTTCTTGGCAAGTTTCCTCCTTAGATGGGTAATCACAATTGGTGCCGGGTCAGCTTCTTATCCAATCGACACTGTGTGTAGAAGGACGATGATGACATTGAGACAAGCTGCTATAAACAAAAGCTCTATGAATCATACTTGAAAGGATGACTTTCATATATGATCATATTTGGCTTAAAAAATTAATTAGACGTAATCTTTTGATTGTATTTGTTTATAGCATTGATATATATTGCCAAATTCTATACAATTGTAACTCGGTAGGAATAGACCAATCGGGTGACTCAAATTAAAACATATTTAACTTAAACCTTCTAAAATATGTTGGAATTTTATTTTTTTAGGGATGGATAAAAAAATCATTTTAACAAATTCATTGATTATTTATCTTATTATTATTATATACTAAATACTATAAAATTAACTCATAATTTAATTTTATTTATTTTAAATGATTAAAAACCTAAGTGCTTCCTTTGGGTTTAAATAAACTTGTTTGGGCTATTTGTTTTTCTTTAATAATATTTATTTTTATGTTAAAATATAAAAAATTGTTAGCCACTGAATTGTGATAGGGTGTCTAGTCAACGAAGACGAAGATTGTTCGTAGTTTCATGGAATATCTCCTGAATTTTAGCACACTCTTTATACGGGCGAGGCAATAATTACAGACCACTTGCAAAAAAAAAAAAAATACTTTTTTTCTTAATTTAATTTTATTTATTTAAAGTGATTAATTAAAAAATAAAATATTAATTTTAAACTTATTTTTATTTTTTAATTATCTTAATATAATTATTTTATTTTTATTTTATTTTGTATAGACATTAAGGAAGCTCTAAATGTTACTCCGATATCGAATGAAGTGCTTCCTTTGTTTTTTTAGATTTAAATAAACTAAATTTGATTATTTATTTTTCTTAAATAGTATTCATTTTTATGTTAAAATATGAAAAATTTTTGGCCACTAAATTGTGATAAAGGTGTCAAGTCAAGGTAAAGTCGACCTCGTGTTCTATAGAAACTTTATTGCATGTCGTGTCGTATCCGCCATGCCTTTGTTATTCTAGATTTAAATAAAGTAATTTTTACTATTTATTTTTTTTAATTAGTATTCATTTTTACACTAAAATATGAAAAATTTTTTGCCACTAAATTGTGCTAAGTGGCGTCAAGTCAGTTATAAGTGGCGTCACGTCAACTACCACTAAAAAGTTTGGCAGTTTCCTGGAATTTCTATGGTACTTACATCACATTTTTTTTATATAGGCAAAGCAATAATCAAATATCATCTCCAAAAAAAAAACCCTTTGCTTCTTCTACTATGATTGAAGTTTACACAGAGAGGTAGTAATGGAGAGAGAGCTGTATGAAGGCTGCAATGGAAGGCAGCGTGACTTCTCTCGCTTAATTTGCTTCGAGAGACCTCTCATATTAAATAGATACATAACCGCATGTTTTGTAGAAACACCATTACATATAGCTGCCATGCTTGGTCACTTGGAGTTTCTTAACGGGCTCCTCAAATGGAAACCGACATTAGCCTGCGAGCTCGATTCGAGGAAATCAATGCCTCTTCATCTAGCATCGGTAAATGGGGATGTAGAGATGGTGAAACTCTTACTCTCTGCGAACCCTCAGATGTGTCATGCTCGTGATGGACGCGGATGGAACCCGCTTCATGTTGCAGCCATGAAGGGTCGGGTTTATGTGTTAAGAGAGTTGGTTCGGTCAAATTCGAGGCGGCATGCATCCCCATCGACCCCAGAATGGCAGCGAGACCATTTTACATGTGTGTGTGAAGCACAATCAGTTGGAAGCCTTGGAGTTCCTGTTAACTGAGACTCTAATATGCGACAATGTAGAGTTCATGAATTCCAAGGATGGCAATGGCAATACCATCTTCGTCTCCGTCGTTGACAGACAACAGTGTCTACATAAGTTTTAAATATTTTTATATCCATTGAAGTTGATCTATGGTTTGATTTTATTTGTGCATAGAAAATAATAAAAAGATACTACTATTTTATTTTAGTGGTAATTTACATACCCATTTGTATTATAAGAGGTAGATATATCATTAAAGAAATAAGTTTGATGGTACTTGATTGCCGCTTATATTTTTTTAATATAAAATTTTGCATATTATAAATTAATTTGGTCTGTAAATTGTCTCAATAATACAATTTTAATTTGACTTATTTTTATATTAATAAAATTAAAGCCTTAACAACAACAAAAAAAATGATTATATGACTTTGAGAAATTATTTTTAAAAATAAAACATTCGGTAGAAAATTTAATTTTTTTTTTATTGTGATTCACACCGCATCTAAAGTAATCACAAAATCTCTACTTATAGATAAATATAACTGAAAAACTTGTCAAAAACATCTAAAAATAACAGTTAAAAGTTAAATTAATCAAGCAGCAAAAATTAGCTAACATTAACTAAGTAGTATCATGTAAACCTCACATAATTGTCACGTAGGACCGCCATGCGCATGTGTTGTTCACAAATAATATAGCAACACTAAAAATTATTTAAAATGTAAATGAACACTTGGAGACATAAAAAAAAAAATGCCTACTCTGTATTTCTATGGGAGACATTATTAAAATTTGATAATCTACAACGGCATATGCCATAGGAAATGTCATTAATTTGACAACTCAAATCCAAAATTAGGATTTGGGGTTCTTTTTTTTTTTTTTTTTTTCAGATTTTAGTCTGAAATGATGCTGTTATAGCGACAGCAAACCATCATTGATCTTTAACATAAACACAAAAGTACCCGTCTTCCTACTTTGATTGGGTTAAACTTCTGCACACCATCAATATATGTTGAGAGCTTTAAAACTCGCAAAAAGAACTAAAATTTTTTTGCAGACTATCGATTTTTTGACGAGGATTGCAAGCATAGATGTTAATGCCAAGAATGTCTTCGGCCTCACTGCATTGGACCTATTAGAAATAGGTATGAAGGACGTGAGCGGTGATTGCCTAAATATCGGACGACTCCTTCAACAAGCCGGGGCCTTGAATTCTAGAAGAAATGTTTCATCGGAAACAACCGGAGCTGCAGGGAATATGACGACCACTATTGTAGGTGGTTCAAACCTACAGGAAGCTCTGGACAGGTTTCTTAGTAAACTGGAGGAATGGCATAAGCAGCAGGAAAGAAATGGCCGGCTGGAAAGCCACAGGAACGCCATAATGATTGCTGCATCACAATTTGCAGCGGCAGCGTTCAAGCCGGATCCAACACTCCCGGCGGCTTTTATCAAGATACATTGATTTCAGACGCTACTTACCCGAAATCACATTTTCCCGGACAGTCGATACTAGCAAATGAAGACCCAAGGAGGTACCGGCATATAAGCATTGCAAATGCGACTGCATTCTTCATCTCAAGCTGCATCTTCCTACTGCTGCTGAGTGGTTTGCCGCTGAAGAACAAGGTCTGCACTGGGATTTTAATGGTGGCAGCGTGGATAGCAATTGTGGCAGTTGGATACAGTTTCCTCGTGACCATATCGGCTACTGCTGGATTCGGCAGCTATGAAATTTATGTGGTGCTTTCATCAATATTTTTTGCATACATGGCTGTTATTGTTATCATCTTCTTGGGGCATATAGGTCGATTTCTGGTGAAAATGGTGAGAAGATGTTGGAGAAAACACAGGTCGTCTTCTTCTTCTACTGCGGCTCCTGTCAATCACGGTAGTGTCTAAGAATGCACCATCAGTAAATTTTTACAAAGCTCAGAAATTATATGATTTTTAAAATTGCCCATAATGAGTTGGCTTTGTATATTAAGACAAGTTTTTTTTTTTTTTTTTTTTTTTTTATTTTTCTCAAAAATAATATTTTTAATAGTTAATCATGCTACACAAAATATTAAAATTTTATAAACTAATCAAAAATATTATAATAATTTGTTATATTTATCACCATATTGACTCTGAAGGAAACTCATTATTTAGGATTTAGTAACATGCTTATTGTAAAAGTTTTGTATGGAAAAGACTGTATTTTCATGTAGTAATAACTGGGAATGAGATATAAACGTCCTTGGCCTTCTAATTCTATTGCTTATCCTCTATTTTTTCATCTTCTCATTTTATTATTTCCCTCTTAAATACAAAAATAAAAATTTCACAATATTCGTATATCTTTTAGTCAACCAAATTGACAACAAAATTTTAACAATTTGAATGTCATAATCCATTAGACACTTGGTATTGTCATTGATCAATTGTGTGATACTCTATATTTTTTGTACTAGTTAAATATTGAAAATTATTTTGATGTAAAAATATTTTCTTTAAACATATTTTCATAAAAATTTCTAGAAAGATATTTTATGAAATAAATATTTTTAATTTAGTAAATATTTTTCAATAGAAAATAAAGCCTAAGAAAAATAACAGATTGCTTTAAAAACAAGTTAAATTGTGACAGACATGTATTTTATTTGGGTTATTTAGACCCGTTACAAGTAGAGTCTATTAATTAAAAAAAATTAATGTGCAGACAAAGTCATTTGAAGTTGATAATTTACAGTAGAATCTAGACCAGCCTTTTGAAGAGCCTATTACGCATAGGATTCACAATATTTTTTAGATGATATTTTGATAAATTTTTTGATAGTAATAAAACACTACTTTTGATGTTATAACTGTTAATTAAGAACTTTTGCCATTATATTTTGTGTGTTGTGTGATTAATATAAAAATATACTTAATTTTTATGATAAAATAATTGTGATGAAACCACCAAAATTTTATATACCACTTAAAAACTAAACTGGATAATTTAACCTCCTTATATGTTGTTATTAAGCTTTCATTATTATTATTGCATAGTATTCTTTGTTATTTTACTTGAGATAATTATTGTTTATATATATAATTAATTATATCATTTGTTGAATATTGGCCCGCCCTTGTATTTTTCATTGTTTCCAGATTAAAGCTATGACTGTGGCATTAGCACAAGACTTCATCCTTGCCGCGGGAGTTTAGACAAAAATGATCCAGGAGGTTGGATGCTTTTATATTGAAAGTTGGAGAGTATTTTCTTTTAGACGGTGGATATTATTTTTGGGTCTATGACCTTTATAGTTGTTAGATGTGTTAGAACTTTATATTTTTTCGGGGTGTTCAATCTATTAGACTCTTTTATGAATAATTTTATTTTCAAGATATATTTTATGCATGATGGATATTGAATAATTTGTATGGTTTTAGATTTTTGTGTGAGCTATACAAGTCACGTAAGGTGATTTGAGTTGGGTTGCCACATAAATTCTTCTTTAGTTTTAGATGAAATGTGGTCTTTGTTTTTCTCATATAAAAAGCTTTCACTATTTATTTTTTTTTAATTAGTATTCATTTTTACACTAAAATATGAAAATTTTTTTGCCACTAAATTGTGCTAAGTGGCGTCAAGTCAGTTATAAGTGGCGTCACGTCAACTACCACTAAAAAGTTTGGCAGTTTCCTGGAATTTCTATGGTACTTACATCACATTTTTTTTATATAGGCAAAGCAATAATCAAATATCATCTCCAAAAAAAAAACCCTTTGCTTCTTCTACTATGATTGAAGTTTACACAGAGAGGTAGTAATGGAGAGAGAGCTGTATGAAGCTGCAATGGAAGGCAGCGTGACTTCTCTGCTTAATTTGCTTCATCGAGACCCTCTCATATTAAATAGATACATAACCGCATGTTTTGTAGAAACACCATTACATATAGCTGCCATGCTTGGTCACTTGGAGTTTGCTACGGAGCTCCTCAAATGGAAACCGACATTAGCCTGCGAGCTCGATTCGAGGAAATCAATGCCTCTTCATCTAGCATCGGTAAATGGGGATGTAGAGATGGTGAAACTCTTACTCTCTGCGAACCCTCAGATGTGTCATGCTCGTGATGGACGCGGATGGAACCCGCTTCATGTTGCAGCCATGAAGGGTCGGGTTTATGTGTTAAGAGAGTTGGTTCGGGTCAAATTCGAGGCGGCATGCATCCCCATCGACCGCAATGGCAACGAGACCATTTTACATGTGTGTGTGAAGCACAATCAGTTGGAAGCCTTGGAGTTCCTGTTAACTGAGACTCTAATATGCGACAATGTAGAGTTCATGACCTCGAGGATGGCGATGGCAATACCATCTTCGCATCCGTTTGCCGTCGTTAATGCATACAACTTCGTGATCTCTATGTTTTAAATATTTTTATATCCAATTGAAGTTGATCTATGGTTTGATTTTATTTGTGCATAGAAAATAATAAAAAAGATACTACTATTTTATTTTAGTGGTAATTTACACATACCCATTTGTATTATAAGAGGTAGATATATCATTAAAGAAATAAGTTTGATGGTACTTGATTGCCGCTTATATTTTTTTAATATAAAATTTTGCATATTATAAATTAATTTGGTCTGTAAATTGTCTCAATAATACAATTTTAATTTGACTTATTTTTATATTAATAAAATTAAAGCCTTAACAACAACAAAAAAATGATTATATGACTTTGAGAAATTATCTTTAAAAATAAAACATTCTATGGAAAATTTAATTTTTTTTTATTGTGATTCACACCGCATCTAAAGTAATCACAAAATCTCTACTCATAGATAAATATAACTAAAAAACTTGTCAAAAACATCTAAAAATAACAGTTAAAAGTTAAATTAATCAAGCAGCAAAAATTAGCTAAAATTAACTAAGTAGTATCATGTAAACCTCACATAATTGTCACGTAGGACCGCCATGCACATGTGTTGTTCACAAATAATATAGCAACACTAAAAATTATTTAAAATGTAAATGAACACTTGGAGACATTAAAAAAAAATGCCTACTTTGTATTTCTATGGGAGACATTATTAAAATTTGATAATCTACAACGGCATATGCCATAGGAAATGTCATTAATTTGACAACTCAAATCCAAAATTAGGATTTGGGGTTCTTTTTTTTTTTTTTTTTTTTTCAGATTTTAGTCTGAAATGATGCTGCTGTTATAGCGACAGCAAACCATCATTGATCTTTAACATAGACACAGAAGTACCCGTCTTCCTACTTTGATCGGGTTAAACTTCTGCGCACCATCAATATATGTTGAGAGCTTTAAAAACTCGCAAAAAGAACTAAAATTTTTTTGCAGACTATCGATTTTTGACGAGGATTGCAAGCATAGATGTTAATGCTAAGAATGTCTTCGGCCTCACTGCATTGGACCTAATAGAAATACGTATGAAGGACGTGAGCGGTGATTGCCTAAATATCGGACGACTCCTTCAACAAGCCGGGGCCTTGAATTCTAGAAGAAATGTTTCATCGGAAACAACCGGAGCTGCAAGGAATATGACGACCACTATTGTAGGTGGTTCAAACCTACAGGAAGCTCTGGACAGGTTTCTTAGTAAACTGGAGGAATGGCATAAGCAGCAGGAAAGAAATGGCCGGTTGGAAAGCCACAGGAACGCCATAATGATTGCTGCATCTCAATTTGCAGCGGCAGCGTTCCAAGCCGGATCCAACACTCCCGGCGGCTTTTATCAAGATACATTGATTTCAGACGCTACTCACACGAAATCACATTTTCCCGGACAGTCGATAATAGCAGATAGTGACCATGGAGTTACCAGCTAATAAGTACTGCAAATGCGACTGCATTCTTCATCTCAAGCTGCATCTTCCTACTGCTGCTGAGTGGTTTGCCACTGAAGAACAAGGTCTGCACTGGGATTTTAATGGTCGCAGCGTGGATAGCAACTGTGGCAGTTGGATTCAGTTTCCTCATCACCACAAGGGCTACTGCTGGATTCGGCGGCTATGAAATTTATGTGGTGCTTTCATCAATATTTATGGCATACATGGCTGTTATTGTTATCATCTTCTTGGGGCATATAGGTTGATTTCTGGTGAAAATGGTGAGAAGATGTTGGAGAAAACACAGGTCGTCTTCTTCTTCTACTGCGGCTCCTGTCAATCACGGTAGTGTCTAAGAATGCACCATCAGTAAATTTTTACAAAGCTCAGAAATTATATGATTTTTAAAATTGCCCATAATGAGTTGGCTTTGTATATTAAGACAAGTTTTTTTTTTTTTTTTTTTACATTTTTCTCAAAAATAATATTTTTAATAGTTAATCATGCTACACAAAATATTAAAATTTTATAAACTAATCAAAAATATTATAATAATTTGTTATATTTATCACCATATTGACTCTGAAGGAAACTCATTATTTAGGATTTAGTAACATGCTTATTGTAAAAGTTTTGTATGGAAAAGACTGTATTTTTCATGTAGTAATAACTGGGAATGAGATATAAACGTCCTTGGCCTTCTAATTCTATTGCTTATCCTCTGTTTTTTTTATCTTCTCCATTTTATTATTTCCCCTCTTAAATACAAAAATAAAAATTTCACAATATTCGTATATCTTTTAGTCAACCAAATTGACAACAAAATTTTAACAATTTGAATGTCATAATCCATTAGACACTTGGTATTGTCATTGATCAATTGTGTGATACTCTATATTTTTTGTACTAGTTAAATATTGAAAATTATTTTGATGTAAAAATATTTTCTTTAAACATATTTTCATAAAAATTTCTAGAAAGATATTTTATGAAATAAATATTTTTAATTTAGTAAATATTTTTCAATAGAAAATAAAGCCTAAGAAAAATAACAGATTGCTTTAAAAACAAGTTAAATTGTGACAGACATGTATTTTATTTGGGTTATTTAGACCCGTTACAAGTAGAGTCTATTAATTAAAAAAAATTAATGTGCAGACAAAGTCATTTAAAATTGATAATTTACAGTAGAATTTAGACCAACCTTTTGAAGAGCCTATTACGCATAGATTTCACAATATCTTTCAAATGATATTTTGATAAATTTTTTGATAGTAATAAAAAACAACTTTTGATGTTATAACTATTAATTAAGAACTTTTGCCATTATATTTTATGTGTTGTGTGATTAATATAAAAAGAAACTCAATTTTTATGATAAAATAATTGTGATCAAACCACTAAAATTTTATATACCACTTAAAAACTAAATTGAATAATTTAACCTCCTTATATGTTGCTATTAAGCTTTCATTATTATTATTGCATAGTATTCTTTGTTATTTTACTTGAGATAATTATTGTTTATATATATCATTAATTATATCATTTGTTGAATATTAGCCTGCCTTTGTATTTTTTATTGGCTCCAGATTAGAGCTATGATTGTGGCATTAGCACAAGACTTCATCTTTGCCGTAGGATTTCAGACAAAAATGATCCAGGAGGTTGGATGCTTTTATATTGAAAGTTGGAGAGTATTTCCTTTCAGATGGTAGATATTATTTTTGGGAATATGACCTTTATAGTTGTTAGTTGTGTTAGAACTTTATATTTTTTTGGTGTGTTCAATCTATTAGACTCTTTTATGAATAATTTTATTTTCAAGATATATTTTACGTATGATGAATATTGGATAATTTGTATGGTTTGAGATTTTTGTGTCCGCTATACAGGCCACGTAAGGTGATTTGAGTTGGGTTGCCACATAAATTCTTCTTTAGTTTTAGATGAAATGTGGTCTTTGTTTTTCTCATATAAAAAACTTTCACTATTTATTTTTTTAAAATTGTCCTCATTTAAAATATTTTAAGTTCATATTAGAAAATTTTTGAAAGCATAATTTCAAGCATAAATTTCTGAATTTATACATCTGTTGAAACTTACCTCTATGTGTATGTCAAGAAAAAAATCTTATACTTTTATGTGCTAAGAATGTCAGAAAAGGAAAAAGAAAAAGAAACAGCTATGAAGGTATTGTACTTTTACAGAAATTAGGCGATCAATCAGAAGAAAAGAAATCAGATGGATTTTGGAGAATGGAGGTCACATATGCTTTAATGTATTACATTCGTATATATATTGCATGTAAGGATTGAGTTCTAACTTATATTAATTATGATTAATTAAATTAATATAATTAAAATTGGGGTCAATGAATGAAAAAAATTAGGTAAAAAGGGTCACATTTGTTAAATCAAGCGATTTGGGCTTTCAACCCCGAGCTAGCATTGTGGATTGCTTGAGGAGTGCCCTCGGCGCGCCCTTGACCCAAATCTGTGAATGCAGCCCAAAGGCGGTGCTCGACACTCACCTTCGACGAGCCATCGGCGCAAAACTGTGCGGGAGTGGTTAAGTTCACCGCTCAACGTGCGCCTAGGTGCCTAAGAGGCACTGGGCTCAGAATGGTGTTTCAGCAAAGTAGCGCCCCGAGGCTTGTCCAGACATGACCTTGGCGCAAAAATGCAAGTGTATATGGCAAGAGGTGTGCTTGATGCACGCCCCTATGTGCCCTTGGCCCTGAATCCAGAACTTATTTTGTAGTGGGTTGTGCTCGACCCGCCCCCAAGGTGCCACTCAAGTGCAAGCTAGGTATAAATAATGCTCAAGGGTTCGATTTTTTCCATTTTTAGGTGGTGCTCGGCATAGAGGAGAGAGAAAGACAGGGAGAAGAGAGAAGGTCTCGATACCGGCTCAAATCAGGTCGATCGGAGTAAGATTTTGATAGATCGGGATAAGGTAAGTCATCCAAAACTTTCTTTTCATTTGTTGTTATGTATTTCTATTGTTTTTGGATATTCTTGCTCTAATACTCATTCCTGCTAAGATTTTGAAGTTATTCAGCTTATATGTCAATTTTTTTCATGATATTATGAAAAACTCTCATGTTTAAATATTTGTATTTTATTATATGTGCTGTATTTTAAATTTTTAAACCTTTTTCGTGTTTCAAAACATGATATTTTATTCTGGTTTGCATGCACTTTAAATCTAGCATCCATGTATTATTTATGAATTAATTATTTAAGTTATTACTTGCAAAATCATACACTGCTTGCTTTGAATTTTAATATTATTTATTTAATCTTACATTAAGCCTTTTAAATTTTATACTGCATGAATTGATATTAAATTTCATGCTCAAAGAATTTTCATGCTTAAAACGGTAAGTTATCATGAAAAAGAAGGGCAACTTTATAATTATGTTATGAAAAGATAAATTATTCTCCAAAAAAGGTGAGAACGAAGAATGAGGAAGTAAAACGTAGAGTTTCCTAAAACATTATGAAAATAGACTATGGATTGTTCAATATATAGTACATTTTGAAATATTTTAATATATTATAGTAGAGAATCATTGACTGAAAGTTTGTCACCGTGATGTAGTTTTGGTCTCATCTACAGCAATAAATATAAATGGCCCACCTCTGGCTCTTGAATAGGAATTTAGGTCCTTGATTGTGTGGAGAAGAAATATAATCTAAATTTTGATCGGTAGCTTATTTAGTTTGTAAGGCCTATTAGTCCTAATCCCTAATGAAAAGTAGTTTTTGGCATGTTTTGACAAATAAAATTAAAAAAGAAAATCATGTTTAGATGGCTAATGGTAAGAAAATGACAAAATAGAAATCAAGAGGTTGCATTCATATTTATGTAATTTCTTCTACATTATGATTTAAGTATAAATATTATATGCATGTTCTTTGTTATGTATAGTGATTTACTAAATATTTGACTCACTTTCGTACTATTTTTATTAACTTCTCAAATGAAATATATGAATTTATATCCGACGAATAAGAGTAAAGATCGAAGGCATTTGTGTTATATTCTTGAATGTTATATATTGTATCAAAAGTTGTTTCCTTTTATCTAAAATTATAGATTAGTGTGGGAATGCTGTAATAGTTTGGATCTTATAGACATGTATCGTAGAATAGGGATATTTGGACATGTTATTCAGCATGTAATTTTTGGTTATGAATCGTGAACAATTTCTACTTCCGCAAATTGGAGTATAAATGACATCTTTTTCTTAATTAAGTTTGATATTTTATTGTTGCTAAACATGTCTTAGAGCTACATATGATGTGGCATATATTTGGATTCTGTGTATATGTAGAGTGAGTTATATATAGAGATTGTAATATCAATAGAAAAATTCTAGGTCCAATTAGTTGAATTGCTAGTATTAAATTAAAGAATAATTAGATTATGTCAAGATTTATAATGGACTTAGGGATGTGTTTTATCACATTACAACTCTAATAGAAAACAATTATAAAAAGTAATATAGAATATTTAACATCTTATCTATTACAATTTGGCCTGTGAAAATGAAAAATAATAATAAAAGAATTAGTAAAACAAAAAGAATCAATAGATTCCTAGGTTGTTGCATATGGTCCAAAAAATTTCCTTAGCTTGATGCCATAGTGCAACCTTTCTTCTTCTTTTATTTCTATTCATACTGTAACGTGTCCCCACCAGATGGAGAGTAGACATTTTCTACTCCATATTGGAGAGATCAAACCTTAACATGGAAGAAGGTAATGCCAAAGTAAAAGTGTCCGTTAGTTGAGAAGATGCTGCAATATATTTTGTTTGAACGAACCCTTTCTAAAATTTGTTATGAATTAGAAGTTAATCCACTTCAATATGTATCGTTCAATCATAAAAAAAATTAGATTTGCGGGTATATAGAGTGCGGACTGATTATCATAATAGAAAATGTCTAGTTGAAGATGATTGATTTGATGATCTTTAAGAATATATTGCAACCATGTAATTTCAAAACAAGTAGTAGCCATTATTCTATACTCGGCAACAACAAAAGAACTAGAAATAATGGGTTGCTTCTTTGACCGCAATGAAAGTAAGGAATTTCCAAGTAAACTGTAGCAACCAGTCAATGGTCAACGAGTGTTGGGACAAAAGGCTCAATTCGAGCGAAATAAACTCACAAACTTAATGAAGAGCTAGATGATAGCAATAAACCTTGTCTCAAAGATGCTTGATGTAGGATAATACCATATGTTATCTGTGAAATGGATGTTGGTGAGCTTCTCCGTGAACTAGCTCAGAATCCGTATACTATAGTTATAGTCCGAACTAGCGATGGTTAAACACAATAGATAACCAAATATTCTTCTAAAAATAGTGGGATCATTCAAGTTGAACACTGCTTCCTTGCTAAACTTGGCATTCTAATCCATAGGCAATTTGCTTAACCGTGAAGCAATAGCACTTATATTTCCTGAATGATCTAGAGCATACTTGCTAAAAATTTTCTTGGGGGATTAAGAACTTCTTTTCTAAGAAAATATTGTAAGAGTTTAATATCATTAATCTTAAATTATGAATAAAGAAAGATGTCGAGAGTATCAATTGTATTAACTGAATTGCTAGTCACAACTATGTCATCAATATATATAAGGAATGTAGTAAAGGAATCGGCATTATCTAAAGTAAAGAGATTATGACTAGTTTTTAATTGCTTGAAACCCATACTAATGAGGGAGTTACGGAGCTTTGAATATGATTTTCTTAAGGTCTATTTCAATCCATACAAACTCTTGAGCAACTTACAAATTCAATAAAGGCTTTCGTTTTCGTAACCAAAAGGTCGCATCATATAGAATTTTTCTTTGAAATCGCCATGTCAAAATGTATTGTGAAAATTAAGTTGTTAAATGTTTCATTCTTTTACAACTACAACAAAAGGTGAATATCTAACAATAACCAATTTAGTCGCGATAATCTATTCCAACCTTGAGCTATTGGTTGTACCTTGA
The DNA here is from genome assembly GCA_033239525.1 of Nepenthes gracilis. Classification (NCBI taxonomy): domain Eukaryota; kingdom Viridiplantae; phylum Streptophyta; class Magnoliopsida; order Caryophyllales; family Nepenthaceae; genus Nepenthes; species Nepenthes gracilis. The sequence continues at coordinate 5,382,218 of BSYO01000007.1, read as the reverse complement.
GACCTCAATTGTACCATTTGAATTATATTTAATTTTAATAGCATAATGATAATCAACGGCTTATTTTCCCAACCATAAATATGTAAAGATCCAAATACTATTTTCTTCCATGGCTTGCAACTCTACTTTGATCATCTGGCACCATTTTTGGTCCTTTGTAGCCTCAATTGTACCATATGAATATCTCCCGATTTTTAGCACACTTTTTATATGGGCGAAGCAATAATCAAACACTATCTAAAAAGAAAAAAAAGGCACTTTTTTACTTAATTTAACTCTTAAATCAATTTTACTTATTTAAAGTGATTAATTACAAAATAAAATATTAATTTTTAACTTTAATTCTATTTTTTTAATTATCTTAATTTAATTATTTTATTTTTATTTTATTTTATTATATCAATCAAAGGTATAGACATTAAGCAAGATTTAAATATTACTCGGATATTGAATGAAGTGCTTCCTTTATTTTTTTGGGTATAAATAAATTAATTTTGATTATTTATTTTTTTAATATAGTATTTATGTTAATGTTAAAATATGAAAAAATTTTGGCCACTAAATTGTGATTAGGGGCGTCGAGTCAATGTAAAGTCGACCACATGTTCTGCAAAAACTCAATTGCATGTTGTGTGGTATCTGCAACGCCTTTGTTTTTTCTGGATTTAAATAAACTAACTTTTATTATTCATTTTTTTAAATAGTATTTATTTTTATGCTAAAATATGGAAAAGTTTTGGCCACTAAATTGTGATTAGGGGCGTCAAGTCAAGTTAAAGTCGACCACATGTTCTACAGAAACTCTATTGCATGTTGTGTGGTATCTGCAACGCCTTTGTTTTTTTTTTTGATTTAAATAAACTAATTTTTATTATTTATTTTTTAAATAGTATTCATTTTTATGCTAAAATATGAAAAAGTTTTGGCCACTAAATTGTGTTAGGAGGGATCAAGTCAAGTAAAGCGAAGACAATTGCAAATTTCATACCACATTTTCTTTTTATATGGGCGAGACAATAGTTAAACATCATCTGCAAAAAGAAAAGAAAAGCCCTTTGCTTCTTCTACTGTGATTAAAGTTCACACAAAAGAAATTATAGTAATGGAGAGAGAGTTGTATGAAGCTGCAATGGAAGGCAACGTGACTTCTCTACTTAACTTGTTCAGTCGAAATCCTCTTATACTAGATAGATATATAATCGTGTATATTGCAGAAACACCATTACATATAGCCGCCATGCTTGGTCACTTGGAGTTTGCTACGGAGCTCCTCAAATTGAAACCGGAGTTGGCCTGCGAGCTCAATTCGAGGAAGTCAACGCCTCTTCATCTAGCATCAGCAAAGGGGAATATAGAGATGGTAAAACTCTTACTTTCTGTGAACCCTCAGATGTGTCATGTTCGTGATGGATGCGGATTGAACTCACTTCATATTGCAGCCATGAAAGGTCGGGTTGATACATTGAGAGAGTTGGTTGGGTCAAATGAGGTGGCATGCATCCCCATCGATGGCAGCAGCCGTGAGACCATTTTACATGTGTGTGTGAAGCACAATCAATTTGAAGCCTTAAAACTCATACTGGGTGAGATTTCAATATGTAATAATGCAGAGTTTATTAATTCCAAGGATGGGGACGGTAATACCATCTTGCATCTGGCCGTCATTAACAGACAAGTTGAGGTATTTTTATAAGTTTTAAATATTTTTATGTCCAATTGAAGTTGATCTATAGTTTGATTTTGTTTGAGCATAGAAAAAAATAAAAAAGAAACTACCGTTTTATTTTAGTGGTAATTTACCTAAACCTATTTGTATTATTAGAGGTAGATATAACGTCAGAGAAATAAATTTGACAGATGATAACTATTTATATTTTTTTAATATAAAATTTTGTATATCATAAATTAAATAGGTGTATGAATCGTCTCGATAATATAATTAAAATTTTATTTGAATGATTTTTATATTAATAAAATCAAAGCCTTAACAACAATAAAAATATGATTATTTGACACTTAGAAATTATTTTTGTAAAATAAAAACATTACTTAGAAATTTTAATTTTTTAATTGTGATTAACACTGCATTAAAAATAACTACAAAATGCCTATTCATAGGTAAATATAACTAAAAAAATATGTTAAAAGTATTTTAAAATGACTATTGAAAATTAAATTAATTGAACAGTAAAAATTGGCCAAAATTAACTAAATAGTTTGATGTAAATCCCACATAATTATCACATTGGACTGCCATGGCGTGTGCTATTTACCGATAATATAGTAATACTAAAATTATTTAAAATGTAAATAAACACTTGAAAATATAAAGAGTAAAATGCACACTCTGCATTCCTATGTGAGACATCTTTAAAACTTGATAATTTATAACGACATCTGCTATAGGAGATGTCATTAATTTGACAACTCAAATACAAAATTAGGATTATTAGGATTCGGGTATTTGTTTTTCCGAATTTTAGTCTGAAATGATGCTACTACGGCGACAGCAAACTGTCATTAATATTTAACTTAGACACAAAAAGTACCCGTTTTCCTAAAACTTCTGCAATCCATCACTACATGTTGAGAGCTTTTAAATTTGTGAAAAGGGCTGGAATTTTTTTTTGCAGACCATCGATTTTTTGACAAAGATTGCAGGCATAGATGTAAATGCCAAGAATGTCTTCGGTTTCACAGCACTTGACCTATTAGAAATACATTCGAAGGACGCGAGCGGTGATTCCCTAAATATCGAATGCCTCCTTCAACAAGCCGGGGCCATGAATTCTAGAAGCAATGTTTCATCGGAAACAAACGGAGCAACATCGAATACGATGAACACTGTTGCCGGTTGTTCAACCCTACAGGAAACTCTGGACAGGTTTCGTAGTGAACAGGAGGAATGGCATAAGCAGCAGGAAAAAAATGGCCGGTTGGAAAGCCACAGGAACGCCATAACGATTGCTGCATCACTATTTGCAGCGGCGGCCTTCCAAGCCGGGGTCAACCCTCCCGGCGGCTTTTGGCAAGATACAGTAATTTCAAACAATACTTCTACGAAATCACATTTTCCCGGACAGTCGATACTAGCAGATAGTGACCCATGGAGTTACCAGCTAATAAGTACTGCAAATGCGACTGCATTCTTCAACTCAAGCTGGATCTTCCTACTGCTGCTGAGTGGTTTGCCACTGAAGAATAAGGTCTCCACTGGGATTTTAATGGTGGAAGCGTGGATAGTAATTGTGGCAGCTGGGTACAGTTTCCTCGTCTCCACAAAGGCTACTGGATCTGAATCCTTTACACATTATCGGATACTTCCATATGCAATTCGGGTATACGTTCTTATGTTTGTCAGCATCTTGTTGGGGCATATAGGTCTATTTCTGGGGAAAAAGGTGAGTAAACACGGGTCGTCTTCTTCTTCTACTGCGGCTACTGCCAATCGCAGTAGTGTTTAAGACTGCGCCACCAGTAAGTACGATGAATTGGCTTTGTATGTTAGGACAAGTCTTTTTTTTTTTTTTTTACATTTTTCTCAAAAATAATATGAATTCAGTCACGGTTATTTTAAATTTCAAAGTCCCTTATATTTTTAATATTGAAGTCATCCTACAGTACAAAATATTAAAATTATCAAAAATATTATAATAATTTATTAAATTTATCAAGATATTTACTATAAAAAAAACTGATTATTTAGGATTTAGTAACATACATGTTGTAAAAGTTTTATATAGAAAAGCCTGCATCTTTGGCCTTCTAATTCTATTGTTTATCCTCTGTTTCTTCTATCTTTCCCATTTTATTGTTTCCCCTTTTAAATACCAGAATTAAAAGTTTGATAATATTAGTATATCTTTTAGTCAACCAAATTAACAACAAAATTTTAACAATTTGAACGTTATAATCCATTAATTAGACACTTCATATTGTCATTGATCAACTGTGTGATACTTTATATTTTTTTTATATGCAAGTTAAATAATAAAATATATTTTCATGTAAAATTATTTTCTTTGAAAAAATTTTTCATAAAAATTTTGAGTAAGATATTTACAAAAAAAATATTTTTTATGTGATAAATATTTTTCAATAAAAACACAGTCTAGGAAAGATAACAGGTTATATTAAAAATAAATTAAATTGTAACACACATGTATTTTATTTGGATTATTTAGACCTGTTACTAGTAGAGTATATTAATGAAAAAAATTAATATGTAGACAAAGCCATTTGAAGTCGATAATTTAAAGTAGAGTCTAGATTAGCCTTATGAAGAGCCTGTTACGCATAGGATTCACAGTATCTTTCAAATAATATTTTGATAAAATTTCTAACAGTAGTAAAACACGACTTTTAATGTTATAACTATTAATTAAGAATTCTTGAGATTTTGTTTTGTGTTGTGTGATTAACATCAAAAAATTAACTCTTATGATAAAATAATTGTGATAAAACCTCTAAAATTTTATATACTACATAAAAACTAAATTGGATAATTTAACCTCATTGAATTTTTTCTATAAGGCAGACCCCACTTAGAATTCCTCTCATTAACAGTCGGGTTTTTGGTCTTTATCCCTCTAAATGAGAAATAGATTCAACCTCTGCAAATTATAATTGTGCGATTAACATTGGATGGCTAAAATTTATTTTTTTTAAAAAAATTAATATTTCTTTTTAAAAAATAATACAGTCATTTGATCAATATCAGATGACTGCTGGAATTGTATTGTGAAGTAAATTCAGGCGAGTGATCATCTTACAGTGTATTTTTTAACTCCTTTGGTTGCTAATTTTTATTATTTTATTTGGAATTCAAAACTCGAATTCCATCAAGAAGGAGAGCCGTTTTTCCCTTTTCAAGAAATCAAGTAGAAGACATCTCTTGTAAATCTTGTAGGAATTAGTAGTTTATATTGTTAAATGAAGATACCTTTTTTGTTGATGAAATTAATTTACCGTGAGTTGAAGCAACAGTAATTGATTAGCGATGAAGAAAATGGACGGTAACCGAGTGAGGAAATTAGATTTTCTGATCATTTTTACCCCAATCAATTATATGTTAAATGAATATGTTTAATTTTAAAATATTTTCGGGCCCACTCTATAATACTATAAATTTAATATTTCGTTGATTAAATACGGTTTCAATTGAGTAATCTTTTCAATGTAGGGCTCCTTGTAAATTATGTTTTCCATGTATTGCTATTGATTAATACCTTGTAGATGATATTTTACTTGTAAGACTTATCGATTTAAAATTACAACAACCGGCAGTTGAGGTATGTATTTTCGGCTATTGTTTCTTTTCGTGGATTAAATGAAGGGAATTGTTTAGTAAATGGATTTGTATACTTGAGGATTTGATTTATGATGTCACATTATTCATCGATTAAATAAGGCATTCAAGGCTCTCGGTTGGACCTCTATAACCGACAATGGCTTGTCATTGAGCCGATGAGTAGCTTCATAGTTGCTGGTCCTTCATCATGAATTGGCATAGTAAAGTGAAATATTTCGTTAATTGTATCTCAATATTTAAGATTCATTATATAGTGCTGTGATATTTTGTCGATGAATGAGGCATTAACATCATCTGGTTGAATGTCATGAGCCAGCAGTTCGATGGAAATTCTTGTGATGGCAGTAGTCAGAGACACGATTTCCATTAGGAATATTTTAAATAAAAGTATATAATACTTTTGATTTTGATAGTCCTTTTTATTTAAGGTTTAAAGTATATATGGATGTTGAAAAAGCACGTTTCGTACTAACGTGAATAATCAAGTTTCGACCCCGTTAAACATATAGCAGAAGCAGTAGAAATAAATATTTAATACACGTAAAAGATATTTAGTACCAGATGCATACGAGACTAACAATCATGCGCAGTAAACAAAATACGTAAGCAATAATATAAAGACGCGATTTTGGTGACGAAGTGAAAACTCGATACCCACGGTATCGAAAAACACTTCGGGCTTCAACGGCCGGTGAAAACAATGTACTATGAAAATCAACTTACAGCACTGTGGTAACGACGCTAACCTAGCCGACTTACTCCCGTCACGTGATCCCTACCAAGGAACTCCTTGGATTTGGCGTAACAACGGAACCGACACCTTCCGGTCTTCACGTCAATCTTCTCTCGAACCACTTGAATTGCCAATCACGATCAAGTCTCATTCTTCACGAACCAACGTCTCCAACGATGGTAGAAGGTAATGTTTCAATGGTTAAAGAAGGTGGGTGAGAAAACTAGTTAGAATATGTAGAGCAATCTTGTAGTGTTTAGTTTTCTCAAGAGGTATAATCACCATGAAGCACAAGAGACCTTTATTCTTAAGGAGGCACGAAAATCAACTCTCAAGAATTCTTAGGGTTTCAAAACATAAGCCTAATATTTATAGAGGGCACAAAAAATCGTTCAAAAATTTTGCCCGTTGCACCGGCGCTCGAGCGGGGCTCGAGCGCACGCCGGGCGGCCCTAAGGCCCGCAGCAAGCGGGCACCCTACTGGATTTTCGGCTCGAGCAGAGCTTGAGCGCCTGGCGAGTCGGGGACCTTACGGATTTTCGGCTCGGCCCGGGTGTCGAGCTCCAGCAAGCCGGACCTTCCTGGATTTTAGCTCGAGGGGGTTCGAGCACCAAGCGAGCCTTGGGCTTGGATGGCTCGAGCTACTAGAGTGCGGAACGGACTTAACGGATTTTAACCCGACAACCCACAACCCGACAACAATATTATAAAACATATGGTCACGGAATATGCCAATTAGACAATTGTCTCTAACAGATGTAATACTGTATTATCGGACTATATGCATAAATATCTCGATAACCTTGAGATGATTAAATTCATGCTTGAGTGGCGCTAGGCTGGTGCTTGAGTGTCAGGTCGTGTTTCAGATAATGATGATACCTTGTAAGTTTTGTTCAGAAATAATGAAACAAATTATATTATTATGGCTTTAGAAATAGGATTAATAAATTGGTGAATCCGATCATAATTCAATAAAGTTTTATAAGTCAATGTACAAAGCGACGTGCGAGTGGGCTCTTAATTGTTAGAGGGCCAGAATAAGTTTGAATTCAGATTTAGACCTAGTATCTAGGTGGCATCAATTTATGGGTCGAATGGCACACTAGGACATGATGAGCCCAATGAGTGCTATGAGCAGATATTTAGTATATTTATAGACATTCTTTATTCTTCTTAGTGATAATTCCTTTGTATTGATTTGGATTCTATGTGATTTTTTTGGTATCTATAGTTTGATAAAAGAGATTTTATAAAAATAATAAGGTCTCTATAACTGTAAAATATATAGAATTATAGTGTATTTTATAATTATTTGATATTTAATCCATAACTTGGTAGATTGATATCTTTTACTTTGTGGAGAGATATTTATAGTCATCTAACCTTTATATGGTATGGTATCAAGGAATGTCATAACGAGAAATTTTCGATTTGACATGTTAAAATTGGATTCCTATACTATGTGTGAGCAAATAGGATTTGAACACGACAATTTTCATACTCTATGTGGGTAGAGAGGAATACATTTATATATGACATTTGTTCACCCACACCGTCAAAGTCTTTGGAGATCATTTGTTAGTGGCATGTCAAATTCACAAGTATTAGTTATTTCATGGTAATTATCCCGTTGTCAAGCGTGGGTATATGGCCTTTAATTCATAGTTCTAGAATAATATTTAAAGAGATTATTATGATATCTCAGCGTTAATAAGACATCTATTGAGATAAATTTAAAGGAACCTATATTATTATTGAGATTTGAATTCTATAAAATGATTGTTGTCATTTTGGTATTTATGTTCAGTGTCAATGATCCTCATATTTGCTTTTCAGTCATAATTATGACGAGATTTCGCAATCTCATATATTGTTGTTAAGCTTTCGTTATTATTGTAACATAGTATTCTTTGTTATTTTACTCAAGATAATTATTATTTATATATATCATTGATTATATCATTTGTTGAATATTGGCTAACTATTATATTTTTATTGGTTCCAGATTAAGACTGTGATCGTAGCATTAGCACTTGATGTTACCTTTGCTACGAGATTTCAGACAGAGATTATCCAAGAGGCTAGATGCTTTTATATTGAATGTTAAAAGTATTTCCTTTTAGATGGTGGATATTATTTTCGAGACCATGACCGTTATAGTCATTATATGTGTTCAAACTTTTTATTTTTTTTTGGTGTTTTCAGGATATTAGGCTCTTTTATGTAGGATTTTATTTTCAAGATGTATTTTATGTATAATGGATGTTTGATAATTTGCATGGTTTCAGATTTTCATGTGAGCTGTTTAAGTTGGGTAAATTGATTTGAACCAGGTCGCTACATAAATACTCCTCTTATTTCAAATGAAATGTGGTCTTTGTTTTTCTCGAATAAAAAATTTCACTATTTATTTTTTTAAATTTTATTCATCTAAAATATTTTAAATTCATATCTGAAATTTTTTTTAATATATAATTACAAGCAAAAATTTTTGAATTTATATATACATTGGGACTTATCTCTATATGTATGTTAAGAAAAATGTCTTATACTTTTATGCGCTAAAAGCGCAATAAAAGGAAGAAGAAAAAACAACAATGAAGGTACCGAAGTCAGACAATCAATTAGAAGAAAAGAAATCAGATAGATTTTAGAGAATATAGGTCACGTAGCCTTCAATATATTGCATCTGTATATATATTGCAACTCTAACAAAAAATTATTGCATATAGTCCAAGAAATTTCCTTAGCTTGATGTCATGGTGATTCCTTTTTTCTTCTTTTGTTGCTCTTCATGCTGTAACACGTCCCCACTAGATGGAGAGTAGACATTTTATGCTCCATATTGGGGAGATGATATTTCAACATGGAAGAAGATAATATCTTTATAAAAGTGAGTGCTAGTTGAGAAGATGTTCAACATATTTTGTTTAAACGAACACTTTCTAAAATTTGTCATGAACTAGAAACCAGTCCACTTTAATGTGCTTTATTCATTGATAAAATATAGGATTTGCAAGTATATGGAGTGTGGATTGGTTATCATAATAGAGAATGGCTAATGCCGAAGTCCATATTCAGGGGAAGCTGCCGGGAGGCAGGAGATGACGGTTGTCCAACAACTGCGAAGGTTCCCCACAAGGTCGTGAGGGGAAGTTATTGAAGTCACTCTCTTGTGATGTTTGTGTCCACGGACTTGTGGAGACAAATGGACGCGGACGTTTGAAGAAATCCGGAAACGTTCATCCTCGGGGTAGCTGGAAGAATTGGACGAGGATTATTGAGGAGGAGCAGTGGCTGAAGGATCTGTCCGAGAACTATTGTCCGAGAAGTTGTGGAAATAGTGGATGAGGACTCATCAGAGGCGTCATGTCCGAGAGATAGCTGAGGACATAGACGATGACTCTGAGGCCTAGGCGTTGATTTCCTCAGTGGGCCTGCTGCAGCCGCGTTTTACAGGTGGGCAGGTGGCTACAACTTTCAATGTGTCAGGCCTGCCTGGCACGCCGGGTGTGCGCCTGCCATGGCCGGTCTAAGGGGTATGGTCCTGCCACCCTACTGACAGTAGGGTGGCTAGTCGGGCCTAAGCCCCTTGTGGCTATATATATGGGAACTGTGCTGGAGCTAAAATGTGAGTGAGAGCCAGGCAATATTGAGAGAGCAATCTTGGGAGAGTAAAAGGACTATTGTGAAGGAAGAAGAGAAGTGCACTACCGGTAAGAGAAGGGAGAAAGATAAAAATAGAGAGTGAAAAGAAAAGAGTGTTTTCTGGGTTTGCTCTGGAGCATTTTTCTCTTTGACTTTTTGGATGTGTCACGGATATTTCATTTTGGAGGTTTGTAACATATTTCACATAGTTAATTTGCTGTTGACTCTATTCCCGTGGTTTTTCCCTTCAATTACAGAAGGATTTCCACGTTAAATCTCGTGTGTTTCTCTCAGTTTTCTGTCTCTTCCTTTAGCTGTCCGTCCGAGCGCTGTTCCTCTGTCCGAGTGATTTGTCCTCTCGGTTACTGCACTCTCGGTGCACTCTGTCCGAACGTCCCGTTTGCCCCAACAGCTGAGTGGTTTGCCGCTGAAGAACAAGATCTGCACTGGGATTTTAATGATGGCAACGTGGATTGCAATTGCGGCAGTTGGGTTTAGTTTCCTCGTCTCCACTAGATTGCCTGGATTTGAAATGCTTTTAATGCTCGCATACATTGCTACTATTGGTATCATCTCCTTCTGGCATATAGGTGGATTCCTGGTGATAATGATGAGAAGATGTTGGAGAAAACACGGGTCGTCTTCTTCTTCTACTGGGCCTCCTGCTAATCGCAGCAGTGTCTAAGATTGCGCTATCAGTAAATTTTTACAAAGTTCAAAAATTATATGATTCTTTAAATTTTTTCAAGATGAGTCGGTTTTGTGTGTTAGAACTTGTCTTTCCTCCCCCGTCAAAAATGATATGAATTCAGTTACGGTGATTTTAAATTTCAGAATCTCTTACATTTTTAATATTTAAATCATCCTACAGTATTAAAATATTTAAATTAAATAAACGCAACAGAAAAATTATGATAATTTATTATATTTATCACCATATTGACTGTCAAATAAACCCATTATTTAGCATTTGGTAACATACTAGTTGTGAAAGCTATGTGTAGAAAATGCTGCATTTTACATGTAGTGACAACTGAGAATGAGATATAAAAATCTTTGGCCTTTTAATTCTATTGCTTATGCTCTGTTTCTTTCGTCTTTCCCATTTTATTGTTTTCCCTCTTAAATGCAAAATTAAAAATTTGACAATATTAATATATCTTTCAGTCAACTAAATTAATAATAAAATTTTAACAATTTGAATGTTATAACCCATTAGAATCTTCATATTGTCATTGATCAATTGTCTAATATCCTATATTTTTCTATATAAGTCAAATACTAAAAAAATATTCTGATGTAAAATTATCTTGTTTAAAAACATTTTTCATAAAAAATATATTTTATGAAAAAAATATTTTTTTATTTGATAAATAATTTTTAATATAAAACACAATTTAAGAAAGATAACAGGTTACTTTAAAAGTAAGTTAAATTGTAACACACATGCATTTCATTTGGGTTATTTAAACCCGTTACAAGCAGAGTCTATTACTTTAAAACAATTAATGTGCAGACGAGGTCATTTGAAGTCGATAATTTACAATAGAGTCTAGACTAGCCTTATGAAGAGTTTGTTATACATAGGATTCATATTATCTTTCAAATAATATTTTGATAAATTTTCTGATAGTAGTAAAATACAACTTTTAATGTTATAACTATTAATTAAGAATTCTTATTATTATGTTTTATGTGCTATGTGAATAATATTTAAAAAATTAATTTTTATGATAAAATAATTGTGACGAAATTCTAAAATTTTGTATACCACTTAAAAACTGAATTGGATAGTTTAACCCACTTAAATTTTTTCTATGAATCACACCCCACTTGAAATTCCTACCATTAACAGTCGGGTTTTGGTTCTTTACGCTTCTAATTGATCAACAATCCTTCTAAATCATCAACAACACAAAAGCTATATTCATTTAACAATATAGACTACTGATTCCTACAAGATTTAGGCAAATTATCATGATCAAGAGATGTCTTCTACTTGATTTCTTAAAAAGGAAAAAATGACTCTGTTTCCTAATTGATGGAATTAAAGCTTGGAATTCCAAATATAATAATAAAAATTAGCAACCAAAGGAGCTAAAAAATACACCGAAAGATGATAGAATCATTGAAAATTAAGAATTCACTTGCCTAATTTTTACTTCACGGCATAGCTGTAGTAGTCATTCAATATTAATCAAATGACTGTATTATTTTTTAAAAACAAATGTTACTTAGTTTTCCTAAAAGATCATGTTTTTTTTATTAATAAAAATTTGATATTTGTGTTAAAATTTTTTCATTAAAAGTATATAATTTAGATTTAAAATTATATACTTTTTGTGATAATTATTTATCATTAAATATATTATTTAGTGATAAATTAAAATATATTTTAATAATAAAATTATTTTATCGCTAAAAAATATTAGTGATAATTTACTTTTTGTTACCAAAGACCCATTTTAGTAACAAAATTTAAATTTGTCACTAAAAATTTAGTGACGGACCTTTAGTAATAAATTAGTGACGAAATTATATTTCGTCACTAAATTTTTTAGTAATAATTTTGTAATTAGTAGTAACAAATTATATTATCACAAAATGTTAACATTATTGTAGTGAAGACCAAGATCCTACTTTTCTTAAGATAAGTAGGATCCCTATGACTATGAGACTGAGTATATTTCACTTATAAGGTATAGGAGTTGTGTCTTATCACGTTGATCGTCTGTTATAAATTTAATAGTTCATGTATTATATTTAAAAAAACTTTAACATTAAATATTTATTTAAGAAAATTACAATAGCTGAATTTACATTCAACAGCTCTAATTTGAGGTGCACTGCCCCCTTATTTTATGTACTTCCATTTTAGAATTTTTCATATTTCAATCCTTAAATATTTTATTCTAATATTTTATATAATTAATGATCTATTCAACTATTATCATAATGCTGATTATTAAAGTTGTTGAGATAAAATTATTACCATTTAGAATATAATAAATAAAACAATAAAAAAAATACTAACATGACTATCCCTATATTTGGCCGCCAACATAAAGTATTAAGTATTATTTTTTTCATGCGGTGACAGCCATAAAGTTAATGTATTTGACTCTTAACTAGTTAACTTAGCTTTAGAAAATATTGAGAGAGACATAATAATATGAAGCTGGATTTATTTGATCAATGCCCCAGTTGAATTGAGTGTTTTCCCTCAAACTCATACTCCATCTCTACCTCCATCAATGATCTCTTCCTCGCTACCATAAAATTGTATGTATTATGGGTTTTGCTATTTAATTGTGCTTTTGAACTTACCTTCTTAGGATTTATTTGATAGGATTGCATACTCCACGTTAGATAACATACATTTATCATTTTATTTGAATAATTTATGATTATTATTTCGTATAATTTTGTTATATTTTATTTAAAAAGATTGTTTTATTTAATAATATAGTCTTTAATATAAAAAATACTTATGCAATTAAAAATTTTTTAACTTTTTTACCCTATAAATATTTATTATGCCTTTAAAATATTTATGACAGCACTACTTATCATGTGTGTGAATAAAGAGATACTTTTTTTTCTTTTGAATTAACTTAAGTTTGTTTTCAAGTTTAAATAGCGGGAGTTTTGTTAACTTTCTTTTCATTCTAATTTTAAGAATTTTGTTCTGGAAAAACTACATCCATATCCTTTACACAAAATTTCATTAACCCATTAAAAATAGAAAGAAGAGTGAATAGAGAAAAAAAATGATTTTAATGTTTTCTAAAGAATGCTAAACATAGATTTATATATAGTATTAACACTTAATTTTATATTATTAGACTGTAAAATAAATATAATTTTGACAAATTTTGAGACAAATGGTAGGTCTCATATAGTCTGATTTAGACCTTGGAACGATGAAGTGGCACAAGGTCCTCGCAATACAACTCTGCTTTAAAATTAATTAATGTTTTCTCTTCTGCTTGTCCCTCCCTCTGCACTTAGTTCACTTTCGATATTATTACAATGGCAATACCCAGTAAGCAATTGCTATGCTTCAACTTCAGACATTCAAATCTAATGGACCATCACCTATATATCAAATAAAAGCTGTGTTTGTACTGACCTAGAATTTTTAATTTGGTTGCCAATTATAATATCAATGATTATCAAACAATCTTAATATTTGAATACCTATTACTCTTTAGAATTGTCTCTTTATAATGTTTAAATATCTTCGCACAGTCTTAATCATTCCAGTCATATAGTATCCACTATGTGAAATATTTTTCAGCCATTTGAACAAAAATAATTAGCTTAGAGTCCTTATCAAGTAGCCCTCAAATTGGGATTCATAGACTTTGCTTTTCTCAACCTAGAAAGATTTTATGAATTTGCCTTTCTCCATGCAAACTTAATTCCATGAGTAATTACAGATATAGTTATTAGTTTATGTACAAAATGTTATTCCACATCAAAGTAACCCATTAAGTTGAGGCATATTGTCTAAACCATTATCAAGTATCTTAGGTTAAATATATGCCCAAACAATTTGGAACTCTATTTTATAACAAATAATATTTCTACCCATTTATTAAATGCCTTTATGAAATTAGAAAAAAATATACATGAAACCAAAATATTTATTTTAAAAGTAAGTAATTGCTTCGCTTTAGAGAAAAGAAGTATCTCTTAGTCAATTACCAAAGCAAAAATAGGATTTGGATTAAAACCAATATTTTTTTGTTTCATCTAGACACCCAAACTTTTAGATTTAATTTCACCACTTTACTTCTTCAGTTTATAAATATTCATAGTTCATAGGCCATTACTGATGGAAAGGTGTCTCTCTCATGCCCAATTCCTATTTCTCTTATCAAAGAGTCAAAGCAAGCCGATGCTATGATCATGGGAGAACCACCGGAAGAAAAAGTCTACCCTTATTATAAATTTATTAAATTTATTAAAAATAACATGATAACTATTGAATTATTTCTTTTTTTTTTCTGTTGGTTTCCTTGTTAAGAGACCTATATATAATAGGGCCATAGTTATTTTCTTTAGTAGAGACATCTTCTTTAACAAGAAAGTAATACAAAGAAATTTGTCATTCGTGTTTCTTGGAGTATGCTTTGGAAGAAACTTGTATAGTTTGGATAGAGGTTTTGATTGATAAAAGAGATGAAGGCACTTGTGATAGAATAGACCAAGCTGCTACCCTTGAATCTATTGAGTTTAATTAGACATCACATAATAAAATAAATTATAATTCCCCCTCTTTGCTACAAAGCATTACCAAAAAGTTTTTTTTTTTTTTTACTTTTTGACAGAAATGCTTTGATAATACAGATTCTTATTTATTAATGATATTCTACAATGAAGACAATTGGTAGTGATATATGACCAATGTATCATCATTGAATTTTCAATCATGGATACCATTGTATCCTTAACATATCAAAATGAGTTTTAAAGATTCCCTCATTAAGAATTATTGAATCATTATTTATTCAATCGAGAATCAACAATTGCAATTATCATTAAGTTATCTAATTATTCTAGATAATAGGTGGCATTATTATTTTTAATTTTAGAATCTATGCGGCCTTGGGCGTAAAAGAAATTCTGCAAAGCTGAAAGAAAATTTCGTATGGCCCCTTTAGCAATTATCGGTCGAGACTAACCTGTATAAGAATTGATAAAAGAGATGCGAGCATTTCATACAAAATTGTCATTTCAAATTAAAATGCTTACATTTTTATATGAACCGCTCTTTGGATGTTTTATATCCTTCAAATTAGCCAAAAAAAAGTACAAAAATTGTGTTAATTGATAGGTATTAATTGACTTCACACTTGAATATTTTGTCAAATGGGGAGGCATTATTTAACTTTGCAATCAAATGTTTTATCTTTGATTGAATTCGGTGATGTTTGTGTGGGGTTGAGCTCTTAAAAGCTTGCATCTGTATTATTACATTATTTTTCCTCCCACCTAACTCATTATATCCCTCATTTATAAAAATTTTAGATTTATTTGGATCTACAAATTTTTTAAAAAATTAAAACATCTATTTTTTTATCTTTGAATTGCATGAATAATCTCAAAGAAAGAAATACGATAATTAGTGTATTAAAAAAATTCATATTCAAAAAAGTAATTTTTTTATTTTTATTTTTTCTCATTATTAATTAATTTAAACATGTTTATATAATCAAACGCGTCTTGTGCATTAGCTGGTGAGGTATTAATTGATTTTACATTAAACATTTTATATATAGTTGATTTTGATAATGATATGTGGGGTCGAGCCCTCGAAAGCTTGCGTCCACCTTATTTTTTGGTTTCTCCCCCACACCTAACTCATTGTAGCCCTCTTTAATTCTCTGTCTAGTAAAAAGGTACGAAGACTATGTTAGTTAATTCAATATTAATAGGCTTCGCAATTGTTTGTGGTTAATTTTGATGTTGATCAGGCAAGATCAACTCGAGTTGCCTACTGTGTTAAGATTATGTGAGAGAAAATAATAGAGCTAAAGATAGGATGATAATATAATCAATATTTATTTATTATTATTTTAATTGATATATAGTTTTATTTTCTTTTTTTACAAAGTATATAAAATTAAAAAATGATCAAATAAATATGAGTGAAGATAATACCATTGTTATTGAGCAATGATAATATATAAAATAAGATAGATTTTAGAAAAAAATTATCTAAAAATAATACATTTATAGAGTGATGATGCATTGTCTTAAAGATGGTCACCTACTTACAATGACAATTTGGTCCCCAACCGTATCATTAATTCTTAGACAGCGACATCTTTTGCTATCAATATTGTTTATTGGTCCAAACTATTTGGCTTTATCTTGTTGCCTATTAGCGGTTGGTAGTATCTTTTTATTCTAACCTACTAAATAAAGGCGTCACAATATCCATTCCTAATAATTTTCCATCCACCACCCAACTATGCAATAAATCACCATGTGATAATGTCTCTAGCCCTACCGATAAATGAAATAGTATTATATTAAAAACTAATCAATAAATATGAATATTTATAATTACCTATTGATATGTGTCGTAATCCGTATTTTATTATACATAAATCAATATAAAATAAATAAAAAAATATTTTACTTAGAAAAACATAAATATAAATATATTTATTTATTATTGTACATAAATCAATGTAAAATAAATAAAAATATTTTACATAGAAAATTACAAATATATATATGTTTTTAAAAATATATATATAATAACAAAAATTATACCATGATCTATCTTTTAGAAAAGTCAAACTTGATGCCATTATACAAACTGCATCAATATTTTATGAGAAACAAAGTAAGCTTTATTTGACATTATTTTATCCGTTAATTTATATTATTTTTGTTATATGTATAATAATATTCTTAATAGTTTAATTAAATATTCTATAATTATTATGTGGTTTGATGAATTGTTAATGTAGCAAGTTAATGAAAGAAAATGTTAATTATTATAGGAGATACCACTAAAAAAATGAATGGTTAGTTGATAGTGTTTTTCTATATTTTCAAGGGTAATAAATTTATTTGATGATGATTGAAAGTATAAAAATAAATGAAATATATTTTAATATAGTATTATAAATTTTGTTAATTAAATAATCATAATAAAAACTTTATTATTAAAAATATTCAAATAATTAAAATAGTCGTGCTCTACTTTGAAATTTTATAATTATTAAGTATTATATCTTGTTGCCAAAAAGTAAAGGCATAAAAAGCAAATCTTCCTTCACGGTACTTTTAACTGTTAATATAAAATAATATAATCATTCAATTGTTAATATAAAATAATATTAAAAAATCATTTTAGCAAATTCATTGGTTATTTATCTTATTATTATCATATACTAAATACTATAAAATTAACTCTTAATTTAATATTATTTATTTTAAATAATTAAGAAAAAAACTAAGTGCTTCCTTTGTATTTCTGGATTTAAATAAACTAATTGGGGCTATTTGTTTTTCTTTAATTGTATTTATTTTTATATTAAAATATGAAAAATTGTTGGCCACTGATTTGTCATCCGGCGTCAAGTCAATGGAGACAGATTATTAGTAGACTCATGGAATATCTCCTGACTTTTAGTATATTTTTTATATTGGCGAAGCAATAATTAAACACCAACTGCAAAAAAAAAAAAAAAGTTCTCTTTTTCTTAATTTAAATATTAATTTAATTTTATCTATTTAAAATAATTAACTAAAAAATATTAATTTTTAACTCTCTTTCTATTTTTAAAAATTATCTTAATATAATTATTTTATTTTATATAGACATTAAACAAGCTCTAAATGTTTCTCCGTTATCAAATAAAGTGCTTCCTTTATATTTTTGGATTTAAATAAATTAATTTCAATTATTTATTTTTTTTAAATAATATTCAATTTTATGTTAAAATCTGAAAAATTTTTGGCCACTAAATTGTGATCAGGGGTGTCAAGTCAAGGTAAAGTCGATCGTGTGTGGTATCCGCCGTCCGCTATGTCTTTGTTTTTCTGAATTTAAATAAACTAAATTTTACTATTTATTTTTTTAAATAGTATTCATTTTCACACTAAAATATGGAAAATGTTTGCCACTAAATTGTGTTAAAAGGCGTCAAGTCAATTGAGACAAAGACTTAGGAAGTTTCATGGAAATCTCCCAGTTAACTGAGACAAAAATTTTGATAATTTTATGAAATTTCTCCTGTACTTACAACACATTTTTCTTTTTATATGGGCGAGGCAATAGTTAAACATCATCTACAAAAAGAAAAAAAAAGCCCTTTGCTTTTTCTACTGTGATTAAAGTTCACACAAGAGAAATCATAGTAATGGAGAGAGAGTTGTATGAAGCTGCAATGAAAGGCAGTGTGACTTTTTTACTTAATTTGTTTGGTCGAGATCCTCTAATACTAGATAGATATATGATCGCTGGTTTTTCAGAAACGCCATTACATATAGCCGCCATGCTTGGTCACTTGGAGTTTGCTACGGAGCTCCTCAAATGGAAACCAGAGTTGGCCTGCGAGCTCAATTCGAGGAAGTCAACGCCTCTTCATCTAGCATCAGCAAAGGGGAATATGGAGATGGTAAAACTCTTACTTTCTGTGAACCCTCAGATGTGTCATGTTCGTGATGGACGTGGATTGAACCCACTTCATGTTGCAGCCATGAAAGGTTGGGTTGATACATTGAGAGAGTTGGTTCGGGTCAAATCCGAGGCGGCATGCATCCCCATCGACGGCGGAAGCCGCGAGACCATTTTACATGTGTGTGTGAAGCATAATCAATTGGAAGCCTTAAAACTCTTGCTGGATGAGATTTCAATATGTAATAATGCAGAGTTTATTAATTCCAAGGATGGGGATGGTAATACCATCTTGCATCTGGCCGTCCTTGACAGACAATTTCAGGTATCTTTATAAGTTTTAAATATTTTTATATCCAATTGAAATTGATCTATAGTTTGATTTTATTTGAGCATAGAAAAAAATAAAAAAGAGACTACTGTTTTATTTTAGTGGTAATTTACCTAAACCTATTTGTATTATTAGAGATAGATATAGCGTTAAAGAAATAAATTTGACGGATGATAGCTGTTTATATTTTTTTAATATAAAATTTTATATATTATAAATTAAATAGGTCTATGAATCGTCTCGATAATATAATTAAAATTTTATTTGAATGATTTTTATATTAATAAAATCAAAACCTTAACAACAATAAAAATATGATTATTTGACATTTAGAAATAATTTTTGTAAAATAAAAACATTACTTAGAAATTTTAATTTTTTAATTGTGATTAACACTGCATCAAAAATAACTACAAAATGCCTATTCATAGGTAAATATAACTAAAAAAACATGTTAAAAATATTTTAAAATGACGGTTGAAAATTAAATTAATTGAGCAGTAAAAATTGGCCAAAATTAACTAAATAGTTTGATGTAAATCCCACATAATTATCCCATTGGACTGCCATGGCGTGTGCTATTTACGGATAATATAGCAATACTAAAATTATTTAAAATGTAAATAAACACTTGAAAATATAAAGAGTAAAGTGCACACTCTGCATTCCCATGTGAGACATCTTTAAAACTTGATAATTTATAACGACATTTGCTATAGGAGATGTCATTAATTTGACAACTCAAATACAAAATAAGGATTATTAGGATTCGGGTATTTTTTTTCTGAATTTTAGTCTGAAATGATGCTACTATGGCGACAGCAAACTGTCATTAATATTTAATTTAGACACAAAAAGTACCCGTTTTCTTAAAACTTCTGCAATCCATCACTATATGTTGAGAGCTTTTAAATTTGTGAAAAGAGCTGGAATTTTTTTTTGCAGACCATCGATTTTTTGACAAAGATTGCAGGCATAGATGTGAATGCCAAGAATGTCTTCGGTTTCACAGCACTGAACCTATTAGAAATACGTTCGAAGGACGCGAGCGGTGATTCCCTAAATATCGAATGCCTCCTTCAACAAGCCGGGGCCATGAATTCTAGAAGCAATGTTTCATCGGAAACAAACGGAGCTACATCGAATATGATGAACACTGTTGCCGATGGTTCAACCCTCCAGGAAATTCTGGACGGGTTTCTTAGTAAACAGGAGGAATGGCATAAGCAGCAGGAAAGAAATGGCCGAATGGAAAGCCACAGGAATGCCGTAATGATTGTTGCATCACTAGTTGCAGCGATGACCTTCCAAGCCGGAACCAACCCTCCTGTCGGCTTTTGGCAAAAGAACTCAAATTCTAGCGATACTTCTACGAATTCATATATTGCCGGCCAATCAAAACAGACATATAATTTCCCAGGACTGTACAAGATAATGGTGTATTCAAATGCGACTGCATTCTTCACCTCAGCCTACGTCTTCCTACTGCTGCTGAGTGGTTTGCCACTGAACAACAGGCTCTGCACTGGGATTTTAATGGTGGCAATGTGGATAGCAATAGTGGCAGCTGGGTTCAGTTTCCACATCTCCATGGAGGCTACAGGAGTTGGCATTCGAACAGTTTATCAGATAACTCTACCAGAAAAGATCGCATACCTTGCTGTTTTTGGTATCCTTTCCTTTGCGCATACCTGTCAACTTCTGCTGAAAATGGTGAGAAGATGTGGGAGAAGACACAGATCTACTTCTTCTTCTACTGCGGCTCCTGCTAATGGAATGGCCATAGTGTCTAAGAATGTGCCTTCAGTAAATTTTTTACAGACCTCAAAAATTGTATGATTCTTTAAATTTTTTCATGATGAGTTGGCTTTGTATGTTAGGACTAGTCTTTTTTTTTTCCCTCAAAAATAATATGAATTTAGTCACCATCATTTTAAATTTCAGAATCTCTTATATTTTTAATATATAGATCATCCTACAGTATTAAAATATTAAAATTAAATAAATACATCAAAAATATTATGATAATTTGTTATATTTTTCACGATTTTGACTATGAAAGAAACTCAATATTTAGCATTTGGTAATATACTAATTGTGAAAGCTCTGTACTAAAAAGGCTGCATTTTACATGTAGTGATAACTGGGAATGAGATATAAAAATCTTTGGCCTTTTACTTCTATTGCTTATCCACTGTTTATTTCATCTTCCCCATTTCATTGTTTCCCCTCTAAAATACAAAAATAAAAATTTGACAATATTAGTATATCTTTTAGTCAACCAAATTAACATCAAAATTTTAACAATTTGAATGTTATAATCCATTAATTAGACACTTCATATTGTCATTGATCAATTGTGTGATACTCCACATTTTTTTATATTAGTCAAATATTGAAAATTATTTTGATGTAAAATTATTTTCTTCAAAAATATTTTTCATAAAAATTTCTAGAAAGATATTTTATGAATAAAATATTTTTAATTTGGTGAATATTTTTCAATAAAAAATGGAGCCTAAAAAGATAATAGATTGCTTTAAAAATAAGTTAAATTGTAACACACATGCATTTTATTTGGATTATTTAGACTCATTACAAGAAGCATCTATTAATTAAAAAAATTAATTTGTAGACGAAGTCATTTTAAGTTGATAATTTACAGTAGAATTTAGATCCGCTTTTTGAAAAGCCCGTTAAGCATAGGATTCACAATATCTTTCAGATAATATTTTAAAAAATTTTCTAATAGTAGTAAAACACAACTTTTGATATTATAACTATTAATTAAGAACTTTTGCCATTATATCTTATATGTTGTGTGATTAATATTAAAAAAACTTAATTTTTATGATAAAATAATTGTGATGAAACCACTAAAATTTTATATACCACTTAAAAACTAAATTGGATAATTTTACCTCCTTAAATTTTTTCTCTAAGGCACACCCCACTTGGAATTCCTATCATTAACCATCCGGTTTTGGATCTTTGTCCTTTAAAAGAAAATTATATTTAACTTTTCTAAACTATAACTATGCGATCAACATTGGATGGCTGAAATATTTAAAAAACCTAGGTACCATCCCTTTTTAAGAAGTAGTTTAGTCATCTGATCAATACCGACTAAATGCTAAAATTGTGTCATGAAGTAAAAATCAGGCAAGTGAATTCTTAATTTTTCATAATTATGTCATCTTACAGTGTATTTTTCAGCTCCTTTGGTTGCTAATTTTTATTATTTTATTTGAAATTCTAAGCTCTAATTCCATTGTTCAAGAAATAGAGCTGCTTTTCTCTTTTCAAGAAATCAAGTAGAAGACATCCCTTGATCATGATAATTTGCCTAAATATTGTAGGAATAAGCAGTACGTATTATTAAATAAAGACAGCCTTTGTGTTGATGAAATTAGTTCACAGTAAGTTGAAACAATAGTAATTGATTAGTGAGGAAGAAAATGGGCATCTACCGATTGAGGAAATGAGTTTTTCAAACCATTTTTAGACCAATTATTTATATGTTAAATCGATACATTTATATTTGAAAATTTTTCATGCTCGCTCTATGACACTTTAAATTCAAGATTTCGTTGATGAAATACAATTTTGATTACCCAAACATATAGCAATTGATTGATGAAAGAGCATATATGAACATTGAAATTTGTTGCGCCCCGGGCCCACGGTTGTCGTACGGATTAGGGAAATCCAGATTCCTAAGCGTGCGGCCGCAAGAAGGGTCCGGTCTCCGTCCCTCGTGAACTCGGGACTCCGCACAACACAAACAACAAACAAGAGGTCATGGATCCGACAGGATTTCTCCCACCGAGGTCGCTCCGACGCTCAAGTCAGCAAGTTCCTGCGATAAACGGAAATGGCGCACGCTAAAGGGGTGCGCAGAGAAATGCTGTGAAGCATAAGAGATGCTTGTGCGATGATGTGGAAAAATGCAATGAGCAGGTGATGGAAGGTCTGACTTCCTCAATGCACCGCAATGGGTGGCTGACTTTCCCGTGATCTCTGAGGATGCTGGGATAGTGAGCGAGTTGGCTAGATGAGACAATGCTCCGTCTTGACTCGTCACTCTCGTGTTTAGAGAAGAGGGAAGCAGTTAAGTGCGATTCGCCGTTTGAATTCTTGATTCAAAGGGAAGTAAAGAGTGTAGGATGCTTGGAGGAATCTCCAGTAAAGTCCCAAGATCGATCGAAAAGTCCCTTTCTCTGTGGGGCGTGAGGGCTCTTATACGCCTCACCCTATTGGACTCTTGGGCGCCAAAACGCCCGCTGCTTGGGCCATCGCGGCAGTCGGGTCATTGCCGTGGACCGCCGCCACGCGGCTGTCCTGTTGCCGTGCTAGGCACGCTGAGCGTTGTTGACCACGCCCGATTTTCCCCGAGAAGTGGATTGGTTGGCCACTGCCCGGACGGCAGCAGGTGGCATTGGCGCCGCGCCCCCACGCCTCTATTGGCTAGCCTTTTACCCTGTTCCCTGGCGACGCATTTAATGCTACCGCAGTCTCCGTTGCCTTCTTCCATCGTGACTCGCACCTTTCAACCTCTTGGCCGACATTTACGTGTGGGCTTGGTCCCCTTATGGGCCGCGACACTTCATGGGCTGGGGCCTGTGTCATGGGCCGGACATGGGACCCAACACTAGCCCCCATGCCTCGGGCCGGTGGTCGGCCCGGCATGTCCTGCAGGCCCATTTCCGCAGCCTCGTACCCTTCCTCGTGCCGCGCCATTTTGTCGTCTTCTGTGTTCGCGCCTTTCCCGCGAGCTGTGGCGGGCTTTGCGCCGCCGTGACCCGGAAATCACTTCATCAAAGGCGATTCGCGCCTTGGGTTGCGTCGACCGGTGGTCATTTCTTGTTGCCCGAAAAGACGTTTGGCCGGATGTCGTGTTCTGCTACTTTGGGTGAGGGGATAGCTGCGTCTTGCCCATAAATAGGAGGGCATTTGAGCGAGTGGAGTCCATCCCTTACCAAAGAAATCGAAAAGGCAATGAGAAGATTCTGGCTTTCCCCGCCCCTGGTGGGCACTCGAGAAGGAATTGGATGGACCACTTACATGCCTGAGATCCCTGGTGGAGACCGTTGTAGCCCATACCTTATGACTTGCCTTTTTTGCTAACGAGAGTGGCTTGGCCATTCCGCCGTCGTCGCGTGCTTCCTTCCGGGTTGTGGCCTGGCTAGGTTGAGCGGATTTTTGGAGAATCCCCGCGGCTGCCTTCGCCTGTTAGATGACGGCTTTCGCAGGGGACCATTCCGCCAGGCCACCCCGGGCGCTAATCACGGAAGGAGCACGAGGTCAGTAGCCCTCCGTGGAAGCTGAGCTTCTTGCCCGTGTCTCCCGGAGTGCCTGACTTGCTTCTTCTGGACCCGGTGGATTGAATGCTTTAAACGTCCACCGGGATGCTCCCCCACTTCCCGCCTGATTCGCCGGTGAAATTCGATCGCTTCGCCGTCGGGATATGGTGCAGATCGTGTTCGTCGGGCTCTCCTGGGACGAGGTACAAGAGCATACCGGGCTTCGCACCGCAGTCTTCTTTCGTCTTTCTCGCAGCTTCATGGTTGTAGATCTTGTACTTTGTAAGAAAGCATTAATTAATAAACGAAGTAGTCACTTTTATCTTCAATTTTTGTCTCGTCTTCGTAAATGCTTTTCTGTCGCTGGGCGTTTTGCACTGAGGATCCACGCGTCATCCTTTGGGAGCTTGTGGGGTCCTGTCAAACCGCCACGCCTCCCCGGGACAGCCGGGCGCATTTAATTTCTCGCGCGCCGGAGACGCTGTTCCTCTTGGAGACGCGCAAGTGTTCAGGGGCCTCCCACGTGGAGAACCCTCATTGGCCCTTCCTTAAATGCTTTCCGCCTTTTGGAGTTGTCGCCCTTTCAGGAGAAGATTTGCCTATTTAAATACGCCACTTTCTCCCGAAATCTGGCACATCTCTGTACTTGTCCATCTGTTGGCAGTTTGATCTTCCTCTGCGTGTTTCCTTGCCGTGAAGTCAATGGAGGACACATCCAGCGACTCGGAACGCTCTTCCAATGGGTCTGAGTCTGGCTCTCACGCCCCTGGGTCTTCAGGTGAGGTCCGCTCTGAGGCCACGGTTGCTGGCCCATCACGGAGTCGGGGACCGCCTCCAGGTTTTGAGGGAGTCCAACCGCGTCGAGGGGCTGCTGCGATCAGGTGGAATGGCTGAGGGCCCGCGTCACGCATTTAGAGAGCGCTCTGGCCGAGTCGGAGGCCAGGGCCACACGGCTGGTCGGTGCCAACATGGGGGCGCAGGACCACATATTGGCACTTGAAGAAGAAACGAAGCAACCGGGCGGCGACACAAGGCTGAAGTTGCTGTGCTGCGGACGGAGCTGAGGTCGAGGCTTCGGCCGGAAGGAGTGAACCCGGCCTTGGAGCGGAGTTATTTTGACGCCGTTAGCCTTTGCCGAAGGCTAGCTTCACTGGAGGATCCAGGCTTCCGCGTGGGGGTCCTAGATCCTCGTAACTCGTCCGCCAAGACCCGTGATCAGTTGGTGGATTATCACGTTCAAAGCTCCTCCACCGGCCACCGGGACCATTAGCCGTTTTCGTAGTTGTTGCGCCCTCTTCTTTTCTTTGCTAGCGTTGTAACAGAACTATTTGCCGTAATGAGAATCTGTTTTTCGCATCGTCTCGTCTGCCGAATTTTCTTGTTTCTTGGCTGTTTCTCCCTTTTTTTTTATCTTGCGCTTACCGTGCGCGTCTTCAGGGGTTTTGCTATCGGGAGCCCCCATTTAATGCGCGGCGCGCAGGCCAAGGACCCTAGCCAGTCGCTGAAAGGTCACGCCCAGGGTGCCTCGGCGCCTAGCCATCATTGCAATCGATTGAGATTCTGCGGTGCACCTCGATGCCACCACGTGTCTCAATCTTCGGAGGTAGTGGCGTTTTGGTTTCCCGCCTCTTGGCTTGGCATTGCCTATTTAAATCGATCGACAACTGCTTTCTTACTTCTGCTGCTTTCCTTCTTGTTTGCACCCGTGATTTTTGAGAGGTAAATGGCGATAAAGAGAGAAAGCTCTTCCTCTTCTCACGTTTCCAGGACTGTGCGCCATGGTGTCTGCAACACCAAGTCGGTTTTGACCGTGGGGAACATAGCTTCTCTTATGGCAGACTACGCGATTCCCACCGACTGGAGTTACCGCGCTCCCGATGAGCTGGACAGAGCCAACACCCCCCCAGAGGGCTTTATTATGGTGTATGAGCACCACTTGAGGGGGGGCTTCGTTATTCATCGAGCTGCACACTATACGCAGTAGTCGACGCGCTGGGAGTCCCTGTGGCAAGGCTGCACCCCAACGCCGTGCGCTACCTGGTACCTCTGTGCGTCTCTGCCCTCATGTATGACTGTTCTTTTGATGCCAAGGCAGCGAGGATAATCTTTCGATTCACGGAGTCGGAGGATTGGGTGTCGATGTCCCCCAAGGTGGGGTTTCCCTTTCGCGGCACCAATCCTGACTCGGTGAAGGGTTGGAAGGAGCGCTTCTTCTTCTTGCAGGAGCCCTCCGACTCTGAGCTCCCACGGGTGTGGGGCCCGATTTCGAATTATTTTCAGGAAAAGCCAACTCCCGAGGACTTCGCAGAGTCAGAGAAGCTGTTGGCTGCTATCAAGTCTGAGGAGAAGAATTTCTCGATCCGGGGCTACTACCTTACCTCCGTTACGTTCGAGATCGCCAGATGGGGACCTCCCGCTGGCTGGGCGGCGGAAGGGCCAGGCAAGGGAGGTCCTGGAGATACAGCAGCTCCTCTACCATCCGGCGGGACTGAGGAGGAGAACTGCTCTTTGCTGCATTCATCGAGTAGGGACGAGGACGCGGCCGCCATTAAGAAATTAAGGGAAGCTGAAGGGACTTCCCTGAGGAGGTCCAGGAGACGGATCGCTGGCCCTCCCGTTGTGACAGGAAGTCCAGCTCCGAAGAGGCGTGCGCACGCACACCTCCAGCGGGAGACCGCCGAACCGCCGTTGGTCTCGGTCGCGGGGCTAGCCGCTCATGAGGCTTGCGAGGTGGAGTCTCTACCCACTGTGGATCCGCCTGCTAGTTCCGCTGCAGGGGCGGCGGATGATGTCGTCATTCTCGAGAGCCCGGAGGGGCCATTCTCGAGGAGCCCATTTCGGTGTGCGGGCCTCCCGAAGACCTGGCTGCATTCTCAGAGGTTGGCACCGCTCCTGCTGCTGATCCGGTACAGGCTGACGAAGGGGAAGCCGGGACGTCCTCGTGGAAAAAGCCCCCGAGTGTTCCTACGACAGCCTCCTTCCAACAGCCCTCCTCAGCAAGCCGAGGGAGCCGAGCCCCAGGAGAGGCTCTTTCGGGTGAACTCCCTTGTGGCCGCATTTTCGAGGTTGGCACCGGTCCCGCGGTTGATCCTGGGACAGCCGACGAAGGGGAAGCTGGGCGTCCTCGTGGCAAGAGCCCTCAGCGTTCTACGGCAAACAAACCTTTCCACAGCCCTCCTCAAGCGATCAAGGAAGCCGAGCCCCAGGAGAGGCTCTTTGAGAGATCTCGCGCGCTCCCCGACGCCGCATCTTCTTGATCATGATTGCATCTTTCTGGCCCTCTCCCTTTGTTGCTTTTTTTGGGAATGTTTCTGATCTTGCCTTTTATGCAGGTTCCTGGTGGTGCGGTCCCCTTCGAGGTGCAAGCTTTCTTTTTTCGCGGGGACCTACAGCGGACAGCAACTCGTCCACAGCGGTCAGGTCCAGATC
>BSYO01000007.1:5306244-5354215 GCA_033239525.1 Nepenthes gracilis | reverse complement strand
CTTAAATCAGGTCAATCCGAGTAAGAATTTGGGTAGATCGGACTAAGATAAGTGCACCCAAAACTCTCTTTTTCGTTTGTTGTTATTTATTTCCATTCTTTTAGGATATTCTTATTCTAATACTCGTTCCTATTAAGATTTTGAAGTTATTTTACTTATATGTCAATTTTCTTATAATATTATAAAGAAATCTCATGTTTAAATATTTGTATTTTATTATATGTGTTGTATTTTAAATTTTTGAACCTTTTTCATGTTTCAGAATATGATATTTTATTCCGGCTTGCATGCACTTTTAATTTGGTATCCATATATTATTTATGAATTAATTATTTAAGTTATTACTTGCAAAATCATCAACTGCACACTCTAAATTTCAGTATTATTTATTTAATCCTACACTAAGCCTTTTAAATTCTATACTGCATGAATTGATATTAAATTTTGTGCTCTAAGAATTTTCATGCTTAAAACGGTAAGTTATCATGAAAAAGAAGGGCAACTTTATAATTATGTTATGAAAAGATAATATGTTCTTTAAAAAATGTGAGAACGAAGAATTAAGAAGCAAAACGTAGAGTTTTCTAATTAGTTATGAAATTGAACCAATAATTATTCAATAGATAGTATATTTTAGCATATTTTAATATATTATAGTGGATGATCGTTAACTGAAAGTTTATTACCCCAATGCAGTTTTGATTCTGTCTACAGTGATAAATATAGATAACCCACCTCTAGGTCTTGAATAGGAGATTAGACCCTTCATTGTGTAGAAAAGAAATATAATTCAGATTTCGATCGACCGATCATTCAGTTAATAAGGCCTATTGGTCCTACCCTCTAATGAAAAGTAGTTTTTAGTATGTTTTGACAAATAAAATTAAAAAAGAACAAGAATTATGTTTTGATGGTTAATGGTAAAAAAAAGGACAAGATAAGAAACCAAGAGATTACATTCATATTTATGTAATTTTGTTTTATACGATTCTTACCTTCCACGGTATAATTTTAAGTATAAATAAGTATATGCATATTTTTTTGTTATGTATATTATCTTGATGAACATTTGGCTTACTCTCTTACTATTTTTATTAACCCATCAAATGAAGTACATAAATTTATACCCAACGAATAAGAGTGAAGATCAGAGGCATTTATGTTACATTATTGAATGTTATATGTTGTATCAGAAGTTGTTTCTTTTGTCTGAAATTATGGATTAGTGTGTGAATGTTGTAGCAGATTGGGTTTTGTAGACATGTATCATAGAATAGGGATATTTGGGCATGTTATTCAGTAAGTAATTTTCGGTAATAAATCGTGGACGATTTTTGCTTCCATAAATTAGAGTATGAATGGCATCTTTTCCTTAATTAAGTTTGATATTGTATTATTACTAAACCTGTGTTAGAACGACAAATGACGTGGCATATATTTAGATTATGTGTATATATAGAGTGAGTTATGTATTGAGATTGTGGTATCAGTAGAAAAATTTCACGTTCAATTAGCTGAATTAATAAGATTAAATTAAAGAATAATTAGATTATGTCAAGATTTATAATGGATTTAGGGACGTGGTCCGTCACATTACAACTCTAATAGAAAACAATTATAAAAAGTAATATAAAACACTTCACATCTCATCTATTTCAATTTGGCCTATGGAAATTTAAAAAAATGAAAGAATCAGTATAATAAAAGGAATCAATAGATTCCCAGGTTGTTGCATGTGGTCCAAGAAATTTCCTTAGCTTGATGCCATGGTGCAAGCTTTTTCTTTTTTTTTTTTTTATTGCTGTTCATGCTGTAACATGCCCCCACTAGATGAAGAGTAAACATTTTCTGCTCCATATTGGAGAGATGAGATCTTAACATGGAAGAAGGTAATGCCTAAGTAAAAGTATCTTAACATGGAAGAAGGTAATGCCTAAGTAAAAGTATCTGCTAGTTGAGAAGGTGCTGCAACATATTTTGTTTGAATGAACCCTTTCTAAAATTTGTTACAAATTAGAAATCAATCCACTTCAATGTGTATCGTTCGTTCATAAAAAAAAAGGATTTGCGGGTATATGGAGTGTGGATTGGTTATCATAATAGAGAATTGCTAGTTAAAGATGATTGATTTGTTAATCAATAAGAATACATTGCAGCCAAGTAATTTCTAAAAAAGTAGTAGCCATTATTCCATATTCAACAACAGCAAAAGAACCAGAAATAATGGGTTGCTTCTTTGATTGGCATGAAAGTAAGGAATTTCCAAGTATACTGCAGCAACCAATCAATGATCATCGAGTGTTGGGACAAAGGGCTCAATTCGAGTGAAATAAGTTCACAAACTTAACGAAGAGCTAGATAATA
This sequence comes from Nepenthes gracilis, assembly GCA_033239525.1. Classification (NCBI taxonomy): domain Eukaryota; kingdom Viridiplantae; phylum Streptophyta; class Magnoliopsida; order Caryophyllales; family Nepenthaceae; genus Nepenthes; species Nepenthes gracilis. The sequence goes on along the minus strand of BSYO01000007.1, from coordinate 5,351,851 downwards.
ATAATAAATCTTGTCCCAAAGATTGCTTGATGTAGGATAACACCATATGTTATCTATGAAATGGATGTCTGTGAGCTTCTCCATGAACTAACTCAGAATCAGACACCATAATTATAGTCTAAACTAGTGATGGTTAAGTACAATAGATGACCAAATGCTCTTCTAAAAACAGTGGGATCATTCAAGTTGAGCACTGCTTCCTTGCTAAACTTGGTATTTTGATCCATAGGCAATTTGCTCAACCGTGAAGCAAGAGCACCTATATTTCCCAAATGATCTAAAGCATACTTGCATTAATTGTTGAAAATTTTCTTAGGGGATTAAGAACTTTTCTAAGAAAATATTGGAAGAGTCAAATATCGTTAATCTTAAATTCTGAATGAAGAAAAATCTCGAGAGTATCAATTGTAATAACTGAATTGCTAGCCACAACTGTGTCATCAATATATATAAGAGATGCAGTAAGGGAATCGGTGTTCTCTAAAGTGAAGAAATTATGGCTGATTTTTTACTGCTGGAAATCCATACTAACAAGGGACTTAGAGAGGTTCGAATATGATTTTCTTGAGGTCTATTTTAACCCATATAAATTCTTGAGCAACTTACAAATTTAATAAAGATTTTTATTTTTATAACTAAGAGGTCGCTTCATGTAGAATTTTTCATTGAAATTGCCATGCCAAAATGTATTGTGAAAATTAAGTTGTTAACTGCTTCATTCCTTTACAACTACAATAAAAAAGTGAATATCTAACAATAACCAATTTAGTCATGGTAATCTATTCCAACCTTTTAGGTATAGGTTTGAGCTACTGGTTGTGCCTTGTGACCTCAATTGTACCATTTGGCTTACATTTAATTTTAATAGCATAATGATAATCAATGAATTGTTTTCCCAACCATGAATATGTAAAGATCCAAGTATTGTTTTCTTCCAAGGCTTGCAACTCTACTTCAATCATCTGGCACCGTCTTTGGTCCTTTGTAGCCTCATTGTAAGTAGTCAATTCTATGTGTGAGGATATATATGTGGAGAAAGAATGATAGGATGTTGAGAGCTTTTGATAGGACAAGTAGTTAGCAATAGAGTATGAGGTAGCTAACCTACACATGGGCTGTGTATATTTATCTCCTTCAGCCAGTTGACAATGATAATCTTTGAGGTGTTTGGGGTCTGTGGGCGGGGATTAGAATGTGATCATCACTTAACAAATGTCAAGCATCTATTCGACTAGAATTAGCAAATTATGTGTTCCCTATGTTCTTTGTGGTTATTGTGCCAGACTTTATATTAGATTATGGTCTTTCAAATCTAGAACTTGTGTTATAGTTTGGTCATGTTGAGGAGTAGATGCACTGATGATGACTTCATTAAAGATAGGAGTAGATGTTGATGCATTGTTAGAATCTATATCCATATTCTCTGATTCGATTTGAAAAGAAAATTTAGACTCATAAAATTCAACATTTAAAAAAAATACTGTTTGTATGTGAAGATTTAATAACATATATCATTTGATTTCAAAAGAATACCCCAGAGAAATGCAATTTTTTTCTTTGTAGTCAAATTTGGTATAGCCTCTAGAGAGGATGGTAGAAAAGTAAAGAAATCCCAACATCTTCAAGTGATTATATATTGGTCTGGCACCAAGCAAAACTTCATAAGATGTATTATAACACAATATTAGAGTAGGGATTTTATTTATCAAGTAGGTCATTGTCAAACGCATATATACTAATATTTGAGGAGAACATTAGCTGGAATCTTGGATACATAGGGAATATTCAGTAAACACCTATATTTATACTTTCCATCATACTATTTTTCTCCAAGGTCTTGATACAATTTTTTGATATATTATTCCTTTGTTGGCATAAAAAGTCTCATATGAAATTCTATCCCACTACAACTTTTATGACTTTGATTTTGACATTAAATTGCGTCCCAATTAGACTATAAAAGATTTATTATTAGTTCTAACTTTTAATTTTGTCTTGAATAACTCCATTAAAGTACTTCTTAAAAATCATCTACTATGGTCAAAAAATATCACGAACCATCATAATTCTCTTCGAAATATGGCCCCAAATGTCACAATATATTAATTAAAAATATAAAATATTCTATGTTCCCTGATAAATAAAGGAAGATGATTTTGTTTGACAAACTAAACAATATTCTCTTTACCATTAGTGATACTTGTTTTAATTACATCATCACCTATCAATTTAATTCTTGAATTCAATAGGTGTCCCAAATGAGCATGCCATATACTAGAGGATGAAGCAACTTGTTACGGTCTTTTATGTGTTGGCGTATTCTGTGAGCATATTTTATTGTCTGTACGGATCCACACCTACTGCTCGCCCATTTCGTGCTTTAGCTCTGCTTCCAGTACCATGCCGCCCGCTCCACGCCCAACATGCACTCAAGCCCTGTTTCCAGTGAGCATGGCTCGATGCACGCTCGCCATGCGCTCAAGCGCCAAATCCAGTAGGTTCGTGCTCGCTACTTGCTCACCCTGCGCTCGAGCTCCAAAACCCACAGCATCCCGCCTGAAGCACGCCTTGCTCTCGCTTAAGCGCCTTGGAGTTTTTCTCTTCAAACCCTAGCCGCGCTCGTCAATTGCTCGAGTCGCGCTCGAGCGCCGTGGCAACAGTTTAGTTTTTTTAAACATGATTTCGAGCCTCTCTATATATTCTCTCCTTTATTTCATTTACCTTGCTTCTGGAAAAAGTATTCTAAACCTCCATTTTTGAGAGCAAGCACACAACTTCACAATTTCACCTAGCTCAAATTGAAAAAAACCGAACCTACATTTTTGTGCCTTGTGTGAAGGGTTTTCTCATCACTCTCTTATTACCTTTGTACCACTTCATGCCCATTTATCTTTGTTGTTGACGTTGGTGGTGGTTGGTACTTCAAATCACCTGTAAGAGAAGATTGATGTGAAGATCGAAAGGTGTCCGATTTCACTGCCATGGACAAGTCCAAAGAGTTCCTTGGTAGAGATCAAGTAACGAGAGCAAATTGGTTAGGTTAGCGTGTCGTTACCACCCGATCTGTAAGTTCATTTTCATAGTGCACATCTTCTCTAACCGTTGAAATTTTGAGGGTTTTACTCGATAGCTGTGATTATCGAGGTTTTTCTTTGTCACCAAAAAAATTCTCTTTTATTGCTTACTACCTTTCATTTCATGTTTGTTATTGGTTATATCATCCAGAATTAAATATTTTTTTACGTATATTGAATATTTATTATTGTATTGCTTCCATTTAATTTTTTTACGAGGTTGAAATTTTTGGATGATTTGAAACCAAATAGCTCCCTTCAATTGGTGTTAAAGACTCACCTCGATCCGTAACCCCTATCTAGATGCATACTAGTCAATCACTATCCGTTTTTTTCCTATTTTGATAGGAGTAATTACGCGTACTGGAAAGTATGTATGATAGCATTTCTCAAATCGATGGATGAGTGTCTAGGCTAGTATCCAAATTGGGTGGACTCCACCCAGAGTACCACTGGTGACGAGCTAAAAGTATTATCTTTGTAGACTAAAGAGGAACTCAATGCTTATAATTGGAATAGTAATGGGTTACACGCTATTTTTATAGTTGTATCACCCAAAAAATTTAAACGTATTTATATATGTGAGACTTTGAAAGAGGCTTAGGACATCCTTGAAATAACCCATAAAGGAACTAAATTTGTTAAAAACTCTAAATTGTAGATACTCACAACTATGTTTGAAGAAATTCGAATGAAAGATGGCGAGACATTTGATTAATTTTATACAAAAGGAGAACAAAGACACAAAAAATAAAAAAGTTTAAGTAATTCAATGCCACGAATGTCACGGATTCGGTTATATTCGGACCGAATACCAAAATTTTAAACGTCAAATAGGAAAAGCCTTAAATGTATTTCTTTTAGATGATGAAGAAGATAAAAAATTTGAACACTCTTTTACGAAGAAGTAAATTATGTTGTCTTCGTGACTTCCATTATAAATAGCGATGAAGCTACTAGTGCAAATTCAAAACAATCAGATTCTTTTCATGAGGAATCGGATAATGAATTTGATGGTCTTCAAGAAGACTACAACAAATTATGTTGGGAATGCTTAAAAGTCAAAAAGATCAATAAATTCATAAATGAAAAATTAACAGAGACAGAAAAGGACAAAGTAGAACTTATAACAAAATTGAAATAGTTCACCGTTGAACATTACAAACAGGAAATAGCAAATGAGTCCTTATGTACTTAAATAAAATCCTTGGAATCAATGCTTGAAAATGCTAAAAATGATATTGAGAAATTCTCTAGCGATACTCAAAAGTTAGATCACATATTGAGATTGAGAAAACTTGCAGGAAACAAAAAGGGCTTGGGCTATATTGAAAATGTATCTAAATTTGATGAACATTCAAAACCTATATTTGTTCCGGTTATAAAACCTCCCCATAAAAACATCGGTACCCCAAAAAATTTTAAAACCATGCCTAAAAGTGCTGAGAATCAAAGTAGGTCTAAACCCATTCCCGAACCCAAGAATAGCATGCTTGTGAATAAACGGAAGACCCTTACAAACATTTGGGTCTAATGCTTACTTTTGACAAGAATACAGAAAACCCAACACCATTCCTAAGCTTGTATCTACATGCTATGCGTGTAGACAAATTGGGCACATTCTCCCCCATTGTTACACCATAAATCTACTATATAATCAAAGACAATGGGCAAAAATGAAAAACTTGGTTAACTATATTCTACAGTTAAATATCCTAGTAAAAAGATTAGACCGAAAGGTAAATTTAGAAAGAAAAATATGGGTAAAGAAGAACAATCTAAAACAAATCTCAAAAATTTATCCCTGTAAAGTTACACATATTTCCATAAAAGCTCAAAATCATTCACTATGGTATCTAGGCAATGGATATTCCCGACATATGTACGGCAATAAAGCCATGTTTTCCTCTTTGATTGACCATCCCGATGGGACGGTTGTATTTAGTGATGGAGCGAAGGCTCCTATCCTTGGAAAAGGATTGATTATTATTTCTGGGCTTTTGAAATCATGTGATGTCCTGTATGTATCAGGATTTAAATCAAACCTATTGAGTATTAGCCAACTGTATGATGAGAACTTTGAAGTAAGGTTCTTCCATGATAAATGCTGCATATACGATACAAGTGGCTTGATTGTCTTAGAGAGCAAGAGAACTCCCGACAATCTCTATGGTATTGAGTCGAACCACATCCTAGGATGTAACCCTGCTAAAATTGATTTTTCATAATTATGGCATCAACGTCTTGGTCATTTAAATTTTAAAAGTCTGTACAAATTTTTGATGAAAAAACATGTTGAAGGGCTCCCAAAATTGTCTAATGTCAAACACACGTGTGTGGTCGTTAACTAGGAAAATAAATTAGGACTAGCCACCCATTTCTCAGTGACATTCACACCTCACGTCCTCTCGAACCGATTCATATAGATCTTATGGGATCATTCAGAACTGAAAGGCTAGGGGGCAAAAAGTATATTTTAGTGGTTGTCGATAATTTTTCTCAATATTCTTGGATAGACCTCATCTGCAAAAAAATCAGATACTTTTAATCATGTAAAAAATTTGTATAAAAAACTCACAAATGACAAAGAAAATTCTATCGTGAGAGTCCGTAGTGACAATGGAAAGGAATTTAAAATTTCTAATTTTAAAAATCTTTGTAATGAAGAAAGAATTCATCATGAATTCTCATCCCCTATCACCTCTCAATAAAATGGTATTGTGGAACGAAAAAATTGGGTTATTCAAGAAATGATGAGAACTATGATGCGATGTAAGAATATTGCCATACATTTTTGGGGTGAGGCAATTAGCACGGCTTGTCACATAATTAGTTGGGTCTACTTGAGACCCAAGACAGGAAAAACTCCATATGAACTTTAGAGAGGTAAGAAACCCAATGTTAAGTATTTTCATATCTTCGAGAGTCAATATTTTATTTTACATTATAGAAAAAGCTGAGGCAAATTTGACTCAAAAAATAATGAAGGAATATTCTTAGCATACTCTCTAACTAGTAGAGCCTATCGGGTTTATAATTTTTGCACTCAAACCGTTATGGAATCTATTAATATTGTTGTGAATGATGTTCCAAATGAGCACTCTGAAATGCGTGATTGTTCTGATAAAGAGGATGATCAAGCTTAATCTTCACCTGATTCAGCGCTTCCTGATATTTCACAAGAAATTTCAAATGTCATTCCTATTAAGGAACCTTCTACCAGAGTAAAATTAAATCATCCCAAAGACCTTATGTTAGGTGACTTGGGTGACGGTATGAGGCTACGCTGCCGAGTTCTAAACTTGCTCGCCTATACCTGTTATGTTTCTCACTTAGAATCGAAAAAGGTTGAAGAGGCTCTGACTGATGAATGTTGGACAAATGCAATGCATGAGGAGTTAAATCATATTGTAAGGAATGGCATATGGTTCTTGGTTCCCCGACCCAAACATACACATTTCATTGGGACCTAATGGATATTCAAAAATAAAATTGATGAAAATGGTAATATTATCCGTAATAAAGCTCGCCTTGTTGCTTAAGGTTATACTCAAGTGGAGGGCATTGATTACGATGAGACTTTTGCTCTTGTGGCTCGTCTTGAATCTATCAGTATCCTCCTGTCTATTGCTTGTACCATGGGCTTTACACTCTATCAAATGGACGTGAAAAGTACCTTCTTGAATGGCACCATTCAAGAGGAAGTTTATGTTGAGCAACCGTAGGGATTTGTGAATCCTGCTTTCCCGAACCAAGTATATAAATTTAAAAAAGCCTTGTATGGTCTTAAGTAAGCTCCTAGAGCTTGGTACGAGCATCTCACCTCGTATCTTAGTGAACATAGTTTTGTTTGGGGTAGTGTCGATAAAACCTTATTTGTGAAAATGAGCGAAAAAAGTATGCTAGTGGCCCAGGTTTATGTCGATGACATTATCTTTGGTGCCACCGTTGACTCTTATGCTCATTCATTTGCTGACTTTATGGCCTCAAAATTTAAAATGGGTATGGTTGAAGAACTATCATATTTTCTTAGCCTGCAAATTCGGTAACTGCCTCACGGTATCTTCATCTCTCAAGCTAAATATGCTAAGGACCTTTTGAAACGTTTCAATCTTGATAACTCTAAACATACTCGATCTCCCATGAACACTTCATTGAAACTTGATCGTGATCCTACATGAAAGAACGTCGATCAAGCTCTCTATCGAAATATGATCGACAGTCTCCTATATTTAACCACTAGGAGACCCAACATTACATTTAGTGTCGGTATTTGTGCACGCTTTCAATCCTATCCAAAAGAATCCCACTTAAGTGCCGCTAAGCATATAATTCGATATGTTAATGAGACTTCTAATTATGGAATTTCCTTCTCTAAAGACTCCAATTTTACCTTGGCCAGCTATTCTGATGCTGATTGGGTTGAAAATATTGATAATCATAAAAGCGCCTCCTGTGGATGTTTCTATGTTGGATCAAACCTGGTCGCTTGGATGAGAAAGAAATAAAATTCCATCTCATTTTCTACTATGAAAGTCGAATACATTATCGAAGGCAATTTCTGCATGCAACTCCTGTGGATGAAACAAATACTTCTCAATTATGATATTGTTTAGGACACTATGACCATTTATTGTGGTAATACCAGTGCTATCAATATTTTTAAAAATTCTATTCAACACTCATGAACTAAATATATTGACATTCGACATCATTTTATTCGTGAGCTCATTGAAACTCAAGTCATCTCCCTTGAGCATACTCAAACTAAAAATCAACTGGTCGACATCCTCACTAAACCCCTAGATAGTGTGTGTTTCTAATACTTGAGAACAACCATCGGTGTTTGTTCGCCTCTAGTGGAATGAACACCTTTACATTAAAAAAAAATAAATAAATAATCAAAAAAACAAACGAGGGCCTTCTTAAAAAAAAAAACACGAGTGCCAACTGCGTGCGCCTGCCTTCCGCACACTCGAGCGCCTCTTTCTGCCACTTTATCATCCAATGGCCCAGTGGGATTTCTGTCCCTGATCGTTTCATTAGTCCCGAGGTTGAGGCCTTGTTCACCACTCATATGTCTCAGCGACAACTCTCCCTTGAACAGGAAATTAGCCTTTCTACTCTCAATCCATCCCACTCTTTAGTCTTCACAGATCGTCATTGGGAGTCGGTCTTTATATATTTGGTTGCTCCTTCTGCCATCCTCATACAGGAATTTTTTCTAATATTCTTGAAGTTTCGCCTACTTTTTTTTCCACCTTCCTGCGGGGGCGACACCTTTGGATTACCCCGGATATGATTGCTCAAGTTCTCGGTATTCCTCCGGTGAAAAATTTTGATTACTCGTACCCCACGTTCTCTAGCCCCACCTCAATAAGATCACCACATTCCTTCATGGTGCTCCCATGGAATGGAATGGGCGATTTTTTAAAACAAGGCTTCTTTCTCCTCAGCGCCTGGTTGTGAGCCGGATCATACTCACGAATATCTTTCCAGTCACCCACTTTTCCTCCATCCCTAGGGACAAAACTCTTTTTCTTTATACTCTCCTGAGTGGGTGGCCAATTGATTTACCGTTCCACCTTTACTGTCACATGCTTACCCACTTTGACACCCACAAGGATGACAACCTCCCCTACGATTGTCTCATTCAGTGGCTGCTTGAGGGGTTAGGTCTCCCTTTTTTCAATCTTCAACATCTCCCGCTTGCATGCCCCATCACCTCTACCACATTTGCCCAAAGCCAGTCCCACACTCATCGTTTTTCCATGGATCCAAGCGAGCCTGTTGATAAGCCTCTTCCTGATGTGCCTTCTTTTCAGCCCGAGAGTGGCCCATCTTGCTCCAGCTCGTCCTATTCGGATCCCTCCAGTCTTGGCCCATCCGCACCTCCCCAACACTCCACCTCTTCCTCAACTGCCCTAATGGGATAGATCTCCCAGCTTACCAATCGTTTTGAGCACCTATATTCCTCGTAAGAGAGTATCTCTACTTCTCAGTCTCAGCTGTGTTCCGATATCCTTGCTAGCTTTAAGTGTCTTGACTCCTGTCTATGCTCGGATCTCTGTGGTGGCTTTAAGTGTCTTGATTCTCGTTTGGCGCCTCAAGATACTGCACTTCGATGGTTGCGACGTCAATCTGCTCGTCCGTCCTTCGAGGATTCCTCTGAGTCCTAGTGATCCCTCCTCTTTGGTCCTTCGTGACAAAAAGGGGGGAGACATATTTTTACTAGGAGGAGTTATACTTTGCAGGGGGAGCCATATTTTGTTGTTTGGAGATTATCTTTTTGTTGGGCTGTATTTTGCTCAGGGGGAGTTTTTGTTTTATGCTATTGTTACTGTTATTTCATCTCATTGGTATTGCATTCCACTTCTACTATATACTTCTATGTCTAATGCTATTACTCTTGTTTTCTTAGTTATTTTTCTATTTGTTTTGTACTAACCTTGGTTGTCAGGCACCACAACTAACGTATCTGCATCGCAGCTACTGCATCAACACGATAGTTATTGTGTTCTTTGTACTTTTTTATTATTAGATTCTCACTAGATGTAGATTTTTATATACACGGATTCTATCTCGGTGGTATTTGAATCCATACTTACCTTGTATTATTTTTCTTTTATTTTATGTGGTTTTGTTACGGAATTACCAAAGGGAGAGATTGTTAAGGTCTTTTATGTGTTAGCGTATTCCGTGACCATATTTTGTTGTCTGTACGGATTCACGCCTGCTGCTCTCCCGTTCCGCGCTTGAGTTCTACTTACTGTACCATGCCACCCGCTCCACGCTTAACACATACTCGAGCCCCGTTTCCAATGGGCATGCGCTCAATACACCCTTGCCATGCGCTCGAATGCCAAATCCAGTAGGCTCGCACCCGTTAATCATTTGCTGTGCGCTCGAGCTCTAAAACACACATCATCCTGCCTGAAGAACGCCTTGTTCTCGCTCGAGTGCCTGGGGGTTTTTCTCTTCAAGCCCTAGGCGCGCTCGGTGAGCGTTCGTGCCAAGCTTGAGCGCCACAGCAACTGTTAGTTTTTTTAAACGTGATTTCAAGCCTCTTTATATATTCTCTCCTTTATTTCATTTACCCTGCTTCTGGAAAAAAAGTATTCTAAACCTCCATGTTTTAGAGCAAGCACACAACTTCACAATTTCACCTTGCTCAAATTGAGAAAACCGAACCTACATTCTTGTGCTTTGTGTGAAGGGTTTTCTCACCACTCTCTTATTACTTTGTACCACCTTATGCCCATTTACCTTCGTTGGTAACATTGGTGGTGGTTAATACTTCAAGCGGCTCGTGAGAGAAGATTGACGTGAAGATCGAAAGACGTCCAATTTCGTTGCCGTGAGCAAGTCCAATGAGTTCCTTAGTAGAGATTATGTGATGGAAGTAAGTCAATTGGGTTAGTGCATTTTTACCACCCAATCTGTAAGTTAATTTTCATAGTGCACATCTTCCTTGGCCGTTGAAACCTAAAAGGTTTTACTTGATAACCATGATTATCAAGATTTTTCTTTATCACCAAAAAATTATCTCTTTTTATTACTTACTACCTTTTATTTTATACTTGTTATTGGTTATATCATTTAGAATTAAATATTTTTTACATATATTAAATATTTATTATTGTACTACTTCCGTTTAATTTTTCACGTGGTCAAAACTTTTGTGTGATTTGGGACAAAATAGTCCCCTTCGCAACTGTTGCAGTAGTAGAGCTCAAAGAGGTGTCTGCAGAAAGTTTCAGCAATCTTTTTGAAATGTTTAATAGTGATGCAATAGCTTCTATTAGATAACAATGACCATATTTAATCTCATAATTTTCAATCATAGTCTAAAATCTAAGGTCCAAAATATAGCAGAAATTGAAAAAGCAAACAATATAACAATTAGGAAATTATGTTATCTTCTTAACAGATATTAGATTATAGTTGAATTATGGTACACAAAGGACAACTTTTAGCAGACAGTAACCTGACGTTTTCACGCTAACAATATGCATAACAATAGCCTCATTTCCATTCAGCAATTTGACTAGTTAGGATACTCAAGATGAAATCTTTGTGTAGAGGGAAGGGCAATAGATCATGTGATATGTTGCCCTTGTCCGAAATCCATGGGAGTCATGCTAGATTTGTGTTAAAACTATGTGCTGAAGAGAGATTAATTAATCACATTCTCAAAAAGGCAATTGAGAACTTGTTGCTAGCTCAATCACAACTTGAGTAATGTTAATTATGTGAATAGGATGTTATGCTTTGCTTTGGTGAAGGAGGGTGAGCAGTTTTTTGAACTTAGCTTTGGACAGTGCCACTTTATCTGCAGGTTATTCCTTCGATTATATGCTGATTTGAATTAGCTAATGCTAATGTTAAACTCTTGAATTTTTCATATCATTTGCCTCCATTAAGATATCTATGAAACTTGTAACATTCCCTGACATTTTGCAATGAGAGCAAATGGATTTCCAAACTAGAAGAAATTATCAAACGTATGTCCTAGCATCCTACAAGAAGAACAGTAGGGGCTATTTTAGTAGTTGATGAAATCTTTCAATAGATATATAATTAGGCTGTACCTTCTTGTCAAAATAATAATATTGGATAAGATACGGTATAATAGCATCAAATTGATACTACTTTTTCTCAAAACTCATGTATAGAGCAATTGAGCTTCCATTAGACTGTTATATTTAGTCAAGAGGATGCATTCATACTGAATTTTTAAGAGAGTGTAAAAATTACAGTATAATTACCGACCGTTATTTTTTTTTTCACGATAGAAGTTCCCCCCTTGGATGGGGTAGCACAATTGGCACTGAGTCAGCTTCTTGTCCAATCGACACTGTACGTAGAAGGACAATGATGACATCGAGACAAACTGCTAAAGACAAAAGCTGTATGGATGCATTTGTATAGATCATCAAGAATGAGAGTGCCAAATCACTTTGCCAGTTGTTTCACTACTGGTGTATTTGTTGGGTACGATAAGTTTTTTTTTTTTATAAAATTTATAATTATATAAAAATATTTAAAAATATAAAATATTTTTAAAATTATAATATATAAATTAAAATGCTACTTAAGTATATATTTAAATAAAAAATTATTATATAATATTATTAATTATATAAAGATATGACATGTCAAAATACTTTTTTTAACTTGGTATTTATTTTAAATAAAAAATATATTTATAATAAAATTTATAATCCGGGCAGAGTCTACTCGAAAGGGTGACTTTCACCTATAATCATACTTGGCTTAAAAAATTAATAGATATAATCTTTTAATTGTATTTGTCTTTAGTAATAATATACATTACAAAATACTATACAATTTTTACTCAGTAGGAATAGAGTAATTGGGTAACTCGATTTAAAACATATTTATTCTAAACCTTCTAAAATTATAGAGAGAAATAAAAAATTATTTTATATGAATTTATTAGCTATTTATCTTATTATTATTGTATATTAAATACTATAAAATTAATTTTTAATTTAATTTTATCGGTTATAAGTGATTAAAAAAAATAAAGTTCTTACTTTGTTTTTCTGGGTTTAAATAAACCAATTTAGGCTATTCATTTTTCTTCAATAGTGTTCATTTTTACGTTAAAATATGAAAATTTGTTAGCCACTAAATTGTGATAGTTGTGTTTAATCAACGGAGACAAAGGCCAGTGGTAGTCTCATGAAATATCTCCCAACTTTTAGCAGATTGAGTGCACTGTGACGGATCTGAGGGGCGATGGAGAAGGACCGTCCTTCTCCTCATCTAAACCGTCGAATGTAAAATCCGATAGCCCACATATTTTGAATGGATAATATAACATGGGCCGTTCGATTTTAAATTTAATCATCCAAAATACGTAACCATCGGATTTTACAGCTGACGGCCCAGATTAAGAGAAGGACGGTCCTTCTCCACAGGAGAGAATGACGCCCCTTCAATCCCACTGCGATGTAGGCGTTGTACATTACGTGTACCGCTATATCACAATTATTAGATTTTTATTTAATATTTATTATTAATTTATTTATTTAAAAAAGTATTTTTTTTTTTTTTTTAATGAGAAAACGGTGCCCATTAACCGGAAATCCAACGAATACGACGCAATATCGTCAGTGCGTCGTACAAGCGCATTTCCGCGCTTGTGAGCTCACTTTTAGCACATGTTTTTATATGGGTGAAGCAATAATCAATCACCATCTGCCAAAAAGATAAAAGGCCTTTTGCCTCTTCTACTGTAAAAAGATTACAATAATGACGAGAGAGCTGTATGATGCTGCAGTGGAAGGCAACGTGACTCCTTTGGTTTACTTGCGTGGTCGAGATTCTCTTAAACTCTATAAATATATAATTGCATTTACAGAAACGCCATTGTATATAGTTGTCATGCTCGGTGTAATGTCCGAACATTTTTAACGATGAATTATAAATTAATTGGGTGGACTTAATTTTTAACATATATTAGTAAAATATTTATAAAATAATAATAATAATAATAATAATATAAACGTTTTATGTAATAAATAAATAATTAATAATTAATAAAATAAAAATATGGAAATTTCCCTGCCACCTCGTTTCCTTCTTGATTCTTCCGTTTTGCCGTCCCACCTCGGATTCGGGGGGCGTCCTTCGCCCCAGGGGCGAAGGACCATCCTCCTCCAAATCTGGCCCATCGGATTCAAATCCGATGGCCCACGCATTTTATACGCGAGATATAATGTGGTCCGTCCGATTTTAAATTTGATTGGACGGTCCACACACGTTTTCACTGTTTTATAACCTCAGCCGTCCGATTTTAAATTTAATCGGACGGCTGAGATTAAATCTTGTCTGGCAAGATCTTGGCCATCTACTCCGTCAAATCTGATGGCCCAAAAATGCGTGTACAGTAACCCTAATTTTAAATTTTCCATTCCTTCTTTCTTCCTCCATTCTCGTCTTCTACCGACCGCCATTGATCTCGAAGCTTCATCTGCTCTCCTCTCTTCTCTCAACTCTCTCCTCTGCTCTCGACTCTCTCTTCTCTTCTACTCCATTCTCCCCTCTGGTTTTGTGATATAAATCGAAGATTTATAGAAACCCTAGAAAACGCATAAATCGAAGATTCTCCATTCTCTCCAAATCTGCTCTTCACTTCGGGCTCCTCTCCTCTCCGGCTTTGATTTGTGCTGTTCTCCACTGCTTCGCCCCAAATCTCCGGCATCCAGCGCTTGTATCCGTCCTCTCCGTCTCCGGTCGGTGCTCCAAATCTCTGGCGGTAACCCATTTTCCTTTGATGCGTTTCACTTCCTTCCTTCCTTACTCTCTCTTTCCTCTATCTATTCCTCTTCTTCTCCTTATTATTCAATCGGCCGCCATTAATTTGGGGCTCAATGGCGGTCAACGGAGGTCATTGGATTTAATCCAACGGCCTCCGTTTTCATTATATAAAAAAAAGCTTTTTTTAAAAAAAAAGGGGGGCACATGCAGCCGTTGGATGAAAAAGTCATCCAACGGCTGCAGATGTTCTGACGAAATAAACCCTAGGTTTATTTCGTCTTCTTCATTTGCCGTTCAACGCCGCTCTCTCTTTCCCTCTCTTCATCTTCTCACCTTAATTTTGATGAGTGGCGCCGCTCTTGTCATTATTGTTGTAATTGTTCTTTGCCGTCGTCGCTGAAAGAGAGTTGCCGTGGCTGTTGTTGCCACACATCAGCTGTCTTCCTTCTCTCTCGCCTTCCTTTTGTGATTGGGGATGACTTGATCTATCGTCGCCGTTGCCTGAGAGAGAGAGAGTTGCCGTTGTCGTTGCCGTTGTCATCGCCGTCGCTGTTGCCATCACCGTCGCCCTCACCTTTTTTATTTTTTTTCTTTTTTTTCGTTTTTGTTTTTTGTTCTTTAAATTTTTTTCAGTTTTTGTTTGTAATATTTTTTTTTTTTGTAAAAATGTATATTACTAATAATTTGTGATTCAGCTACCCTTTTTTATTTTTTTATTTTTTTATTTTTTATTTTCTTTGAATTTTTTTAGTTTTTATTTATGATATGTTTTTTTGTATTTATATTTATTCAAAAAAATAATTTTTAACAAATTATTATTATTATTATTAATTGTTATTTATTGATGATGGAGAGTTATTTAAGAAAAATAAATATTGCTAGGTAAATTATTTATATATATATCAATAAATATAAATAATAATAAATTTTATTTACAAAGTTTGCTGCCTTTATAAATGCATTTTTTAAAGAAAAATCTTAAAATTAAAAAGTAAAAAAATTTTGAAGAACAAAAAAATATATTGAATTGCTACGATAATTGAGTGATTTACAATGAATATATTAATATATCAATTAAAATATAAAATAGATTAATAAATTTAAAAATTTTAGCATGACTTAAATTTAATGCACATTTTATATTACATATTTATTTAAATATTTAATGGAATCATACTTATCATATTTATAAAAATTAAGAAATATATATAATAAATATAAAAATAAACTAAAAAAATAATTATTTTTTAATCAATGGCAAATCGATTGTAATTAATCAATGACAAATCGGCTAATATATAGACAATGACTTTATCCACCCGATGTAACTCAGACTTGAATAAAGCAGGGCAAACATCGGGTATTTGTAGCACCACGACCAAATGCTCCAAACCATCCATCTCGGCCTAAAGTAGCTTGTGCCATATCACATTTTCATAGCCAAAACAACGCAGGATACTAAGACGTCGGACTGATCAGCACACATCAACAATTTATATCTCGGGTGAAAATAATGTTAGACAAGAAAAAGACCTCGTACTATTCTGCTACTTCTTGGCTATTGGCCTTTGGCAGCATTTCGTCAATTTGCAACACACTTACAGTATCTTGTCTGGATAGTCTTTTTTTTTCTTTTTTTTTTTATCTAAGAATAATTTGTTGTCGGCAAGGCGAGCCAAGATCTTGAAATGGAGGGCCAAGAAAGAGGGAATGAAAATTTTAAAATTATGGTTACTGTACACGTATTTTTGGGCCGTCAGATTTGACGGAATGGAGGGCCAAGATCATGCCGGGCAAGTTTTAATCTTAGCCGTCCGATTGAATTTAAAATCGGACGGCTGAGGTTATAAAACGATAAAAATGCATGTGGACCATACGATCAAATTTAAAATCGGACGGCCCACGTTATATCTCGCGTATAAAACGCGTAGGCCGTCGGATTTGAATCCGATGGCCCAGATTTGGAGGAGGACGGTCTTTCACCCCTAGGGCAAAGGACGCCCCCCGAATCCGTCCCACCTCACCCTCCTCCTCTCCCATCTAGTTTCCTCTCTCTCCCGACTGGCTCTTTCACTCGCAACGGCCTCAGTAGAGAGTCGTTCAAATCTTCACCAACAGAAGCCCTAACGGCCGATTCCTTCTGTTCCCCACCGTTTTTCATCTCCATGGCCTATTTAATCAACGCGTTTGAGAGTGTGTGCTGTCGAGTGGAAAGAAGGAGAAATGGAGCTGTGAGTGTGAGCCGAGAGAGGTTCTGCTTTTGGAAGCCATCACTGAGGCATCTTCCTCATCACCGTTGCCGATTTCGTTGCTACTGTGCCATCGTCTTGCTGTGGTTGACTCCGAAACCAAAGCTTAAGCCGAAGCAGAGCCGTGTTCATCAGACAAGTAAACCCCTCTACTGTCATTCCTCATCAATTTGCAAGTGAATCCCGTCCACTATCTTTCTTCTTGAAATTTCAAGTGCATCATCATAGTTTCTCCTCCTTACTCTGTATTTTCATTTGCTGTTGTGGTGCTCTGTGATTTGATTTCTTTGTTTAAATCTATTTCTCTCTCTCTATAATTTTACCATTGATGATGATGATCGGGTTGTGTGTGTGTTCTTTGAAAAATTGATGAGAGAGAAGAGTTGTTTACTCTGTTTTCGTGACTGGGTAAAACTACGTGAGGAAACAGAGCTTCGTGCTCTATTCTAGCTGAGAATTGGTGAGTGAAGGATTTGTACAATTTGGGGTTAAGTGTTGTGTGTATCCGGTGTATGAGTGGGTGTGAATGGCTGGTGTTTAGCCTTGGGTGTGTGACTGGAGTGTGTGTGATGGCGTGGGTGTGAACGGCTGGAGTAGTCATGTGTGCTGTGTGCGTGCGTTGGTGAGTGAGGAGGCAGCAGATGCTGCTGTGTGCGTGTGATAGGTTCAAGGGTGTGTGGAGAAGTAGCAGGTGCTGCTGTGGGTGTGTCTGTGTGTTGGTGTGTGCATGTGAAGCAGTGTGTGTGTGTGTTACGGGTGTGTGTCTGTGTGCATAGGTGTAAATTGAAAGAATTGGGGGTGTCGGTGTGTGAGATATCTATTCCGTATGTGTGCTGTGTGTGTGAGTTGTGTGTGTATTGGGTGTGTGTATGTGTGTGGGTATGGAGAAGCAACAGGGCTGCTGTGTGTGCGTGTATGTGTGAAGCAGCAAGTGCCTCTGTCAGAGCGTTGTTAGGTGTGTGAGGTTGTGCAGAAGCAGCATAGCTGCTAAGTGCTGCCGTGAGTGTGTGTGGTGTGTGCAAGTGAAGGCAGGGTGGGTGTGTCCTACGTGTGTACGTGTCTGATGTGGGTATTGGTGTGTGTATATACATGTGTATAATATGAGAGGCTGTATGTGTTTATGTATATATATATGTAGGCGGCAGTGTGCGTATATTAAGCAAGGGTGTATGTTTTGAGAGTGGACTTTAGTAAAATGGATATAAAATATATGGAAATGGGTTGTGTGCACAAGAATTCTATTACGTGACCATGAATGATGAATTATTAGCAAATGGCGACCGGTTATAATAATGGTAACAAAATAAAATGGAATAAAATAAAATATTATTTATGTTGAAATTAATTGCTTTATTTTGGCTTGTCAATAAATGATCATTATATGTTGGCCTTAATGGTAGACGTTGAATCGGAACAGAATGAAAAAATAGTCAAGTCATTGGATTATGCTAAAGTAAATCATCTTTTGGATGGTGATAAATCCCTTTGTGTTAGATTTGATGGCGTAAGTATGGTCACTAGTCAGCACCGAACGATGTTCTGTGGTTGATGTTGTAAAACTTTCTTTGTGTTATACTTGGTGTGTGAATATTTGAATTCGTTGGCTTCCGACGGTCAATGTTGAGAAGAGTGTATGAAAACATTAAAATATCTGTTTGAATGAGAGGTTATGGTTCTTTTTTAATGGTGACAATGTGGATAGCAATAGTGGCAGCTGCATTCAGTTTCCTCAACTCCATGGAGGCTACTGGATTTGGCATCCTAACAGTTTATCAGATAACTCCACCAGAAATTATCGCATACTTCGCTATTTTTGGTATCATTTTCTTGGGGCATATAGGTCAATTTCTGGTGAAAATGGTGAGAAGATGTGGGAGAAGACATAGATCTACTTCTTCTACTGCGGCTACTGCTAATGGCGGTAGTGTCTAAGAATGTGCCATTAGTAAATTTTTTACCGACCTCAGAAATTGTATGATTCTTTAAATTTTCCCATGATGAGTTGGCTTTGTATGTTAGGACTAGTCTTTTTTTTCCCCTAAAAAATAATATGAATTCAGCCACGATCATTTTAAATTTCAAAATCTCTTATATTTTTAATATTTAAATCATCCTACAGTATTAAAATATTAAAATTAAATAAATGCATCAAAAATATTATGATAATTTGTTATATTTTTCACGATATTGACTATGAAAGAAACTCAATATTGAGCATTTGGTAATATGCTAGTTATGAAAGTTATGTACTAAAAAGGCTGCATTTTACATGTAGTGATAATTGGGAATGAGATATAAAAATCTTTAGCCTTTTACTTGTATTGCTTATGGTTTGTTTATTTCATCTTCCCCATTTTATTGTTTCCCCTCTAAAATGCAAATTTAAAAATTCGACAACATTAGTATATCTTTCAGTTAGCTAAATCAACAATAAAAGTTTAACAATTTGAATATTATTGATGGGTCTAGTACTATGAGCCGATTCAAAGTCCGAATTGCAGCAGATCGATGGCTCGTTAGATCGTGTTGGCTTAGCAAATATCTCCAGAAGAAAATTGCAATAACATCGACATTCAGGAATGCCCTAAAAAGCAAAGAATATTTGCAGACGGCCATGGTTGCCATAATAGATACCTACGATTATCGAGACAGCTCAACGAATCTGCGCGAGCAACCGTTTCCAGCCGTACGCCCCTAAGCAAGCTTCGCAGCCCTCACTCTACACATACCACCTTTCCTCCGCAGGAAAGAAGGTAGCTGAGAATAAAATCCCGAAAAGCAAACCCAAGAAAAGAGGAGGAAATAGAGTAGAAAGGAAAGGGATCAATAGAGCTTGCTCAACCTCGCACTTCGTTATTTAGCTCAAAGGGTTACCCCAACAGAGAAGCACCCTCTGCTTTTGAAACAACCATCTGATTCAGGCTCACAACTGTGTAGGCACCATGTCTGCTCCAAACTCTCGCGTCGCAAGGATGGCGAAGATGATTCGTGCAGTCAGATGTAAGAAGCCCCCCTTGTTGAAAGCCGGAGAGGAGTCCAGCAGACGTTCCTCTCTCTATTATCATTGTCCAAGAGTCCCTTCTTCCTCTAGACAGCCACTCTCTCACGAGCGCATTCACCGGAGTTTAAACCTCCATTTCAAAGCCGCTCCTTGACTTTGTGTATTCTTCAAAGCCCGGTCCTCTATATCTCAAAGCCATCCTCTGACCAAACACACTCAACAAAACTCAACCTTCCATCTCTCAAAGCCACTCCCTAGCCGAGTGCGCTCATTGGAGTTCAATCCTCCATCTCAAAGCCGTACCCTAGCCAAGCGCATTCTCCGGAACCTAATACTCTATATCTCAAAGTCACTCCCTGGCCGAGTGTACTCATTGGAGTTCAATCCTCCATCTCAAAGCCATACCCTAGCCAAGCGGATTCTCCGAAGCTCAATACTCCATATCTCAAAGCCGCCCCTGGCCTAGCGTACTCTGTAGAGCTCAGCCCTCCATCTCTCAAAACTGCTCCCTAGCTGAGCACTTTCTCTATAGTCTGATCCTCCATATCTCAAAGCGGTCCCCTAGCCGGGCACACTTAGTGGAGTTTAGCCCTCTATCTCTCAAAGCTGCTCACTGGTCGAGCGTATTTATCGAAATTTAGTCTTCCATCTCAAAGCCGTTCTTTACCTAAGCGCATTATCCGGAGCCCAGTTTTCCATCTTTCAAAGTCACCCCTTGAATGGGCGTGCTTAGCAGAGATCATCCCTCAATCTCTTAAAGCCGCTTCCTAGTGAAGCACACTCATTGGAATCTAACCTTCCGCTAACACTCAATCCCTTACATGCATCCACACATTTATTTTCCTCCTGTCTTTCTATCTAATTGTGAAAAATTTTTTATTTGATGCAAGTCCCATCATCCTTTGACTTTTATTCATTTGTTGTGTTCCACATAATCCAGGTTCAAAGCGATGAAAATCGGATTTACTTCAATTCAACTTGCCGTGAAAAATCAAGTTTCTCCCTAATCTATACAATAATTCAGATCTAGGGATACATCATTGGCGCCATCCATAAGAACAACTAAAAAGTCTTCCCACTGCACTCAAAAAAACAAACACGGTCAATGCTTGTATTCCTACCAGCACGTCGGCCAGAGACATTGTCTCTCATAACGACAACCCCTTGGGTAGCCTTGGCGGCGTGTGACCTACCCTTGACAAGCATGCACTCATTGCCCAACAAAGTGCCAGATTTTTCCAATTTTCTGCCGATTGGAGCTCTCCAATGGCAAAATACTTTGAAGGAAGGCGGCCAGTTTGGAAAGTCGCAACCCGCCAGACAAGGCAACAATCTTGGCAAACTAGGCAACTAGTGCCTTCCCTGCAGAGGAAGGCCGCCCAAAATGACACAGGGATCATACCTTTTAACCAAAGAAGATCATCCTGCCGCCATTAAAAACAAGCCCTAAGGCTTCATTCTAGGACTACGCTTTCTTAGACACTTTCATTCATACTTTCAGACGTATACTCATACGTTCTCTTGTACGCTCACGCCTACAAGCTTTTTGATAAGCTTTCTGACAGACTCTCTCTCTCTCTCTCTGAAGCCACCAAAATGCTCTCAGAGAAGAAACCCAAAATCCTAAGACATACAAACGTGCTCTCTGTAGCCGTTTACTGCCTCACCCACCGTCCCAAATTCAAGAGACGGTCAAGCCTCTCTTTCATCTGGGTCCTTACGCACTCCTTTTTTCGACGGTTACTATCACCTTCCCTATACCCTCTTTTCAGTTACCTTCTTGCTCTTCGAAGGCTATTTTACTGACTTGAGCGTCGGAGTATTTTCGATGGGACAACTTCCCGTCGATCACGCTGACCTCTCATTTGTTTAGTGCTGCGCAGGATCCCAACTTAGTGAACGGAGCCAAAGCCATCCACGCCAGCGGATCAACCCGAATCTGTTTGAAATTCGAATCCAGTGACGTATCAAGACCCATCGGGTGACTCAAATTAAAACATATTTAACTTAAACCTTCTAAAATATATTGGGATATTATATTTTTAGGGATGGATAAAAAAATCATTTTAATAAATTTATTGGTTATTTATCTTATTATTATTATATACTAAATACTATAAAATTAACTCATAGTTTAATTTTATTTATTTTAAATAACTAAAATCCCTAAATGCTTCCTTTGTTTTTCTAGGTTTAAATAAACTGATTTGAGATATTTGTTTTTCTTTAATAGTATTTAAACCTTCTAAAATATATTGGAATATTATTTTGTTAGGGATGGATAAAAAAATCATTTTAATAAATTTATTGATTATTTATCTTATTATTATTATTATATACTAAATACTATAAAATTAACCCATAGTTTAATTTTATTTATTTTAAATGACTAAAAACCCTAAATGCTTCCTTTGTTTTTCTAGGTTCAAATAAACTGATTTGAGATATTTATTTTTCTTTAATAGGATTTATTTTTATGTTAAAATATAAAAAATTGTTAGCCACTGAATTGTGATACGGTGTCCAGTCAACGGAGACGAAAATTATTCGTAGTTTCATGGAATATCTCCTGACTTTTAGCACACTCTTTATATGAGTGAGGCAATAATGAGACACCACTTGCAAAAAAAAAAAAAAAAGAAAAAGAAAAAAAAGGTGCCTTTCTTCTCAATTTAACTCTTAATTTAATTTCATCTATTTAAAATAATTAACTAAAATATAAAATATTAATTTTAAACTCATTTCTATTTTTTTAATTATCTTAATATAATTATTTTTATTTTTATTTTATTTTGTATAGACATTAAGCAAGCTCTAAATGTTACTCTGATATCAAATGAAGTGCTTCCTTTGTTTTTTCTAAGTTTAAATAACCTAAATTTGATTATTTATTTTCTTAAATAGTATTCATTTCTATGTTAAAATATGAAAAATTTTTTGCCACTAAATTTTGATTAGGGGTGTTAAGTTAAGGTAAAGTCGACCGCATATTTTGTAGAAACTCTGTTGCATGTCCTGTGGTATCGGTCATGCCTTTGTTATTCTAGATTTAAATAAAGTAATTTTCACTGTTTCTTTTTCTTAAATAGTATTCATTTTCACACTAAAATATGAAAAATTTTTGGCCACTGAATTGTGTTAGACGAAGACAAAGTCAACTAAGACGAAGACAATTGGTAATTTTATGGAATTTCTCCGGTACTTACAACACAATTTTTTTATATGGCAAAGCAATAATTAAATATCATCTCCAAAAAAAAAGCCATTTGCTTCTTCTATTGTGATTAAAGTTTACACGGAGAGATCATAGTAATGGAGAGAGAGCTGTATGAAGCAGCAATGGAAGGCAGTGTGACTTCTCTGCTTAATTTGCTCCTTCGAGACCCTCTTATACTAAATAGATCCATAACCGCATATTTTGCAGAAACGTCATTGCATATAGCCGCCATGCTCGATCACTTGGAGTTTGCTACGGAGCTCCTCAAATGGAAACCGACATTGGCCTGCGAGCTCGATTCGAGGAAATCAACGCCTCTTCATCTAGCATCGGCAAATGGGGATGTAGAGATGGTGAAACTCTTGCTCTGCGCGAACCCTCAGATGTGTGATGCTCGTGATGGACACGGATGGAACCCGCTTCATGTTGCAGCCATGAAGGGCTGGGTTTGTGTGTTGAGAGAGTTGGTTCTGGTCAAATCTGAGGCCGCATGCATCCCCATTGACCGCAATGGCAGTGAGACCATTTTACATGTGTGTGTGAAGCACAATCAGTTGGAAGCCTTGAAGTTCCTGCTGACTGAGACTCTAATACGCAATAATGCAGAATTCATGAATTTCAAGGATGGCGATGGCAATACCATCTTGCATCTGGCCGTCCTTGACGGACAGCTTCTGGTATCTCTTTAAGTTTTCAACATTTTTATATCCAATTGAAGTTGAAAATATAAGGAGTAAAATGCTTAATTTGTATTCCTACCTGAGACAGCCTTTAAAACTTGATAATCTACAACTACATATGCCATGGGAATTGTCATTAATTCCACAATTCAAATCCAAAATTAGGATTTGAATTTTTTTTTTCAGATTTTAGTCTTAAATGATGCTGTTATGGCGACAGCAAACCATCATTAATCTTTAACCTAGACACAAAGTACCCGCCTTCCTACGTTGATCGGGTTAAACTTCTGCACACCATCAATATATGCTGAGAGCTTTAAAACTCGCGAAAATAACTGAAATTTTTTTGCAGACCATCTATTTTTTGACGAAGATTGCAAGTATAGATGTCAATGCCAAGAATGTCTTCGGCCTCACAGCACTGGACCTATTAGAAATGCGTACGAAGGACGCGAGCGGTGATTGCCTATATATCGGGCGACTCCTCCAACACGCGGGGGCGGTGAATTCTAGAAGCAATGTTACACCGGAAACAACCGGAGCTGCAGCGAATATGATGAGCACTGTTGCAGGTGGTTCAACCCTACGAGAAATTCTAAAAGAAATTCTGCACGAATTTCTTAGTAAACAGGAGGAATGGCATAAGCAGCAGGAAAGAAATGGCCAGTTGGAAAGCCAAAGAAACGCCATAATGATTGCTGCATCGCTATTCGCAGCGGCGGCGTTCCAAGCCGGAGTTAACCCTCCCGGCGGCTTTTGGCAAGAGACAGTAGGTTCAAACAACACTTCTACGGAATCACATACTGCTGGCAATTCCATACTAGCAGATACTAACCCAATCAATTACCAGATTATAATTATTGCAAATGCGATGTCATTCAGCGCCTCAAGCTGCATCTGCATACTGCTGACGACTGATTTGCCACTGAAGAACAAGCTCGGCACTTCGATTTTAAGGATGGCAACGTTGATAGCAATTGGGACAGCTGCGTTAAGTTTCATCGCCTCCACACTAAGTCCCGGAATTGCCTTCCGTCCAAGTTTTCTGATAGCAATATGATGCGTGCCTCTCGATCGTGGCTGGCGAAGTCATCGTCATGACGACTGGAGTGAACGGAGAGGGGAGTTCTGGCGGATGAAGAAGGAAGATTTGGGTTAACAGAGGGGGAGAGAAGTAGATCGAGGAAGGAGGGAGAGAAAAACAGAACGAGAGTGAATAGGGAGAGAGAGAGAGAGAAAGAGAGAGAGTGAGACAGAGAGTTGAGGCAATTCATAATATCTTCCATTACGTGCGTCTAGTACATATATAGGGGGAACGGGGAACGAGGAACATAGAACGGGAACGGGAACGGGAAAACATCCAACGGAAATAGAAAAGGAAAATAAGACACCACCAGTTCAGTTACTGTGTCGAAGATTATTGTCCAACTTCCGGGGGTGTATGGACGAGTATGTAACATTGCCGTTCCCATCAAAGAAATATTGTCCTCAAGGTTAAGAGACTTAGGCACGGAAGTCCCGATCTCGGTGCAACCACGCTGTCCTCGATTGAAGGATCGAACGGCAGAATCAATCTCAGCTGCTTCATCAACAACGTCTGCGTCTTCAAACTCAACTTTGCCCCCGCACTCTGAGTGCACCAACTTAAGATGGTTGTGGTTAACTACCGACACGTGAGGCTCCCAAGATCCCCCACTGTCAGCTTCTTGTTGTCCAAAACCCTTGGATTCAACTCTCGAATAATGCGGCCCAAGAAGGAAAACTGGGCCCAGAACCTCAATTGATTGCATGATCTTAGGACTGATGTTGTGCTGTGCCCCGGGGTCACAAGTGTGTCTACCATCCAACCTCCTATATTTGCAAACAGTGTCCTGGTCAGCCTCGGTAGAACAGCGACTAACCAGATTCCATGAGGTGGAATTTCAACACCTGATGGTAATATGTAGGCACCCATATCAGAAGGGGAAATGTTCCCCAATTATGGCAGAAGTGGGCGAATTTCAGTGCCCATACTGATGCTCTTGATAGAATGACAGTTTCCTTTGAGATGCTGCCTCCCAGGATAAAAAATTTTTTATGACCACTGAGTCCTAACTCTTCATTTGGGAAACGATATGCTTTACTAAGCCACAAGGCAAACCAGGCACCTCCAAGAGACTCAAGGGAACCGAAATCAAATGGCCATCCAAATTTGTGGAGTACAGATTGTAAGAAAACCAATCCTGTGACAGAACCCAGGTACATGCTACTGTATATCAAGGCAAGGGGCTCGCTTCTTTCATATACAGGAATCCACTTAGAAATGATGTTGTTCATAGCAGGCATAGCAACACCCTCACCCATCTCCATAATGACACGCATTATAAGCAAACAGGGCAGATTAATCCTTGTAGCAATAGGTGTTAAAACTATAGCCACTGACCACCCAATCACCCCAAAACCAAATACAAGCTTTCCACCAATTTTATCTGCCCATAAGCTACCAACTATTTGAGTAAGAAGGTAGCTCCAGAAGAAAAAAAATTTGAATCAGACCCACAATTGCACTCTTCCAATTGAACTCTTGTGACTTTGGAAGTATTGCAGTGCTCCTGTTCACCCGATCCAGGTGGCACAATAGAAATGATATAAAGCAAAGCAGTACAAGGACCCATCGCTTTGGTAACTGCTCCCACCCTGGAGAAAACATCTGAGTATTTTCGCCAGCTAAGACAAGTTCATTTGGCCCCTCTGGGATGGTCAATGATTCCAAGCATTGATTAGCAATTGATAGCAAATTGCTTCTTATCTTAAAGTTATTAGGATGAAGAGAGCATCCACAGCAGCAATTGACCTGTAAGCTCGTGACCCCCATGTGACATTCTTCACCAGCCCAGGTTTGAGGAGGGCAGGTATTTATTCCCACACTAGCACTGTAATATTCTGGATCTCATTTAGATTATTTTAATATTAATTATAATTTTGGGTATTTCGGACGTGGTGAAAATAATTTAGAATATCGTAAATTTTTTTGAAAATGATCGGAGGTGCGGAGTGGTGCCCGGGGTCACCCGTAATGTTGTTCGGAGGTCGAGTTGGATTTAAAAATAAAAGAAAGTTATATATATGAATATATATATATATATAATAATAAAAGTAATAATAATAATAATATAAGTCATGAAAAAAAAAAAGGAAAAAGGAAACAGGGAAGAAAAGTGTCGGGGAGAGAGGAAGAAGAGGAGAGAGAAGGGGGAAAATGGGCTAGGGTTTGTGCGCTAGGAAGAAGAAGGAGGAGGAAGAGGAGAAGGGAGAAGGAGGAAGAGGGCGACGACGGCGGCGTCGCAGGAGAATCGGCGGTCGATGGTGGTTGTGGGTGTGGCCGCGATTGTTGCGGCGGTTGTGGGTTGAGGCGGCGATGGCGTTGGGTGAGGAAATCGGTGCCGGAAGAGTCGACGGCGGCCGTTCGGGGTGGTAGCGGCGAAATCGACGGTCTTGGTCGTGAGCGGAGGCTATGGTGGCGGTGGTGTGGTGCGAAGGAGAGAAGTCGTTCGAGGAGAGAGAGGGCGGCAAAAAGTTGCAGCGAGGAGCGCGACGGCCTCGTAACGGCGTCGCGCCCCACCGGGTGGTGCCGAGGAGGTCGGCGACGACCACGTGAGGTGGTGCGGTGGTGGGCGCGGCAGAGGATCGCGCGGCAAATGGCCGGGCAGAGGCGTGCGCGCGGAGGAGAAGAAGGGGCGCGCGGAGGAGAGAGAGAGGCACGCGGTGGCAGGAGAGAGAAATGCCATATTCGAGTGTTTCGGGACATCCTTTCTTCAGATCTGCAGAGTATGATGTTAAGGCAAGTATCCTCTAGCCATATTCTTGGTCTAATTTAATTTCTGATACATTTTGACTATTGTGGGAGATTTTACTAACATGCATGTATTTTTAAATACCATCAATTTATCAATTGTATACATGCATGTATATTTTATCGGTTGTGCGGTGGTTTTGTACTAGTTTTTATGATTTGGAGGGATTTTGGACACCCGGATGATATATATGTATGTTCGTGTATTCGTATATTGTGGGACCATAAACCAGACATTGCACTAACCATACATGCTGCCAGGGGTGGGATCACTACGGGATCATGGTGGTCCGAGACCCTAGGGGTCGATTTGTGATCTGAGGCATTGGCTATTTGTGGCGCCGCTCCCGACGGGGAGGCTGTCCCGACGGGGACGTATAGGATAGGCTACTTTCGCCGGAAGGAAGATTGAGGCTACTTCCGCCCGAAGGAAGATATTTGTAGCTGACCTTCCCCACTGTGTATTTAATTGAGAACCATCGTAAGAAATTGACGAAAAACTAATATATTCGGACATCCTAATATATAACTAAAAACTTAAGGTTGCACCCAAAGCCGTGGGTAGTAAAACATAGTGAGCAAGTTCCTAATCTATGGGAGAGAAAGTACATGGATGGCCTCGAGCCACGGGGCCTAATTCGTAGCCGATATAGCCGTGGTTACCTGGGACGAGGGTAACCCTTCCTCAAGTTGGTATCATTGATCTTTGGTTCTCCGATTTCGTGCATACTTTGTATTTTTGCACGTATTTGGGTGTCAGAGTGATTTGAGATACGTGGTTTGGCCCACGAACGGGCGTTAGGAATGTCTCAGACGTCTTTGATGTGATAAACCCTAACGTGTTTTGATTTATGTTTTAGTTCCGACGATTTTCCCTTGATTTCTGCATTATGAGTTTTAGATCCGGACGACGGTATGTGTCCCATGCGGATGTGGTGAAAGTCGCGATTATCTAATGTGACCTCGGATCATATGATATGATATCGTCTACGAGATTTTACCGGATCGTGATTTATATGATTTTGTCCCGGATGGACGAGTTATTACGGACGACGATTTAGTACGAGATGTCTCCTCGATTTTTAGGGATTTCACGGACATGGTGTTTTATTTTACGTGATTGCTATCGATTATCCCTGTTCCTAATTTATGAGTATTGTTTTTATACGGTGATGTTTGCTGAGCTCTAGGCTCACATTTTCATATTTTATCCCTTCAGACTAGTGGTATGGATACGCTTGTAAGAGCTCGGACGTGATCAGGCTCGGATATTCCTTTTGGCGAGTGGAGATGTTATATTTGGTATATTTCTGGTCTCGAGAATATGTTATGATTATTATTTATGGCCGGATGATGGCCTTGATCATTGTATGTAAAATATTAAAGTTATCGTATTATGTGGATGAGTTTTTGTAAATTTGGATACCTCCCTTGCGATCATGGTTAGCAGGTCGTGTATTATGTTTGTCCGGATTCTTATCCGATGAGATCTTGTGCGAGTTTTGTTTATATTGGGTCCTGCATGTGTATGATTGTCACACCTGGGTTGGGTTATTATGGTTGATAAAAATATTATTCTTGATTTTATTTTGACCTGCGAATATTGTGTCCCTGGGTCGTGACAAGCCACCAGCCTCTAAGGCAATGAGGAGGGAGCCAGTGATAGCTATTTGTTTGTAAACTCTTTGCTTGTGATCGATGCTAAAGAGTCGAGCATTTACATTACCCATCGCATTGGCCACAACACCTAAAATTTCTCAAGAGGTATCATCAAATGCATGCCCTGTCTCAGGCCTTGCACGAATTTGAAGACCTTCACTATGCAGATGAGGGTTTATCGACCTGCTAAGTGTACGGGCAGATTTTGCCCATTTAGCACACACGAGAACCTTCTGCTTAAACTCAATTGCCATGTTGCGTGTTACCGGGACCCAACTGTCAAAACTTACTCCAGCTTCGGAGAATTGTAATTTCATGATAAAATTAGTGGAAGAAGGGGCGCCAGCGTTCAGAACCACCTTGTTAATGGAAACAATATCACCTTCACCCTTCAGGCCAGCCTTCACTATATCAGATTGTGAGGCCTGAAACCTCCTAAGACTCTCATTACTCTTTAGCATATTTGCCATAACATTATTTTCACTCAACTTCGCCCAATGCCTAGGAGCTTCTCTATCCTTAATCTCCAACCACCCTGGCGACCTCACTGCATGAAGTACCCAATTATCCACAGTTGTTGGTGCCAAACCTTCATCAGGCTCATCCACCGATACAACAACAGGATGCCCATAAATGACTCCTTGTAGCCGCAGAGTGGACAAGATAAGAGGACCCTCCAAGGCATGAGGAGATATGGTTGGAGGAACCCCTAACCAGATTCTGGAAACAAAATGGCCAGAGATATGTTGGTGAACGGGTTTGAAAAACGGTTCCATTGGAATTTCATTGTCACTGAAGGCGGCCTCTGTATATGGAACGAGATTCTGGAGGGAACCTTAAAAAGTTTGGTGTAACGTGTCACAGTTAGAACACAACTCGTGTGCTCTGTGTGAAGCTATTAGTGCAGTATTTAAGTTCTGCTTCGGTAATTGTGGCGAAGGGCTGTGTGGAGTAAGGAAATTTTGCAGAATTGTGGTGAAAGGTGGCTTAGCCGAGTTGGGATCTGTCGATGTGTGGGATATCCAGGGTTAAGATGTGAGTATTAAATGAGAGGAACTCCGTCGGGTGAGGCGTGGTATGCGGTTGCGATCGCGGAGTCGAAACGGTGGTGGAGGTAGCTTTTGAATTGGAAATCGGGTGACGCATGTGGATCGGGTTGCTCGATTCGAGTCAGAGTCGGCAAAGACTCAGTGATGGAGGTTCAAAGCAGTTTAGTGGTGGGAACCACAACCGATGGTGAGTTTGAAAACAAAGAGGAATTAGCGGTCGACAGGGGTAAGCGATCGATACAGGAGTGCCGAATTTGTGTGGTAGTAGAGACGGAGGAAAGGATTCGAGCAGCAGGTAATGGTACTGACGCCGTGCTCGAAGTAAGGGCAGTGTGGGGAAAATTTGTAAAATTAGAAGCCGAAATCGGTGATGAAATTGAAGACGATGAGAAATTTGTGGTTGACAACGGTAGTCGGTCGAGGCGGTCGGGGCAATAAGACCTAATTTGGTCTGAGATGTGAGCAGAAACGGCTGTTTGAGGAACGGGTGTTGGTGGTACGGAACCAGTGATGGAAGAAATGGCAGGAAGAGAAATGTGACGATGGGAAGCCATCGTAGAGGAAGCTATAGGAAGCGAAGAGTTTACTGATCGTCTAGTGTCTTGCTCGAAGCTGTGGAGGGAGTTGCTGAGGTCCGCCATGGACGCGCGGAGCTCGGTGCAGGACGACCAGATCTGTACGGTTTGTGAAACCGCGGTGTCAGTAGCTCGTCGGAGGTCCTTCATTGCGTTGGCCAGTTCAGCAATAGCCGCTTCGAGTGCGTCGAGTGCGCGTTCTTCGTTCTCCTCCGTTTTTGTCTCAATGAAAGCACCAAATAATGCATGCCTCTCGATCTTAGCTGGCGAAGTCATCGTCGGTGACGACTGGAGTGAACGGAGAGGGGAGTTCTGGCGGAGGAAGAAGGAAGATTTGGGTTAACAGAGAGGGAGAGAAGTAGATCGAGGAAGGAGGGAGAGAAAAACAGAACGATAGTGAATAGGGAGAGAGAGAGAGAAAAGAGAGAGTGAGACAGAGAGTTGAGGCAATTCATAATATCTTCCATTACGTGCGTCTAGTACATATATAGGGGGAACGGGGAACGGGGAACATAGAATGGGAACGGGAACGGGAAAACATCCAACGGAAATAGAAACGGAAAATAAGACGCCTCCGGTTCAGTTACTGTGTCGAAGATTATTGTCCAACTTCTGGGGGTGTATGGACGAGTACGTAACACAATACCTACACTACTCCCACTCGTTGTTTGGTACGTTGGCTACATGTTGGGAGCCATACATCGGCTTTCTTCTTCTTCTTCTTCTGCGGCTCCTGCTAATCCCGGTAGCGTATAAGAGTACGCCAACAGTAAGTTTTTACAAAGCTCAGAAATATTATGATTCTTTAAATTTTTCCATCATGAGTTGGCTTTAAATGTTAGGACTAGTGCTTTTTTTGACATTTTTCTCAAAAATAATATGAATTCAGTCACGGTCATTTAAGTTTCAGAATCTCTTATATTTTTAATATTTAAATCATCCTATAATATTAAATATTATAATTAAAAAAGCTCATCAAAAATATTATAATAATTTGTTATATTAATCACGATATTGACTATCAAGGAACCTGATTATTTAAGATTTAGTAATGTACTTGTTGTGAAAGCTTTGTATTGAAAAGGCTGTATTTTACGTGTAGTAATAACTGCGAATGAGATATAAACGTCCATGGCCTTCTAATTCTGTTGTTTTTTCTCTGTTTCTTTCATCTTCCCCATTTTATTATTTCCCCTCTTAAATACAAAATAAAAAATTCGACAATATAATTATACCTTTCAGTAAACTAAATTAACAATAAAATTTTAACAATTTGAATCTTATAATCCATTAGAATCTTCATATTGTCATTGATCAATTATGTGATACCCTATGTTTTTTTTTATACAAGTTAAATACTAAAATATATTTTAATGTAAAATTATTTTCGTTGAAAATATTTTTCATAAAAATTTCTAGTAAGATATCTTATGATAAAATATTTTTTATTTGATGGATATTTTTCAATAAAAAATAGAACCTAAGAAAGATAATAGATTACTTTAAAAACAAGTTAAATTGTAACACATACATTTTATTTGGGTTATTTAGACATGTTACATGTAGAGTCTATTAGTTAAAAAAATTAATGTGCAGACAAAGTCATCTAAAATTGATAATTTACAGTAAAATCCAAACTAGCCTTATGAAGAGGCTGTTACTCATAGGATTCACAATATCTTTCAGATAATATTCTGATAAATTTTCTAATAGTTGTAAAACATGACTTTTAATGTTATAATTACTAATTAAAAATTATTGCGATTATATTTTGTGTTGTGTGATTAACATTAGAAATTTTAATTTTTATGATAAAATAATCGTGATAAAACCTCTAAAATTTTATATACCACTTAAAAACTAAATTGGATAATTTAACCTCCTTAAATTTTTTCTATAAGGCACACTCCACTTGGAATTCCTACCATTAACTGTCGAGTTTTGGATCTTTACCCTTCTAAGTGAAGGATAGATTTAATCCTTTTCAACCACAACTATCCTATTAATATTAGATAATTGAATTTTTTTATGAAAAAAACCAAATAGTCTTTTTTTTAAACAAAATAACACAATTATTTAATCAATATTGAATTACTACTAAAGCTGTGCGGTAAAGTAAAAATCAAGCAAGTGAATTCTTAATTTTTCATGATTTATCATCTTATAGTGTATTTTTTAGCTCCTTTGGCTGCTAATTTTTATTATTTTATTTGGAATTCCAAGCTCTAATACCATCATTCAGGAAACAGAGCCATTTTTCCCTTTTCAAGAAATCAAGTAGAAGATATCTCTTGATCATGATAATTTGCCTAGATCTTGCAGGAATTAGTAGTTTGTATTGTTAAATGAAGATAGCTTTTGTATTGATGAAATTAATTCACTGTAAGTTGAAGCAACAATAACTTGTTAGACCAAAAAAAAATAGATGGTAACCTTGTGAGGAAATCAGTTTTCCAAATCATTTTTAGCCCAACCAGTTATATGTTATATGAATGTGTTTATATCTAAAAATTTTTCGGGTTCACTCTATAATATTGTAAATTTAATATTTTGTTAATGAAATATGGTTTTGATTACCGAAAGAGATAGTCAGTGATTGACAAAGGAGCGACAATGAATATCAAAATCAGCTCCAAACACCTATGTTTGATACTACTGTCAGCTGCTGTATTTCCTTAATAACGTGTGAAATTGAGTGATAATTTTAATGTATGGTCCCTTGTAAATGTTGGGAATCACTCCCGTGAAGAAATTCTTGTGATTAAAAAACTCAAATAGAATAAGAAAAAATTTCAGTCAATATGGTTGACCGGATGTACAGTCAACATGGTTGGCCAGTTGGACGGTCAACAAACCGGTCAATAGGGTTGACCGGCTAAAGACTAAAGTTGACCAGTTTTGCTGAGGGTTCTTAGATGGTCTACGAGGACAGCCAACGAGACATTGACCGACCCAGAGAAAGGATAGTCAACAGAGTTGACTGGCTAAAAATGAAAATGCAAAAAATTTGGCATGTCCTAAAAGGCGTTGGTTGACCTGCCTGATTGGGCAGTTGGTTGATATCATTCTTCGGACTACAATAGCCGTTCAGTCTGCTAATTCATGCATGCGCCGCCAGGCAACAAGTGATCCTGCATGTTGCTCTTCGGAACTGTGCACCAACCATGGAGCCGAGCTTGGTGTTATAGTCTTGTATATATATATGTGTGTGTATCATGTAAATTATTGGTGTGTGTGTGAGAGTGTGAAGAGTAGTGAAAAATAGAGAAGTGTGCGGAAAAAGCAGAGGAGAGAAAGAAAAGAAGTAGAGTGTTGTGAGTGAAGAACAAGTGTTTAAGCTCTTTGTCTGATCTTATTTTTCGCCTCCTGCTATTGTAACCGGCTATCTCACATATAATATTTTTTAGTGGACTCTGTGTCCCGTGATTTTTTTCTTGGTTTAGAAGGGTTTTTCACGTAAATATTATGTATTCAATTTCTCCCACCTCTATTCCCTTTGTGCCTGTGCTGATTGGCCACCTCATTTTCGGCCAACAAGTGTATCTGAGACCGGTTCTTTGTGTAGTAACCTTGTTGTAAGCAGTTATGGAGGTCAGAAGCAAAATGATTTGCTTAAACAGAACAACTTCGACACTTGGCAAAGCAAGATATCTAACTTTCTCTTCGTGAAATACATGCACGGTCCAGTATTTGCCACACAAAAGCCGGCGGCAAAATTGGATGAGGAGTGGGGACTGGAGAACAAGCAGGTGTGTGGTTACATTCGACAATTCGTGGATGATAACGCGTACAATCACGTTTGAGGTGAGACGAATGCCAAGACACTGTGGGAGAAATTGGAGAAACTGTATGCCTCCAAAACAGGCAACAGCAAAATCTTCCACTTTATGAAGCTCATGCAGATTCGTTATAAGGACGGATCATCCGTCGCTGATCACCTGAACGAATTTCAGGGTTGTGTGGACCGGCTGGCAAGCATGGGGATCAAATTTGAGGACGAAGTGTTAGGACTTTGGCTCCTGGAAACCTTCCCGGACTCATGGGAGGTCATGAGGATCACCATTGCCAATACAACTCCTGAAGGTGTGGTGACTTTGGAGATGGCTAAAGGAGCGGTGCTGAATGAGAAAATGAGACGGCGGTCCCAGGGAGCGTCGACCTCTCAGCACTCTGAGGTTCTCGTCACTGAATCCAGGGGAAAGAGTAGAGGTCGTGGTCAGAGGCCAGGATAGAAAGGCCATAGCAAGTCTCGGTCAATGAATCAAAACCTTGAGTGTCACCACTGTGGCAAGAAAGGCCACATTAAGAGGCATTGCTTCAAATGGAAGCAAAAAAATGTCGAAAAAGAAAAAGGAGATATGGGACGGTCAGAAGAAATGTCCTCCGTCTCAGTGGTCACAGGAGGCTATCTCCTACTGACGAGTGAGGGAGACGTGGCAAATGTAACGGACAAGGAGTCCGGATGGGTGGTTAACTCTGGTGCCACCCTGCACGCTACGTCCAAAAGGAGTCTGTTCGCATCATCCACCCCAGGAGATTTTGGAGTAATAATGATGGAAAATGAAGGAACATCTCCGGTCATAGGTAGGGGAGATGTCCTGGTCACAAACAATGGGACAAAGCTGACGCTGAAGGATGTACGTCATATCCCTGACATTCGGCTGAATATCATCTCAGCCGGTCGACTAGATGACGAAGGATATTGCAATACGTTCTATGAAGACGAATAGAAATTAACCAGAGGGTCTCTTGTTGTAGCAAGAGGAAGAAAGACCTCTAGCCTATATGTAATGAAGGCGTATGCAGTGGCCGGAGATGTGAACGCGATGAAGCACAAAGAGACAACAGATTTATGGTATAGAAGGTTGGGTCACATGAGTGAACGTGGGCTATCTCATCTGGCCAGGAAGGACCTTATCGCCGGAGCAAAGGAGGAGGAACTAAAGACGTGTCCTCATTACTTGGCGGGAAAGTAGATGAGAGTCTTTTTTCGTGGAGACTTGTCCGTTCCGAAGGCAGAGCTTCTCGATCTTATCCGCACAGATGTGTGTGGACAGTTCAAAAAAAGATCAATTGGCGGAGCTCAATATTTTATTTCCTTCATCGACGACTATTCCAAAAAGCTGTGGGTTTACCCACTAAAGACCAAGGACCAGGTCCTTGGGACATTTGAGCAATTTCATGCTATTGTCGAACGTCAGACGGGAAAGAAGTTGAAGACCGTCCGAAATGACAATAGCGGTAAATACCTGGGACCTTTTGATACCTACTGCCGGTCACATGGTATTAGGTATCAGAGGACGTCACCAAAAACGCCACAGTTGAATGGAGTGGAAGAACGGATTAATCGTACGCTCATGGAAAGAGTTCGCTGCATGCTCTCCGAAGACAAATTCTCTACATCGTTCCGGGCAGAAGCACTCAGGACGGCGGCCTATATCATAAATAGGTCGCCCAGCAAGCCTCTGATGGTGATGTGCCAGAGAAGATTTGACGAGCAAAGATCCGTCCTATGATCATTTGCAAGTGTTTGGATGTAAAGTATTCATACATGTTCCAAGGGACGAGAAGACAAAACTAGAGCCAAAGACGTTACAGTGCATCTTTCTAGGCTATGGAGAGGTTGATCTAGGCTACTGATTTTATGATCCTGCAGTCAGAAAATTTATCCGGTTAAGAGATGTAGCCTTTTGCTGAGAATGAGACAATTGAAGATATTGGCAGGAAAGCTAAGTGTGACGATGAACAAACGGACAAAATAAGCATTGAAGTTGTCCGTCCAGTATCATTGGAAGGAGAGGATCATGAGCCTGAGATGATTGAGGATAATGAAGACAAGATTATGGCACCAGAGAATGCCATGGAAGGAGTCATTCCTCAACCGACCGGGAGTGTACCGGTCAAACAATCCTCACGTAATAAACGACCGTCCGTCCGTCTGTCCTCCAACGAATATGTCATGCTCACTGATGTCAGAGAACCTGGGGATTATGAAGAGGCGGTGAAGATCGAGAGTAAAGAAGAGTGGCTAGAAGTCATGAAGGAGGAGATGAGTTCCGTTCATGAAAACCATGCCTTTGACTTGGTGAAACTTCCTAAGGGGAAGAAGATTCTCAGGAACAAATGGGTCTTTCGTTTGAAGCAGGATGAGAATACCATGAAGCCGAGATAGAAGGCACGGCTGGTTATGAAGCGTTTTAGTCAACAAAAAGGGGTTGACTTTGATGAGATCTTTACCCCAATTGTAAAAATGTCTTCCATACGAATGGTACTGGGCCTGGCTGCTGCCCAGGACCTTAAAGTAGAACAAATGGATGTCCGGACTACTTTCCTCCATTGAGAGCTGGAGGAGGAGATTTACATGAAGCAGCCGGAAGGATTTAAGGCTAAGGGAAAGGAGAAACTTGTTTGTTATCTAAGAAAGAGCCTGTACGGGTTGAAGCAAGCTCCTAGGCAGTGGTATAAGAAATTTGAGTCGGTCATGGCAAGTCAGGTGTACCGGCGGACAACTTGCGATCATTGCGTATTTATACAGAGGTTATCGGATGATGACTTTGTTATCCTTCTCCTTTACGTAGACGACATGTTGATTGTTGGGCGCAACAAGGCTCGGATAAAGGAGCTAAAAGAGCAACTTGGGCGGTCATTTGCAATGAAGGACTTTGAATCGGCTATGCAGATTCTGGGAGTCAGAACCATACGCGATCAAAAGGTGAAAATTATGGTTGTCTCCAAAAAATTACATTGAGAAGGTGCTCAAACGATTCAATATGGACAAGTCAAAGCCTGTGAGTACACCATTGGCAAATCATCATAGGCTGAGTGCTTGCCAATGTCCATCCTCAGATGATGAGAAGAAATATATAAGAGGCATTCCATACTCCTTGACTGTGGGAAGCCTGATATATGCGTTGGTGTGGACAAGAAGAGGATAAAGCGCATGCCGAGAGACGATCGCCCGTTTCATCCCAACCCAGAAAGGAGTATGGTCCTTGATTAAGTGGATCATGAGATATATTCGGAAAATTTTCAAGAGGTACCTGTACTTTGGAAGTAAAAAGCCCCAATTAGTGTGCTACTCCTGATGCTAACATGGTCGGAGATATTGACTCACACAAATCTACTCGAGTTACTTGGTGAAATTTGCGGGAGGTACAGTCTCTTGGCAGTCCAAGCTGTAGAAGTGTGTGGCGCTATCCACGACTGAAGCTGAATATATCACAGTGACGGAGGCCTGCAAGGAGATGTTGTGGATGAAGGAGTTCGTTCAAGAATTTGGCATTGAACAGAAAAGATACGTGGTACTTTATGATAGTCAGAGTGTCATTCATCTATGTAAGAACTCTTCATTTCATTCCAGATCAAAGTACATCGATGTGCGATATCATTGGGTAAGAGATGTGCTTGAGGATGGCCTACTATCACTGGACAAGGTTAGCACAGAAGAAAACGGAGCAGACATGATGACTAAGATTCTACCGAAATGGAAGAATGAGGCAAGCTGCAAGATAGTCAGGCTGGCGGATTCAACTTCCTCACAGTTGTGAGGGGAAGTTTGTTGGGAATCACTCCCGTAAAGAAGTTCTTGTGATTAAAGAACTCAAACAGAATGAGAAAAAATTTCAGTCAACATAGTTGACTGGATGGATGGTAACTTGGTTGGCTGGATGGACGGTCAACTTGGTTGGCCGGATGGTGGTCAACATGGTTGGCCGGTTGGACGGTTAACAAACCGGTCAATAGGGTTAACCGGCTGAAGACTAAAATTGACCGATTTTGCTGAGGGTTCTCAGACGGTCTATGAGGACGGCCAACGAGATATTGACTGACCCAGAGAAAGGACGGTCAACAAAGTTGACCGACTAAAAATGGAAATGTAGAAAATCTGATATGTCCTGAAAGGCGTTGGTTGACCTGCCTAATTGGGCAGTTGGTTGATACCATTCTTCGGACTACAACAGCCGTTCAGTCTGCTGATTCATGCATGTGCCGCCTGGTAGGGAGTGATCCTGCAGGCTGCTCTTGGGAACTGCGCACCAACTATGGAGCCGAGCGTGATGTTGTAGTTTTGTATATATATATATGTGTGTATCATGTAAATTATTGGTGTGTGTGTGAGAGTGTGAAGAGTAGTGAAAAACAGAGAAGTGTGCGGAAAAAGCAAATGAGAGAAAGAAAAGAAGTAGAGTGTTGTGAGTGAAGAACAAGTGTTCCAGCTCTTTGTCTGATCGTGTTTTTTGCCTCCTGCTATTGTAACTGGCTATCTCACATATAGTGTTTTTCAGTGGACTCTGCATCCTGTGATTTGTTCCTTAATTTAGAAGGATTTTCCACGTAAATATTGTGTGTTCAATTTCTTTCACCTCTATTCCCTTTGTGCCTATGCTGATAGGTCGTCCCATTTCCGGCCAACAGTAAATTATGTTTTCCATGCATTGTTGTTGATTAATACCTTTTGGATCAAAGTTTTGTTGCATGACTTCTTGGTTTGAAGTTATAATAACCAGTAGTTGAGGTTTGTATTTTTAGCTATTACTTCGCGGATTAAATGAAGGGAATTGTTTGGTAAATGGATATGTATACAAAGATTTAACATATTATTTTGCATTATTCATCGATGAAATAAGGTATTCAAGGCTCATGGTTAGACCTTTGTAACTAGCAGTGGCTTGTCCTTGAGCCGATGAGTAGCTTCATAGTTGCTGGTCCTTCATCGGGAATTGGCATGGTGAAGTGAAATATTTGGTTAATTGTATCTCAATATTTGAGATTCATTATGTGCTATTGTGGTATTCTGTCAATGAATGAGGCATAAAAACAAGCTCATCCGATTGAATGACATGAACCAGCAATTGGATGGAAATTTTTGTGATAGCAGTATTTAGAGACACGGTTTCCATTAAGAATACTATAAATAAAGGTATAGAATACTTCCGATTATAGTAGCCTTATTTATTTAATATTCAAAGTATATATTGATGTAATACCATATTATCGGACCATATGCATAAATACCTCAATTTCCTTGAGATGATTAAATTCAAGCTTGAGTGGCGCTAGTCAAGCGCTCGAGGGCCTAGTTGTGCTTTGGATGATGATGGCCTTAAAAATATAATTATAAAAATGTGAATATGGTGATAGTTCAGTGAAATTTTATAAGTCGGCATATGAGGCAATGCATGAGCAGGCTCTCTAATGCCAAAGGGCTTGAATAAATTTTGGTTCAAATTTAGACTTAGTATTTAAGTGGTATCAATTTAAGTGGTATCAATCTTTATTCTTCTCAGTGATAGTCCCTTTGTATTGATTTGGATTGCATGTGATTTTTTTGATATCATGGTTGGGTAAAAGAGTTATATGAAAATAATAAGGTATCTACAAATATAAAATATGCAAAATCGCAGTGTAATCTATAATTGGCTGATATTTAATCTATACCCTAGTGGACTGAGATATTTTACTTTATTGAGAGATATTTATAATCATAAAACAATCACATGGTGTAGTATCGAGGAATATTATGACAAGAGATATTTGGTTTGACATGTTAATATTAGATTCCTATACCTTGTGTTGGTAGAGAAGATTTGAGCACAACAATTCTTATACTCTGTGCGGGCAGAAAGGAATACACTTATACAAGACATTTGTTCTTCTGCAATGGCAAAGTCTTCAAAAAGCAACCGTTGGTGGCATATAAATTTATAAGTATTAGTTATTTAATGGTAATCATCCCACCATCAGGCGTAGGTATGTGGTATTTAATTTACAGTAATAAAATAATATTTAAAGAGATTATTATAATATCTCAACGTTAATGAGAAATCTATTGATATAGGTTTAATAGAATATATGTTATTATTGATATTTAAATTTTGTAAAATCATTATTGTCTTCCTTATAATCAGGTTCAGTGTTGGTGATTCTCGTATTTGCTTTTGAGTCATAGTTGTGACAAGACTTCACAATCTCATAAATTATTGTTGGACTTTCGTTATTATTGTTGCATAGTATTTTTTGTTATTTTACTCGAGAATATTATTATTATTATTATTATTATTATTATTATTATTATTATTATTATTATTATTATTATTATTATATATCATGGATTATATCATTTGTTAAATATTGGCTAATTCTTATACTTTTTGTAGGCTCCATATTATAACTGTGATCATAGCATTAGCATAAGACCTTACCTTTGCCAAGGGATTTCAGACAGAGATGATCCGGGAAGCTAGATGCTTATATATTAAATGTTAGAAAGTATTTCCTTTCAAATAGTGGATATTATTTTTGAAACTGTGACTTTTATAGTTGTTGGATGTACTTAAATTTTATATTTTTTCGGTGTGTTCAAAATATTAAACTTTTTTATAGATAATTTTATTTTTGAGATGTATGTTATGTGTGATAGATATTAGATGATTTATACGATTTGAGATTTTCGTGTGAATTATCCAAGTACGGTAGAGTGATTCGCATTGGGTCACCACATAAATGCTCCTCTCGCTTTAGATTAAACTTCAGTTTTTGTTTTTCTCAAATGAAAAAAAAACTTTCACTATTTATTTTTCTTAAATTTTATTTATTTTTAATATTTTAAGTTTAAATTTTTTGAAACCATAATTTCAAGCATGAATTTCTAAACTTATACATAGATTGAGTCTTACCACTACATGTATGTCAAGAAACATTTCTTGTACTTTCATGTGCTAAAAGTGCAAGAAAACGAAGAAGAAGAAACAATGAAAATACTCTGCCTTTACAAGAGCCGGGCAATTAATCAAAAGAAAAAAAATTAAATGAATTTTAGAGAATGCAAGCCATATAGCCTTCGATGTGTTGCATCTATGTATATATTATAACTCTAATAAAAAATCGTTATAAAAAATAACATAAAATACTTAACACTTCATCTATTGTTGCTATAGATTCCAAGATAGTTGCATATGGTCCAAGAAACTTCCTTAGGTTGATGCCATGGTGAATCATTTTTTCTTCTATTGTTGCTATTCATTTTGTAACATGACCCCACCAGATAGAGAGTAGACATTTTCTACTCCATATTCCATAGGTCGTTCTGCTTAGCAATTTTCGACAATGATCCTTCCATAGGTTCACCTAAGAAAATTTTGTTACGACTTCTTCTTCCTCTAAATGATAATATTCAATGGACTTCTCATGACGTCGCCGGTAGGAAACCACCCACATCGCCATGATCCTAACACTTCACTGAACCATTCAATCGGTAGGAGCGACAGACGATGTGTACAAAGGGCAGAGACGTAATCAACGCGAGCCAATGACTCGCGCTTACTAGGAATTCCTCGTTGAAGACCAACAATTGCAATAATATATCCCTATCGCGATAAAATTTCAAAGATTACCCAAGCAGTTGCCATCATTCTATATTTGACAATAGTGGAAGATCTAGAAATAATAAGTTGCTTCTTTGATCGCAAAGAAACCAAGGAATTTTCAAGTAAAATGCAACAACCAATCAATGATCATTAAGTGTTGGAACAAAAGGCTCAATTCGAGTGAAATAAGCTCACAAACTTAACAAAGAGTTAGATGATGACAATAAACCTTGCCCCAAAGACTGCTTGATGTAGATAATACTATACATCAACTGTGAAATGGATGTTGGTGAGCTTCTCCATGAACTTACTCAAAATCTGTACATTATAATTATAGTCTAAACTAGTAATAGTTAAGCATTACAAATGACCAAATATTCTTCTAAAAATAGTGGGATCATTCAAGTTGAACACTGCTTTTTTGCTAAACTTTGCATTTCGATTCATAGGCAATCTGCCTAACCAAGAAGCAAGAGCACATGTATTTCCTAAAAGATCCAAAGCATACTTCATTAATTGTTAAAAAGTTTCTTAGAGGATTAATAACTTCTATTCTAAAGAAATATTGTAAGAGCCCTATATGGTTAATATTAAATTGTGGATAAAGAAATATCTCAAGAGTATCAATTGTAAAAATATTATATTACTTTATAATATTTTTGGTTAGCCAAAATAGATAGTAATGAATATGATTGGTTGAGAATGTGTAATTCCGTTTTTTCTAATAAATTTACGTAATATAATTATATGACAAATTTCTATTATATAATAATAAATTTCTATTATATATATTTTTCCTTTTATTTTATTTACCGGACCAAAAACAAACAAAAAAAAAAAAAGCCCTTGTATCCCACCTTGCCGGCCGGCGGCCCTTCCAGGACCAGGAGAATAGCTGAAGAACCCTAACTGTCGTTCTCAGAAAGAACCACTTGGCAATTTCATCTCTAAAAACCATCCCCAAACTCCGAAACAGTACGTACATACCGACCAATACCACCGTCGCTGCCAAGCTGAAATCACGGTTTTCCACTCACGCGCCGCCGTAAGCAAGTAAGCCTCATGTCAGTAATTCCCTTCCAATACCACAGACACAGCCGGCGGAAAAGCTAGTCTATGAAAACCCTAAAATAGAAACAGAGCTCGAGAATCGATCTTGTTTTTGCTGTATAATTCTAGATTAACTCGGCCACCATGGAAGACCAGCGGCCAATTTTGCTGATAAGAATGATGAGCAAGAGGAGGACATGGGCATGCCTCTTCGTGCTAGTCTACTCCGTCAACCTATACTCGTCGTGGAATCTTCTTTACTACATCTTACATTGGTACAGATCCAACGTCTCTTCGTCGCCGGTGCAGTCAGCCGTGGCCGAATGGACGGCGCTGTACGCATCCGTGCTGCTGGGGTTGTCGTTCGGAATGCTTTCGATGGTCGCGGCGCTGGCTGTGGCAGCTCCTGCGATGCTCGTGACGTGGATCACAGTGCTTGTGCTGCTCGCTTTCTGCGGGAGGCGGCGGAGGGATTTGGTTGTCGACGGGAAGAAATTGACTGCTGACATTGTTGGCTTCGTGATCAAGATCTTGATCAAAGAAGGGAATGCTGTGGCGGTATCTCTAGTTCCAAAACTCCCATTTCTGACCATGTGGAAAAAGTCCCTTTGGTTCCAAAGTTCTCGACCGATGGTTGTGTGCCAATTTCAGTGGAGGATGATGTATTGAATCATTCGGTTTTTCCCCCTCACTCATCTGATGCTGTTGATGGATGTAGTGGATGCTGCACTAGTAATTCCCCTAATGGGGCCGTCTTGGGCTCTCAACCCACTCTTGGTCTGCCGGTTCCCCCAAACCCAGATCCCCCTAATCCTGATCAGGCGTCCCTGGATTCTTTGGATCATTCTGACAGCTCCCCTGCTGTCTCGCCTCCAGTCCTTGTCACTGGCCAAAGTCTTCAGAGATCCTCTGATGAATCTGGGCTTCTATTACGCCCTTCAGACAATGCCGAAGGCTTAGATGGCCTTTCAGATAAGAATCTCAATGAATTGGTTATTGGTTCGGGCTTCGAAAGTGACTCAACCCCCAATTCAATTTCTTGTATTTTAAACAAGTATGGTCTGGCCTCTTCTAAGAATTGTGGATCTGTCCCCGCAACTGATATATGTACGGGTCGGGTTATTGATTTTTCTAAAGAGAAATTTCTCAATGTTAATGACGTATTGGATTTGGAGTGTGATACGTGGAAGCCTCGCTAGATCTCGAAAAAGCTTGATTCAAAAATCAAAGGCATCTCCCGTTCTTAGGAAGTGTGATTGATGTTTTGCCGATTCTGTTTGGTTGCAATAAAACCAGTTGATGCTTTGTTGGTATTTTTGTGTCGATTATTTTTGTTGACTTATGGCCCCTGTAGCATTGATGTCTTGGTATCTTGATGCAGTTCCTCTACCGTAACTGGTTTTGTTCGTTTGCTAATTTGTAATGTAGGATAGCTTGATTTAGGTTCCGTTGATGCTGTCTTGGCATCCTCGAATGTTGAGACGGT
This sequence comes from Nepenthes gracilis, assembly GCA_033239525.1. Classification (NCBI taxonomy): domain Eukaryota; kingdom Viridiplantae; phylum Streptophyta; class Magnoliopsida; order Caryophyllales; family Nepenthaceae; genus Nepenthes; species Nepenthes gracilis. The sequence goes on along the minus strand of BSYO01000007.1, from coordinate 5,307,324 downwards.
GAGTTTGATCTGACCCCTACCGGGTTCTTGTTTATGGAGTCTTTGAATTCTTTTGCTCTGCAGAGTGTTGTGGAATCATCTTCATTTCCGCCGATGTTGTATTATGTTATGTTTACTCTTGCCATCTTTGGTATTCTATTATTTTTTCAATGTCTTTGGGTTTAATTGTTGATCGTGGTGGCATGGAGTTGAGGCCTCATGTATTGTTGCTCTTGGTCTTTGTGGCGGTGGCTCATTGCCCGATTCTCTACTTGATGTTGAAAAGGGTATTTGTGGGGTTCTAGATCTATCTCATGGGCTTCTCACGGTTTTGCTATGTTCTATTTTGGTACCGCCAAGGGTGAATCGACCTTTAATTGGCTTTGATCGTGTGATGGGGCTCCACCATCACCGATGTTGAAGATTAGTAGTATCGATTATGCTCAGAGACTTGAATTTGTTTTTTTGGTTGGATGCTAAATGATTTAAACTATCTCGTGCCATTTGGGCGATGATGGAATGGTCTGGCCTGGTGCATTGTATAATGATGGTGCCTCTCGTTAGGGTCGATAGTCGATCTCCTTATCTTCAAGGTGGTTTTTTGGTGCATTGGCAATCTGGATTGCATTGAATTCATTCTCTGTTAAATGATGTTCTTTGGCTCGGCCTTGAGTAGCATCTCCTGTTTCACATGTGTACCATTGGCCTGTGATTTTGTATAGAGCGTCTTTTTAGATGTGCACCGCCCGATTGGATGTTGTTGCCCTATGACCTTACGGTTTGCTATGTCTCACGAATATCTCGAGTCAGCACGACCAGTTGTATATTTTATACCCACCTTCTTTGCTATGTTGTAACCGTTAAGATGTGTTCGTGGAGGTTCTTGATGGGTACTCCGGAGTGCTCACGATGTTTGCCGTTCGGGAATTTTCTCTCGCCGTTGTTGCCTGCATGGAAGTGGGTGAGTCGGAAGTTGGGACTACTCTGTGGCCGATTTGGATGGGCCGGAGGTGGCGGTGGAAGTGCCGCAATTGCCTATCGGGCCGCTCTTTGGAACTTGGGATGCATTAAGGGTGTAAGACTTTGTTTCTTCTTGTTAAG